>JAJKFL010000237.1:14187146-14779646 GCA_021186555.1 Reticulitermes speratus
TTGTTATTGCAGTTTAAGGAAATAAATATTGTTTGTTGTTAGTCATGTTATGTGGGAAATATGCACAGTTCTAATGCTAAACCAGGTGGTACAGACAGTAATCACAGTGCTATAGACGGTGTTTGGGAACCTGCCGGAGTACTAACTTTCCACAGTGGGCCTGTTCCTGATAAATCCTATTGTGTGTTCGATACAACGGCGAAACAGATATCACACGCTTCCAATTGGAGTGCCAGGTTTATCAAATATTGCAGTCCGACATATACCAGTATTAAATGCTGATCTCTAGACCAAATAACGAAATCGAAAAACATAAGCCTAACTGAAATAATACAATGAGTGTACGCAATAATGCAGGTTTCATGTTTGAAGTGAAAACAAAAATCCCATTTTTTTTTGTTTATCTTCAATCACAATAAGAAGGATTTCTCTTCAAATTGGATAAAGCGAAAATGTATTATATTTGGCGTGTTTGGCATACATCAGCGTCACATATAAGTTCTTGTTATTCTGGTTACGTTCGCAACATTTGCCTGCATTCAACTAGTACAAATATACACTATTTAGAGGCTCTGAAAATAGCGTTCATGAAGATTCGAGTCTTGTGAACTACGCCACCACGTCTATTGGCAAACATCGACGTTTCGGAGAAGCTTACTTCCTCTATTTTCAGGATCTAACCAGTCGAAGAGGAGTGGCTGCAAGGTAAGAAATGAGCATATGGTTTCACTGGTAATCATTTAACAATCCACACTGTGCCAGATCATAAAATACTTGAATCTTTCAGTGCAAGAGAAATAGAAATTAAAAAAAAAACAATGAAACTACAAACCCCACAATACATGTTTTGTGTATTCGTATATCTAATACGGTCTCGCAGTCAGCTGTGACGCCTGCAGATATAGACTAGCTGTGGTCCTGAGCACAGCTACTAATTCCTAAGCCACCATCATTATTGTGACAGACAACATTGCTCTATGTTAATGGATATGAAAATGGTTACAGATCAGTAGGGCTATAGCTGTATGTCACATGAACAACGATACTGCATTAAGTGTTTTCATTGGCGGATTTAGACATTATAGTCACATTATGTTCCGGAATACATAATTTAAACTTCAATAATTTGAAAAAAATAGATGCGAATATACTCGTACTTTAAAATACAGTACCAAGGGCTCCTCAAATACAATCACAATATTTGTACTGCATGTGTAAAAGCTACCAGGAATTTACCTGACTGAAACGTCGGGTCCTGTTACTAGTGTTCATCACGTATTTCGTCTCAGAAGAGTAGACTACTTAGTCTTAGTTGCAGGGTCATATTTGTTTAATCCTTCTATTTAAGTCAGACGCACTGCTTGTTGGGCAAAAAGAAGGGAAGCTAAATGATAAACAAGACAGGCATGTACATATAACGTAATTTTGAGGAGCTTTCGCGTAACAATTTTCCCATTCAAAAGCAATATGTATTAAATATTATGAGTGTGTGTCTGTAGCCTTATTTATTCAGGAAGCAATGCGCATGCGTCATGTTATATTGTCATCTGTGGCCTGGCTGGCTCTACAATATTTTTCCACATTATCTCACAAACGGGACGTCGGAAAAAGTTATTGAATATAAAATGTGTGTCTTGATTTTCTCTACAACTTTCTCTGAATCATTTCTCATTCTAAGAAGAATTCAGCGAGATATTATCATAAATTTACATTGATCTTCACATAAAGTAGCCGTTATTCTTGTCAGATTTTAATGAAACTTCAATTTTCTCAGCAGATTTTCTTAAAATACTCAAATATTAAATTTAATAAAAATCTGTCCAGTGGGAGCCGAGTAGTTCCATGCGGACAGACGGACAACAGACGACAAAGCTAATAGAAGCACAGCTGGTGGAAGCGGATTTGTAAAAATATAATTTTATACTCGCCTAATATTATTATATATTTTTGTGTTTACTGAAATGAGATGCAAGTTAATATAACTTCTCAGCCCTTAACGGCTTGTGTTGTTCTGTTATTACACTGTGTTTGATCATAAGTTTGCTCCGACGTTTCGAACAAACGTGTTGCCCCCATGTTCAGGGTAACTGAATTAGTTCCAGTCCTATAATTTGGAAGATAAATAGCTTACTAAGTGCGGAAATTGTGGTTAAATAAACATAAATTTTCGAAAGTATGTAACATACACGTGAGTATTAGGGCTATGAGCGTAAGTGTGTCTATGAATGTTACATACGTCGACATGTGGAGGGAATAGATGAAGTCCGTAAAGCTTCACGTCTGCGTTTCCTTGTGATATCGCACCGTATAAATGGTGGACGATACCACACTTTCGGGAAAACACACCGCCTCCATCTTCAGGGTAGATTCTGGAAGCAGAACGTTCCTCCGAAACGCCTCGAAACCCTCCGTAACTATCTACCAAACTACGTGCCTTTACATCCCTGAAGACAGTACATCCTACTTCGATTCAATGAAGTCATTTACTAAATAAGATAAATGTTCAAACGTGCTCTGTGCCAGGGAGTGAAGTATTCATGGCTCGTGGGTTTTATCGCGCCAGATTATGGCGTCACAAAAAATTCAGCAAGCTGTAAATCCGTATGGCAACATGGACTGTACTTAATTCGATTATTTATCAATTTTCGAACAGAAGACCTAAATAACTGCGACCGTGTAATGACACTTCTGCACTGTATTGACAACTTTAATGTGTCATTTATCAGGTTAGAATCTTCATTTCCGCGAGTAACACCAGTTTCGCTTCAGCAACATCAGGAGTTATACCATTACGGAGCGATGACGTCATCTAGAAATGGAGTACAGTGCTGTCAATATTGTTTTGTATGCACACAACAAATAACTCAGGGCCGTGGTTCAGTGAGCATGGACTCGCTTCTCGTGTACATGAATGCAAGATCTGATCCGTCCGTGGTAACAATGGGATACAGTACAAAAGAAATGTCGTTAAGAATTCATTAACTGGCGTGTTTAGAAACACAGCGCGAATACACGACACCATTTTGAATTTTAAGATTTCTGCGAACTTGTTGTTAATTGAAAATAACAAAGAAAAAAGGCAGATTAATTATTCCTTTACACACTAATATTCATAAAGGATTTCACTGTCAAAACTGTTACCAAAGCTTCTAATTTCTGAAAGTATTAAGCCACATAAAACAGTAATTTTTTTTAGTGGTTCTGCATGAGCGTGAAACGCAGCCTCTTACGTCGAGAGAAGAATAGCTTACAAATGTTCAAATAGCAAATACTATTGATATATGTTTGCATTTATGAAGCAAGGTAAACGCTGCCCCGTAACATGCCACACAAACACTGAGGGCAGGCAGAGGTGCAGTTCTATCCATAACCAACCTCGGCGCTAAAGTATGAAGTAGAATCAAATCTTCGCGATGTGACGCCATATTGACTGGTAAAACGTTGTCTACGTTACAGAGAAACTTTCCGCCTCCATCATCACGGTTCACAAGTTTCCTTAGACTGCTCCCTGTAGAGGAAGAAAGCGAGTTCTTACAAAATGTTGGTGACTATTTACCAGTAAATACGGCATCATATACCAGAAGACTTGAATCTTTATTAGCTCCACGGTAAGAACCTCAAATCTCATGAAGAAGTACGTCAGTAATTTAAAATATTTATAAAACGAACTTCTATTCTTTATACAAATCAAATAGTGTAATTAAGTCTGCAAAGTCTAAGATGCTACGATGAATGGAACACGTAGAAAAACGTAGAGAGACGAGGAAAGCATACAGAATACTTCTGGGAAAATGTGTTTCAGAAGTAACATAATAGCAGAGGAGATGGAAGGATAACATTGTGACGTTACGTCACCATATTGTGAGTGTAAGACACGGACGAAACTGATGCAATTTGTGTTCAGCGACGTGTTTTTTGGTATTGGCACCGCTGATGTTTCAGGATCTCATAACACAGTTTTGGTCAGCATAAGGACATTGCATAGAAAGTCGTCATAAGTACAAAGTGTGGGAGGTCTTGAAAAGATTAATAATTAGTTAAGAATACATTTCATAGTTTTCTTCCAGTTTCATGAATCTACAAATAATCTCCTCAGCATCCAGCTCGGCAACAAATTGCTCTTCCATTAATGTGAGAGACAGAGATTCTGGATAATTGTTTTACTTAACGACGCTGCATTAACTCTTATGCCATATGTAAATTATACAACGGAAAAGACTGGAATTTCAACGGCCTTGGCTTAAATTGTAGCCCGGTATCTTACAATTAAATACAACGGCGAAAACTCTACTCGGAGAATTTTTTGCGTCGATAATTGAACCCGATGGTTAGAGAAGTATGATAAAATGCATTAACAAGACAATCAATATGCGGATAACGTAACATTCAGGCGCCTTCGCGAAATCAGTGTTGAAGTGGAAAAGCAATAAGTATTTATTCCTAGTGTGTTTCTATAGCCTCAGTTATCCACCACGCAAAGCGCATGCGCCTTATTATATTGTCAACTGTGGCCTGTCTGACAGTACCATATTTTTTCACTTCATCTCATAAACGGCATGATTTTCGGAAAAAAATGTTATTGAACATAACGGATGGACGGAAGGAAGGACGGACAGACAGACAGACAGACAGACATAGAGACATGACGAAGCTAATAGTCACTTTTGGTAATTTCGCAAACGCACCTAAAAAACACATCGCCAAAAGATGTCTCATAATTTTTAATCACATCTACACATCCACTCACCCCCATCAAGTACCGAGAATAAATGAACAGAACTTTATGCGTCCTCCATTCCCCCATACGTCTTCATGACATGGCGATTAAATACGGACAGGGACAACTTTAATTTACTTCGCCTCCCTAATTCTACTTTTAATAAAACGTACAAACACGCATCAGATTTCTATAATCTGTAGAGACATTTACGTAAATATGCTTGGTTACAACGCACAGACTGGTTACCCCTGGGTTGTACTGTATTGGAAGTTAACGGATTTTTTTAGCGTCAGTGACTGTATAGTCGGTCCCTGGCAAGAAATATCAAAGGGGCGTTTATAATGAAACTAATATACAGTAATAAAGAGATTCAGTGTTTGGAAACACCAATCAAATATTGGTTTTGCTTGAATGTACGAAAAAGCAGTGTTATGACGTCGATATACGTACCAGTGGAAGTAGAATTGTTTGTAAATAAGAGACTGTGATGGGCTGTGTACTGGATCAAATTCTCAGTATCGTTTGCGTCATAACAGTAAAGCAGAGTGCCCCTAGCGCACTAATTAAGAACACAGCATGTTTATCGTCATTTGAAGTGAGTTGTTTAAAGACAATATCAACTGCAAAATTATACAGCATCGGTGTTACGTGAAAGAATGATTACGTAGGATTCGTGACAGGATACTGACGGGGAAAAACTAAGTACTGGGAGTGGGGAGGGCGGACTTTCCTCGGTGCCACTTTGTTCACCACAAATCCCACATGGATTACCCTGAGAATTACTGCAATTATCCACACAATTCAAAATTAATACACTCAGAAGCAATATGATTCTGAAATTTTGGTAACTTAATAAAACTGAACACATACAACTGGCACTAAAACTGTACAGGCAAACCTGGGTCTCCAGTCCACAGTTTCAACTACACAGTTGATAATTTATCCCCATATTCCTTCCGCCTGACATTTCTGTCTGGTTTTGGTGCTAAAAGAATTTATGGATGGTTCAAAGCTGAATACTTTATACCCACTTTTTTTCAGTTGTGAGTTAAATTTACTCTATGTCCTTGACTGTTGAATATATATTGTTGTACACATGTAATATGAGTGCAAGAATAAATATGATAATGGAGTGAGTGATTAAGAAATAGCGTATGTCATAACACCACACTTTCTTTCTGTGGCGCAACAGCCCAACTCGAGCTTAGGTCGCATCATTGTTGAAGTTTCTATATCACACATGATTAGACACACACACGGTAGGACTCCTCTTAACGAGTGATTAGCTCGTCGCAGAGGCCGCTACCTACACAACAAACAACAAACACAAGAGATGAACATGCATGCCCTCAGCAGGATTCAAACCAGCGATCCCAGGAATCAAGATTCTGCAGACATACGCCTTAAACCCCACGGCTAATGGGCTCGGCTACCACAATATGTTGCTGCATTATTTCAGTTGAGATTATTGAAAACATTAGTCGTAGACCTACAATAGTTTTCCGTAGTTTGAACCACCGATTTGAAGAAAGCTATATGTACCCAGTAACGATGCGTTGCTACTAGTAGAAAGTCATGTTTTAGTGCACAAACCCATGGATTTAATACTTAGAACAATTAACACCACGCGGAAGTATGGTGGTAAACAATAGAAACATATCCCGAATTTAATAAAGTAAAATAACCCTGTCGTTGCTCTTGGGGGTCATCGACTATCATGTCTAGACTTAGATGTTAAAACGCTCGGTTAGTATTTACACTTTAAGTTGGTTATTAAAGATGCACATAAAAGACTGATTTATATCACACGTAATTAAAAGTATTGCATAAAAATTTGGCCTAATCAATGACCAAATTTAATATTACAGTAAAATTTGTATTAAAGAAAAACTTTCAAATAAATTTATATTAGCTTTATATTGTATAAAGCATGTACGTCTAATGAAACGTTCTACGTATGGAAAGAGACTCACTCTTTTGTTAACATACAGTTGTTAATATAGGCCCTACTAATTTGAAGTGTAACAACTCTAATTATTCTTCAGTTGTTTCATTTGAACGCGGCTAGCTTTGAGTATTTCATTAAAGAGAACCATGAAAAAATGTCAGTACTGACTTCGTTCATGCACCTTCTTGAGTACAGTGCGTCACACTTAACAAGAAGGCTACAAGTTATGAATTTCTATAAACTTGACTAGTGTCCGCAAGGAGTAAAATGCGTTCACTCTGTTAGTGTCTCTGGATTAAATTCGTAAATAGCTTCAAAAGGCACTAAAAATGTCAACAAATTGAATGCGCCTTCCAGCGTTTTGCGTTAAATATACTATACGAATTCTCCGTATCTTAGCAACAGATAGACAATCGATCATAATCGATATCTCGTAAACGTCAGTCAAGTCAATTTCCTGTTATTCCACTTCGAGACATAGGGCCTCCACGCAGCAAAGCCAGCAGACCCAGTTCCAGCTATTTCCTTCGCCTGTCTTCAGATTCTTCTTACCGTTTCGGCTTCCTCCTCTATTGTTCTCCCCCAGCTCTTTATCGGTCTTTCTCTTCCTAATTGTCCTTCGGCATTTCAAGTCAAAGCTTCTTTTACTGTGGCAGAGAAACCCCTCCTCAGTGTATGCCCGATCCACTTCCATTTCAGCGGTTGATTTCCACTGACATTGGTTTCTTTTGTGCAAGCCTTCGCAATTCTTATTTTGAGACAACTTTAAGAAAAAAGATGTCAAAACATTTATTCTAAATCACTTTTTTTATAAATTCGTAAACGTCGAGATATCGTAAATCGGGAGAATTAGAGTGGCTAATGCTCTATTATTACGTTCAGATCGTCAACTGTTTCTCCGGCCTCAGCTCGCATCTCACAGACATCTTAAACGTCGAGATATCGGAAATCGGGAGAATTAGAAATTCAATATATGACATCCCCGTAGGTATGTACATGCAAAGAGTGAAACATACTGTGGGAGAATTAAAGTCGATCATGCTCGATTATTACGTTCAGATCGTCAACTGTTTCTCCGGCCTCAGCTCACATCTCACAGACAAGAATTTCTCATTTACAAAAACCAATAACCGGGGGGTATTAGAGATGTGAAGTATCTGTTATTTTTATTCGAGTTTATATAAAAACAAACTGTGGAAACCTGTCGCCCAGTTTTTCTGTTTCTCTCTCTATGGTCTAATTCTCAAGACACCATAACGGGCTTTGCTGTACAAATATAAGGGTATGTCTACCACTTTTATGTTGGCCTTGAAGGGTTTAACGCATAGAACTATCATCGTGCGGCACCACGGAGATGAATAACTTAATACAAGATCCGTCAAAACGAACACACTTAGTTATTATCAACGATATTTAAATTCATAAAAGCTTAATACAAGTACTACGACAAACGATGATAGTTGCACAGCCAAAAGCACAGTAATTTCTCGATATAAATGCAACGGGTTTAGACGTTTTGATCATTCCACGTGCACAAACCAGCAACAGTTTTCTCCATTTAAAAGCCAAATTTCCTCAATACGATCTGCTTTCCCCTGCTGTTTCCGGCGCCTCATGTGGGGTGTCGTCGGTTACCGAACCCTTTCACACAGGCAGTTCTTGATGTCGATGATCCATCAACGCACCAACTGAAGAATTTACTCTTTCATATGCAATAAACTCTTGTTTGTGTTACATTCACATTTATAATGAGGATTGTGCTTAATGTTTATACATTTTACATGCATATTTATAGATGTAAATATTGTTTATACACAGGCTAATAACTATTATGTCATTTAAATGCAATAATTGAACATTAGGATTGCTTTCGTCATCTTTCAATGCCGTTCTATGTTGTTTTCTGGCGAAATCTCTGTGCTTGGAAGAAAGTTTTGACGTCTTTAACAACTTAACATTTATAAAATGGAAGGTCATGGGACACGAATTGTCTTCAGTTTATGAGTCTTCGCCTTATGATCAATTTTCGAGGAATTAGTGTGGTCTTATAAATGTGATTGTCAACGTATTTCGATGCGGGTTCCACTAGTGATTTCACACAATTTAAAATGGTAAAGAGCTAAACAATGGACAACATGTGCATGTCAAATGATTCACAATCACCTAGAGTAAGAAATGTGAGATCTTCGAGATTTTGAGACATGGGAGGGGGGAAGTGCCGTCTCCTTAACCTATACCCTCCACCACAACAAATATTACAGTTGGTGATGAAGCGGCATCACACCTCAATTTCACGCAACAAATACACCTTCTTGCCGGAAAATGTTAAAGGGCAGTGAAAGTTACTGGCTTTATCTACACGACGCACTGAACTACCTTTGCTGTAGAGGCAGTTTAAATATTGATACCGGTACTGGTAGGACGCTGTAATTTTACCCGAGCGAAGAGAACACAATTTCCTTGTTTTCCGAAGCTACCGTCCAGCCTGATGTCATTCAAAGTTTTGTTTGAACAGCGCTCATTCCCTGGCGTGTACGAGATATGATCACTAAAATTAAAACTGTGACGCCAGATTCGTTCTAATCCGATGTTATCTTGCCGCATATTTTAACTGCGCAAATGCGGTTTGCGACAAACGACCAACAAATTTGCCGAGTGTGTCCAACTAACTGCAGTCCTTTGGCTTCTGGAATTACAAAGTTACACACAACAACTTTGGTTAGCTCAGCTATGAATCTAATACCTTTCGGGAAAAAGAGTTTAGCAAGACTTGTAACTGCTGTGCTGTTGTTCTCCAATCACGACAGCCAAAGAGAAGATTTTATTACAATAAGCTATTAGAATGCCATATTTTGAGTCACTTTAAATAATATATAGATTCAAGAAATAGCATATTTATTTTTAGCCCAATTTCCGTAACGATTAAGTAAGTAAGGCCCATGGAATTACAACCACATATTTGAAGATATTACAGTAATACCTTCAAAACAAATAGACGGAGCCTCATAAAACTCTACATTAAAATTACGCCTATAGAGGCCCCTTCTTCGTACATTTCACTTTTTATAGTGAATATAATATATATATATATATATATATATATATATATATGGTGGATGAGAATATTAGCAGAGCAACGTAATTTGGGGCCATAAAATTCGGCGTGGAAAAAAATCCAAAGAATTACCACTTATTCTTTGACGCTCTATTCTTTGTAAACTGTAAAAAATCATTTACTTAGTTGCTGTGGAAACCTCGCTACCCGTGCAGACAAGGCACACTCATTTACGTAGTTACCGTGGAAACCTGAACAAGGAGAGCATGTATATTATATGTTCATACTGGTGCCTGTACTTAGCGTGGAAAACAGAATAATGGGTAAGTATGTTATACTGTAGTATTAGTGCCCACTAATCGCTGTGCACGCCGCGTTCTTGATGCTCTTTGTTATCCTGCAATAATTTCTCGGGCTTGGTTGCGTTCTTCCGGTGTCATTTCAGCTCTTCGCTCTGCGTTACGCCGAGTGTTTTGCTCTCGAAGTATCCGCGCTGCTTCTTGTGGCATATTATTTCTTATTTGTGCTTGTCGCGCACTTTGTTGCCGAATGCGTTGACTGTCTGTGTTCAATTCTCGAAGGGGCTGACGACTTTGATTAGATTGCATTGCTATTCTATTGCATGTGTTTATGTTGGCGCGCGCGTCTGTAAGTCTTTCAGTCAGTCATTCAATGTTCGTATAATTTAGTACCTCAAATAAGAATGGAATGTATTAGATAATATTAACCTACTATCACACCGAAGGAGGTCATGTTGCAGGGAAGACAAATGTTTAATTAGTTCCAAACACACTACAACAAATACTTTTACGTTGTACAAAATTATCTTCGTTTATACCTACTTATTAGAAACTTTGATACTTATTTATACGAGTGCTTGCAAAACAATATCTAATAAACATTCCTCACTGGAGTCTTCAAAAATTCGCGATTAGAATGAATTGATATATCCATAATTAAAATCTGTCAGAGATTTGTGATCTCCTGTTGGATAAAGGCGTTTCTGTGAAGCTCTAGAGAAGTATTAGAAGAGCATTTACATGACTTGCTAATGCTAAGGAAATGTTTTCTCTGGCGATTTAAATTTATATCTTGCGTAGTTTAATTCAAGTCCGAAAGAAGTGGAAGAATATGAGATACGGTTAGTTAAAACCGACAAGGACTAAAGAAAAGGCAGAGTATGTTTTAAAGTCTTTGTATCTGAAATATATTACAGTCGCTAATTTGTGATATACATATAAGTCTCAATTCGTGTAAGCTGTTATTTTAACTTTACAAGGCGAAACAATGAGAAAGAGACAATGACACATGTACCGTACTTAGGATTTTACGCGCGGATATGAGGCCATAAAATTATCTACGCAAAAGTGGAGATTTGTGCATGGGATATACGTATAAGTGTTTCTACATGTTTTTGTGCGATTTCGCAAATATCAAGGGTCTGGTTGTTCATTTATTAAAAACATAAAGCGAATTATTTAGAGTTAGTCACGCAACAACTTTGAGTTTCATGTCTTTCAGTATTCCACGTAACAAAATATCTATTTTGAAAGTATAATTTAAAAATCGCTCGGTCGATCTATGTCAGACTGCAGGCCGCAAAATAAAGATGATTATGAGTATTACATATAGTGATAAAGAAAGAGTTTGACTTAAAACTGTACAGAACTAATGCAGGAAGAATAAACGAGTGGGACGATAGAATAATTACTGCTAACTCGATAAAACAGAATTTTTCTTGATATGCCGAGGGTCACTCAACCAACCAATAAGTTCCCTGGCTGTAATGATAAGAGAAGGGTTCGTTACAGTAATAAAAACTTGTCCATCATTAAGCCAAACCAGTTCAATCCGCATCCTCAGAAGATATTCTTTACAGACGCGCTTTAATATTATCTTTTCATCTAGATTCAAGTTCACCATATATTCCCATTTCTTCAAAATTTACGACTAAAAATTTGTATGCATTCTCAACTATTCCACGTATATGTGCTACAGTCTCCACCCTACTCGCCCCCTTTATTTAATCCCCTGATAATACAAACAGAAAAGTAAATACAATACAAGATATTCCGCAAGTTCCTTTACCAAAAAGAAACACGTACAGATAAATTTATTTAAACTAGTGTAATACAACAGTTATTTGTAATTCAGAGCGACGTTGCTGAAATGTAAGAAAACTAAAGGGAAGCACAGAGAAGAATATGTTTTGACGGGTTTAAACTGGTTTTAGCTCGGATTTCATTTCGTAACAAAGCAGCATTGCAGTTTTCCTCTCGATAATGCGACTTTTGACACACAGTGTACAAAATTGGGGGAAAAGGCATGTAAGATGATGACAGCAAATCGAAAGAAGTAAGTACATTTTGGTGATTATTATTTGTGTGGAATAACATTATGTTGAATGGTAAGACGTTTGCGGAGTTATGTTATTATATATTCGTACAGTGAATCTGTGGGATTTTGTAGCCACAGAGACGAAATTTCTGTTCAGTAACAACAGAGAAGTTCTGCTCTGCTGCTTGGGGAGGGTTCTATATTTTAGAGCACATGTTTTAGTAAATTACTTCAATATTAATGCTGCAGCTGTGGAAAACAGGCTGCAATAGCTGGGAGATGATTTCTTCATGACCTGCTCTATTTGATATTAAAGTCAACTAAATGAAAGCCAATACTCTACTAACAGCAGGAAATATCGGATATTTATGGTGCTATTCGTTTAAAGTATATTAAATCTATCATCAGGAAACAAAATAGAAGTTAAACGATATTTCAGTTCATAATAAAAATGCAGGGTATAGCTGCACATTTCCTAGCAAGATTCTGTAAATTCGAGAAGAAACTGGATGTCTGCTCCAGCCTTAGTTTTAACAGTTCCACATGGATGACTCCATAAATGGATAACAGTTACCGCCATAAACCGAAAGCGAAAAACTTTGTATTTTCTACACGTTACTGAAGGAAAGATGGGAAGGAAGATAGAACAGACGTGAAGACGAGGAAAAATACGTAAGCAACTACTAGATGACCTGAAGGAAACTAGAAGGTACTAGAAATTGGAAGAGGAGGAACTAGATCGCACTCTGTGGCTTTGGAAGAGGCTATGGATCTGATGTTAAGACCGTTATTCGTGTTTCCTTATGATCATTGGAAATTGGTTTTGATTAAAATGTCTGAAGACATCTTCATGTATAGAAACTTACACCGACTTAACTTTCTGCACAATCTTATCCTCAAAGGCAGGGTGGTTTCGATATGTACGTTCTGTTTTAATACCAATCCATATTATGTATGCGTTCGCGTAATAGTTCCACAAAGATGAATCCATAAATGGATAACAGTTACCGCCATCAACTGAAAGCGAACAACATTGTATTTCCAACACAAAATATAGATCAAGCCATTACCCAGAATTAACTGCCGATTTCACCTCACATATTCGCGCGGCCGCAATATTATTATTAACTACAGGAAATTAATGTGTATAGTGTGAGACGTGTCTCCAAAGTTAGGATAAGGAAAAATCAAACAGCACCGCCTTCTCGTAAGTCTTCTCTTTTCCTTGAGAAAAAAAAATAACTTGAAAGTGTTACTATAAATATTTGTAATAGGAAACACAGGTTTTTATGTAGCCTAACACGTGGATTAGACTGTCCACTGCTATTGCAGAATGAAAAGAGTGTCTTTTGAAGTGTAAAACTACAGAGAGAACATCGCAACACGTAGGTTGCGGTGTCACAGATACTGTTTACATTGCAACTAAGAGTTTGTCAGGAGTGTTCTAGTGTTTGAGTATTGTAGAGTGTATTGCAGTTACAGAACTTAACCGGGACCTAAACGCATCCTCAATGTAATATTTTCATTCAGTTAATGCAAATGAAACTACACTTAAGAGTTAGGTTTATAAATGTAATAATCAGTTCTATGTAAATCCTAATGTTTTATTGTAAAAACAAAAAAAATATTCACTGTTGAAAACACGCTTTGTTCAACTTTTTAGATTATGGAAAGATCATTCTAAGATACAACTTATGTAATGTGCATGTATACATACTACGTACATACACACATACATACACACATACATACGCATACATACACACACATATACACACATTCATACATACATACATTATATACATGCGCGTACACACACATACACACATACGTACACACGCACACACATATTTACATACATACATACATACATACATACATACACACACAACCTATATAGCTGTATACCACTTGTCAACATTCTGTAACACCATTACACAACATGTAACATTTTACTTTGTGAAGGTCACTACTAACTCAGATCGTACGAGGGTTATCCCAAAAGTAATGCTCAGCACTTTTTTAACTTAAACATATTCTACGTTATTACACAACTTACATTAAAAAGCATCAAGTAGTCCCCTTCACGAGTAATGACAAATTCCCAACGCTCTGGTAATTATTGTATACAGACTAAACAGTGTAAAACTAACTGCGCAGGCGCGTGGAATGGGGAGCGCATGCGTAGTGAGCATTACTTTTGGGATCACCATCGTATGAGTGATTAGCAGTTTGTTCGATATTAAGGAGATTTACAGATCAAATCTCGGAGAGGAACATAATTTCATGGGTCACTTTCGTTAACTCTAAATTAATATTGAGGCTTGTGAAATTACCTGTTGAACATGGCAGTCTATCGTCAGGTTTCATGAACGATGCAGAATGTCTTGCCTAGCCGGCTGACTGTTTCCTAATACCTACTTTATTTCAATTCTCCGCCACCACTTATGGCTGCGACACAAATGATCACAAAGCAACGTCTAATCTTCGTTGTCCTTCTGTGAGTTTCCAGTAGTATTCTGTGGCTATATTTTGTAACAGAAATTCACTGTTATAATCTCGCTAACCCAATACCGAAGAGGCAGACATCAGATGAATGTAACTGAAGTTACGATCTAATTAAACACTTAAGAATTTTTTGTGTCAATTCTTCGCCCACATAAAATGCTTATTAGGCAACACAGCTTCCCTGCAGAGCGCTTATTAGAATTCTTTGTCCACCCTTCTATGTGTATGCTCATAACTCGAAAACTACAGAAAAGTTTTAAATGGAATTTGACCTGAAAAATTTTGCAAAAAAAAAAAATGGTCAAGAAATTAAATTTTCGTTCATACCTGACAATTGTAACGACCACTTTACATAAAGAACCATATGAATTTGAAGGCGCTTAAACGTTCAAATTCCCGCTCGGCGCATGCGCTGTTCCTATCGTGCTTTAGACCTACCGGCCAGTTAAGAACTATAGTTCGTATATTTTACATTCCGTGTACCATAAAAGAAGGTCTGGTAGGCCACGCAGTTTGATTTCCTCCGTACTCTATAAACAATGCTAAATTTAGTGTGCTTATAACTTAATGTCCCCGTCTCACATTTCCAAAACACTGCGACATCATTTCTGTAAGCAACATCGTGGCAGTGGGCTCTTGTACATTGTATTTACGGTTCAGTAATGCCGTATTAAAATTACAAGACTGTTTAAAACGTAAAAGTTTACTATAATTTTTATAGTAGCGAATAAGGTCCGGAATATCGTTGAAATGAAATGGGAAATCGTTTCTTTCTTATCGTCGCCCCAAACCCCTTTCCATAATTTTTTATCGTTTTATCACTTCTCTCCTATCCTTTCTAACTCTTACACCTGTCATACTAAAGCAGAGAATTAAGTTATACCTCCACCCTTCACACGGTATAATTTTGAGCACATCGCTGCCACCTGTGATGCGATAACTACACGTTTTCCTTGAAATGGCATGAGAACATAACATAACATAACACAACATGTAGTCAATAAATCGTCGCCTATTTTGTAATATAAATTCCGTTCTGTAAGGGGATAGATTCGGTTGCAGCTTATCATATAAGTATTCCAGACCAGAAAAAATGGAAATACATTCCTTATTATTGAGTCTGTCAGCCTTCATGACTGTCTGAAATATAATACCCAAGGAACTGAAGTTGACAATAACAGAAATTAAATTCCGGAATTCAGAACACTCGTCAAAGTCTTGTTCGTTGTTACTCTACTCCAATTAAGTCCGTTTCAACTATTACCTGCGCGTCCCGAACTACAGAATGGAGATGTTCACATCCAGAGTGCGGGTACTCGGGGGTACTTGTGACACCAAGAGGCATGTGTTCCAGCTTGGTGGTCAGCAGGGGCAGTAACAACTCTTTACAGTGAACAGAGCAGCGTGTTACATGACACTGGATGTAAAAGGGGTCTCTGGACACGGAGAAGAGGCGAGAAGTGTTTTTTTTAAGACGCTGTCACGTCGGTGGTAGATAAATGAAATAAAAGTACAACTTTTTGGTGGAATGATGCTGATAGGGGAAAACAAAAGAAATCGGACAAGAACCTGTTTCAATGCTACTTCGAAAATAAGGTGGACGGAAAGCGTATCAGGCAGACATGGGAACTACGAGAAGCTGCGTAGAAGCGTTAAGCAGTGAACGTGTAAAGAAGGTTTACTGAAAGAGTGACTATTGAAATAAAATACCCTTGAAGTGTACTTCTTGAAATGCTTGACCCTAAAGTAAGGGTACAAAGACATTCAAAATATTGGTAACAACGTACCAGAAAACACGTAATAAATAACCAAAACATTGAATTTTCTACTGATGTTGAGTCTAAGATAAATTTACTTCTTATTTAATTAAAACGCCATTCTTTCGAATGGATCGGTTATACGGAATCGTATCGGTCAGTGACGGGGAAGGAAGTGTTCTGAAGTGGTCGTAGCCAATCATAGACCAACAACGTCAGGAATGTTCTGCTGTGTTCGAGAAAAACAATGAAAACAGCCTGAAAATAAGGCCGGCCTCTGGTCCGAGAAAAAAAATTTGGTACCTCCTAAAACAAGTGACAGGAACTGTGCTCAGGCCACCAAGATATTTTATTCAAAGAGTTTCATTACCAGTCTTTTTATGGGGATTAGGCTAATTTTAATCACACTGTAAATGAATAGAACTATTTGAGATCTGCGATCTTCTTGACCCTTGAAAAGGGGACCGATTGGTTGTCCCGAAACGTCGGTACAGAACTACCACTCAACGCTGCGTAATATCCTATAAAAACGCAGATCTCATCTACATCGCGGCAGAAGACTGAAATCACGAATAGGCCTGTTTGATATCGCAAATGTTCTCCTGCCCACAAAACATATATGAAAAAAAAATCTTGGGCTGTTTCAGAATGTTTCTATGTATTCTCATTTACATGAGGAGGTTATCGCCACAGCTGATGTTCCCCAGCCACAAGTTCTATCTACGACACGTGACAAAACTCATACCTCAGTTACAGTCTGTAATCAGTTTAAGGTCATTGCTTAGGCTTACGCTAACCGCCAGAAAACTGGAAGGCGTAGTAATGCAAATGCGACCGGCTCAACGTTGTGGCTGTTCCTAAATCGATTCGTCTCGCATAGTTAATGCTTCTGTATATACAGCGATACGAAATGCACCTGACTCCCATCCAGTGACGGAGTCTGGAGTGGGTTTTCTACAACCGGCAATTCAGCAATGGATCCTTGTACATATTATACCTACGGTGAGGTTACTTAACTTTAATATTATTAAAATTATTTTTATTTCAGGTAGTTTAGTGTTCACAAGCAGTGGACTGGATTATTTATTTAGTTATTTATTTTTATTTGTACGTAGTTAACTTAGTAGAGGCGTCAGTACGTCAGCAAATCTTTAACGGGTACGGGAGGGGCTTTTTCCCTGGGTTAATGTGGCCAGAGCGTGAGGTTCACCATTTGTCTCCAGACAGTTCAGAGGTTAAGAAAGAGTGGAGATGTACCTCCACTTTCTATATGCTTTTAAGGGGTGTGCAGGGAAACCTTTACACATCATTAACAGTAAAATATAAGTGGGACTGGTTTCGAAGGAAAGAATTGTGTCCTAATTTAAAGTATTATGTCTGGATTTGTAGATATGGACTAAAAGCAACCACGAAAAACCTCATTCAGGATGGTTTTATCATGGACTCCAAGCAGTAACCTCACAAACATCAGACAGAAGGATTAGGCCTACAGCTGAAACCAACTTGCTTGGATCTGAAGACTGGAACAGACATTTGTTACAGGCCTAAATTAAACTTACTACTTCACAAAACTAAGAAGATTTAGCTCAACGATCTGTGTTTGAGGTTACTTCTTTCTTGTGACATCTGACGCCGTGCGGGTTGATTTTTACGTACAGACATCACCTACCAAGCCGAAAGGCATCACATCACAGAAGGAATCGATAATCGCATTTACACACTTGACAAAACACTAAGCTGGTGTTGTTATGAAGTTTTAATAATGTAGCTATTTACAAACATAAATACGTTTATGTTACCAAGTTCTTTTCCTATCTCCTTCAACATATACCCGTTAGCATTTAATGTGTCTCTAAGAAGATATGAAAAACATATTGCTGAGCTGTTCAGAAACTATACAATTGTAAACGTAATCTCTAATTAAAATATTTGAATATAAACGAGGAGGTAGCTCGTAATAAATTATAAAGATGTGCTAATAAAGCTCTGGTCATAGATCTATGTATACTTCTAGGCAGAGATAAATATAAGTGGTTTAATAGCATAAGAATATTGTAAAAAATATGTATACTTATTCAATGGCGAAGGGACAACCATCATGACATGCCGAGGCAAAACAGAATATAGTCGCAAGGAAAGAGGATGAACTGAAATCAACAAATTATTCCTAATATGTCTCTACAAATCCCAGCGATTGCCAAGCAAGCAACGTCTCTGGCTCCGCTATCGTAATATGGTTGAGAATCTGCCACAAATGTTTTAAAATCTCGTCTTATAACGCGTCAGAGACAATGACGCTATCTGCTTATCGAACTATTTAATTCCTGAAGCACATTTTTCCTGAGAAGCATACAGCCTCTAAGCTAAGGAACTCTATGGAGTATAGTATTTTTTGTGAAGCTAAGAGTTCCTCAGTTAAGCGAGAAATTCCGCGCATTTTATGGAACTCAAAAGTTCTTTAACATGTTCACAAGAATCTGCCATATGTCCCTATCATAAGTCAGATAAATCCGGTCCACATCCACCCTATTCCCTTAAGATCCAATTTAATATTATTCTAACATCTATGCCTGGATCTTTCAAGTGGCCTCTTTGTTTCAGTTTTCCCCACCAAAATCCTGTAAGCATTTCTCTTCTCCCCCACACTTGACAAATGCCCCGCCACTCTCATCCCTCGTAACTTGATCACGCTAGAAATGTGTTTTGACGAATACAAATCATGAAGCTCCCCATTCGAGAGTTTTTCATGCCTCCTATTACTTCATCCCTCCTAGACATAAGCATCTTCCCCAGCACTTTATTCTCAAATAGTGCATAGTTTATAAGCCAGTCAATAAACCCCCTCGTTTCATCGAACACGAGGGCCAGTTACTCTCTTCAAAAAGCCCGCATCTTTTCGTCATCCTTAGCCAGATGATTCCGTTCGCTTCATTACAAAACTGTTAACAACAATTTTAATATTATCCTCAATTCTAAGTACTGGTCTCCCCAGTGATCCTGTCACTTTAAGTATTTCTGTTTAAATCCTGTACAACGTTCCCATCTCTCTACTTCTATTTCTATGCACCCATATCAAAACACACACATTCATTTTGTCGCATGTATTTAATCTTTTAATCTCTCCAGTTTCCTCCAATTATTCATCTGGAGCTGGAATATATGTAAGCATAACCGGATATTGCTGTTCCTAAGGCTATGTATCTCTGCGCGGCGCAACGCCTGGGTATAATGGAAAATATGTGTGATATGAGGTGCTTTGTTTTTTATGCTAGTTCGTTTTAAAAGAGACCCCAAGCGAAGAAATGAAACTGTCGCGACTAGGATTATTACTGTACAGTCTGAATGGAATGCATCGTGCAGGCGAGGTCTGTGCCGAGAATAAAAGAACTGAGGCCTGAAGACTTCTTAATCATGACCAGAACGAGGGTGAGTAGTCAGCCGCAGGATCAGGCAGATTTAATACACGAGTGACAGTCACAGGGCCAAATCGATATTGGCTCTGATGGGCTGCAGATGTGTTCTGGTCGCGGTAATAAAACGCTTGTGTCTGGTAAAGCAAAATGCTATCCCATTATAGACCTGGACAGGCCTTTAGAGCTCCAGGAGTTTGCGGCTTCCAGAATTTCTGGACAATCGGCACACGAAGGTCTGCTCTACGCACTGGCCGCCTCATTTCTGTTAGAGGCTGAGTCATCCTCAGGGCCATAGTGCGGCCGGAAGGATTAATTCAATTAAAAACCCCAATGACCCCAGCGGAAGTCGAAACCGCTACCTTCCGGCTTGAAGCGCAGTGCCTCAACCAACTACGCCACCGCATATAATAAGTAACCAAATAAATAAAGAAGATAATATCTACACAAATAAATAACCCAAACACCTAACTAAACACAATTTAAACAGATTTCTTTCAAACTTGATGCTCGGTTCTTTAAGAAATTCCACTGTTCTGAAGGAACCCCACATTTCCACATAAATAATGTTCACAAATGTTCACCACTAACATAATTTTGAAAAGTTTCATTTATGTCCATCTTCAAGCAGTATGTCTCTAAATTTCCTTTCCAAAATTACCGTTCAATTTTCTCCACAGCCTCCTAAGTACAGCTGTCTAATATTGTTTCATATTCAAACTTTTGTACGAACTGTTCTTTCTTTTATTGTTTTCTATTCAAACTTCTGTATGGAATTTCACTTTGCACCTATGTCCCACAGTCTAAAACCCATTCGTGTCACCATCTTAGATCTTCTGATTTTATCACCCTAACAATATCTGGTAACGAGTATAAATTAATTGCCTCTATCTTTCTGTCACGTTATTTTTCTCCTGTCTAAATATTCTGCCAAGCACTTTGTCGTCAGGCATTCTTAATATTCTTACATAAGTTGACAGCGACAGATGCGTCCTACGGTTCGCCGGATTTTAACTCATTTTTGCAGTTGTGTATTGCCCAAGAGAAATTTAGTGCATTTATTCACCGTGAAATTCTTAAATATTATTCTTTATCACATCATCTCCCCTTACAGACAAGCTAATTAAATTTAAACTTAAAATTTTCTGCATTAATCTTCCGCGTACATTTTGTGACTTTCCTCAAAATTTGAATGTGCTGCAGAGAAATAATGTACAACTAAACCCACTTTAATTATGCTGTATATTCCCTCTGTTCTCTACAAAATCATCTCATTAAATGTTTTCTTCACATTCACATAGACCTTGTTGGATGCCATAAAATTACACAGAACAGATATTGAACAAATCGAAGCAATACTATGCCTGAATATGCTAGTAGGTGACCACACGTGTGTAGCGTATGTTATTACTTACATGAGTCCCTGAAAGGCAAAGCGGTGTAAATCGTCTTTTCGTCATTTTGAGAACTTACACACCTTCAACTCGACTGGATTAACACTGGCCTACCTTGATAGAGAGAGCGCTGTCTTCTGAGGGGTATATTAACAATAACTTATACGACAGATCTCACTATTGGGATGCCGTGTAAGTACTTACATTTTTTTTTAATACAGCCTTACAGAACTTTGCTTTTCAAAGGGTCATTTATTACATCATTATAATACGGTTGACAGCCATAAGATCTCAATTCGTGTAATGACTACGCTACAGGCTGAACCCCTTCTCGAGGACTGCAACCTTATATTTGTAAGGAGGTTTGCGTGCCCTGTTATGACCAGGAAAGCTATACTGGCGGGAGCTTAAGCTCCAGGTACGGCCACCCAAGCTAAATAGGTCGAAGGAAACGGGCCAGACGAAGTAGCGGTCCACAACGAAGGGCTGGAGGGACTATTTAGGCGTGGTGAAGCCAACCCCTTACGGGAGTAAACCCCGAAATTAAAACCATATCCTCCTGGAAGGGGGGGGGGGTTCCTATGGTTAACAACCTACACAGTCAAAACTTATTGTTATGAAACCAGGTGAAGCAAGGCAAGAATCTTTATGAGTTGTAGTGATGATGATGATGATAATAATGATGATGATGATGATGACAAGGCTAGACCAACGTGAAATCGTTTTAGATTTCCGGCAGGAATCAAGGGTTTCCTCATCTTCAAATCTTTCAGGCCGGATCCATGCCCCATTCGGAAATCTATTTAAGAAGTAACTGAAGCCCTTTCCTTTGGGACCGGAGCCTGAAGCTAACCATTCATCTCCATGTAGAACCAATGTCACGAATGCACGAAGTCACATGTACACTCGTTCATTCGTTCATTCTGTAGTCTGCCTTACGACAGGTCCGTAGTCCTCTTCCAAAGCGAGTTCTCCATTCAGTACGATCTAGTGCTTCCTCTTTCAATTTACAGTATCTTCTCTTTTCCTTAAGGTTATCCAGTAGCTGCTTACGACTTCTCCCTCGTCTTCCCGTTATTTCCATCCTTCCTTCTAACTTTCCTTCAATCACGTGTTTCAGAAGGCAGTTTCTACGCAAGATGTGACCAATCCAGTTAGCCTTTCTACTTTTTATTGTATGTAGGATATTCCTCTCCTCCTTGACTCTGTGTAATACTTCTTCATTTCTCATGCGATCGGTCCAACTGACCTTCTCCGATTCTTCTTCTTGTTGAATGCTGCTTTTGCCATGGCAATTCTGGATTTAATTTCACGTGTATACCTTGCATCATTTGTTATCATGCTGCCTAAATAATTGAAATATTCCACATTCTCCAATTGTTTTTGATCTATCATAATTTTCATTGGGGATGGTTGCCTTCAGATTCTCATTACCTTAGTTTTTTCCACGTTCATTTCCATTCCACAGCATCTTCCAATTTCAATTAGTCTATCAACCATGTCCTGTAGCACCTTTTCTTCCCTAGCCAGTAGCACAAGGTCATCTGCATATTTCACAGTGCGAATTCCTTGTCCTCCTATTTTGAAGTCTCCAAACCCTTCAAGAGCTTCCTTGGTAAGGTACTCGCTGTATAAGTTGAACAAGCAGCAACCTTGTCTAACTCCTCTTCCAATCTTCACACTTCTCGTCTCCCCTTGGTCCAGTCATATTTTGACACTCTGTTCCATGTACAATTTACTGATCAATCTTCTTTTGCGCTAGTCTATCCCAATTCCCTTTAGGATCTGCATTAATTTGGTCCAGTTGACACGGTCAAATGCCTTCTTCCAGTCTATGAAGCAAGCACACAATTCCTCATCTATGACCAAGGTTCGTTCTGATATTATTCTCAGCATCACAATTGCACCCCTAGTTCCTTTTCCTCTCCTAAATCCAAACTGATCTTCTCCAAGTACATCCTCTGTCTTCCTTTCAATCCTTCTTCCAAGTATCCTCGCTACTATCTTTGCTGCATGAGCGATGATGCTGATTGTGCGATGGTCTCTGCATTTTGCAGCTTTGGGCTTCTTCTTTAAGGCAATCATTGTAACTTCAATAAAATCTCTGGGCCACTCTCCAGTTACATACATGCTGTTGATCAGCTGTGTCATTAGTCTGAGACCATCTTCTCCCAACAATTTGAGTACATCTCCAGGTACATCATCATATCCTGTAGCCTTCTTATCCCTCATTTCCTTGATAGCTTTTTCCACTTCACTTTGCAAAATATAAGGGCCTTTCTCGTCTTCATCTACTTCAGCTCCAGGTTCGACTTCCAGGTGTTCTGGTCGATTAGCTCGATCGTAGAGCTCTGTGATATACTTCTCCCAAATTTGCAATACTCGTCTCTGATCTATTATTATATTCCCTTGAGAGTCTTCGATGCCAATGTTTTGAATCCCATGGTTTTCTTTCCAACCTAGTTCCTTTGTCTTCATGTACATTAGATCATAACGTCCTGTTCTTTGAAATTCTATGAACTCGTCGCATATGCTCTCCAGATATTCCTTCTTGGCGTTGTCCGTGGCTCTTTTCAATTCGTTCCTCAGTCTTCTGTAGTTCTTCGTTCCTTCTTCGTTGTTGATATTCTTCCATTTCCTTCGTTCATCCATTTTACTGATCATCTCCAGTGTAATCCATGGCTTTCTTGCTCTCCTCTCGACTTTTCCAACTAAATCACTCATAATATCTATCACACATTTCTTGATATTGTTCCACTGCACTTTCACATTCCCACTTTCACATTTGATTGCACCAAGTTTTTCTTCTAGACTATCGTGTACTTCCTGTCGTTGAGCAAATAGCTTCTCCAAATCCCATCTTGGTTTTCGCTTGTGGAACCTTATGATCTTCTTCAATCTGGTGCAGATCATTGCAACCAGTAAATTGTGGTCAGAGTCAATATCTGCTCCAGGCAGTGTCTGCACATCCTTCACACTGTTCCTGAATCGCTGTTTCACTAGTACATAGTCCAATTGATATCGACTCCTATCCCCTGGTGATTTCCAGGTGTACAATCTTCTTTTAGGTTTTTTGAACCATGTGTTTGTTCATGGCATAGTGTTATTTAAGCACAGGGACAGCTTCTTAATGCGAAAAGACAGGTACTTTGGAATGTCTGAAATTCTGTTGGTTCTTTGTTTGCATGACGGACGGAATCCACAGAATCGACTGTTTTCTTTTCTCTTTCAGAGATTCCCTCAACATCTCCAGGCAAATTACTCTGAACAAAATGCTCTAATACCCACTTTCTACTGTCTGATCTCATACAGACTGTCGCCTGACAAGCATTCTTCCTCCGATTGCGATACGGTGACCATTCAACCAGCTGCCACCCTTGCAACGCAGTGACAGCAAATTCCATCTATTAATTCGATCGTGAGTTTTGAGAATCTCACAACGGTGACTACGGACATTACTGTCTTCTGTTATGTGATACCGTGTAGTTAGGTGCACAGGTACTGACGTTTCGCACTACCTTTTTACCTCATTAATGAGAGTATGATGAACCTTCTTCCCTAAAGTTAGAAGCAGCGTCTTCCTCCGAAACATTAGTACCTCTAAAATAAAAACACGGCATCACATCCAAGAAGAGTGTAGTCTCTATCAAACCCGCCGCACGGTTTTCACTAAATAACTAACTCAATGGAGCAGAATCCTTCCTGAGTACCTAACAGTTCCTCAGCTATTCAAGAAATTCCCGGCATTTTATGGAAACTGTAGGTTCATTACCGCATTAATAATAACCCTCTACATGTTTCCATCTTGGACCAGATGAATCAATTCCATGCCCCCATTCCTCTTCTTTAAGATCAATTTTAATATTACACTCCCATCTAGGCCTGGGTCTTACAAGTGGACTCTTCCCATCAGGTCTCCCCACCAAAACCCTGTATGCACCTCTCCTGTCCCCCATACCTGCCACATGCCCTGTCTATCTCATCATTCTTGATTTGATCACCGCAATAGTATTTGGCGAGGAGTACAGGTAATAACGCTCCTCATTATGTAGTCTTCTCCACTCCCCTGTTACCTCGTCCTTCTTAGGCCCAAATATCCTCCTCAGCACACTATTCTCGAACAACCTCAGTCTACGTTCCTCCCTCAATATGAGAATCCAAGTTTCACACCCATACAAAACAACAGGTAAAATTAGATTTCTTTACATCTTAGGCTTTAAATTTTTGGATAGCAAACCGGAAGAAAGAAGATCCTGCACCGAATGATAACAAGCATTCCCTGACATCAATCTGCTCTTAATTTAATCATGAATTGAATTTTGATTTGTTAAGGCTGTTTCCAAATATTTGAACTGTTCCAATCTTTCAAGGGATTTTTTACCTATCTTGATGTTGTGATTTTGTCCTGCATTCTGATTGCGAGACATGACCATGTACTTAGTTTTCTCAGCATTTACTTCTAGACCAATCTCCTTACTAGCGACTAGTAAAACTTCTATGTTTTTCTTTATAGCATGTACGCTTCCGCCAAATATATTAACGTCATCATCATAAACTAGAAGCTGATGTGTACCATTTAATTTCAAGCTCTCTTAGTTTGCCTGGACCGTCCTAATGGCATATTCTAAAGCAAGTTTGAAAAGCAATGGCGATAAAGCATCTCCTTGTTTCAAAACATTCTTAATAGGAAATGTGTCAGACAAATGTTTGCCTACACGGACTGTGCTATAGGTTTCATTTACACACATTTTCATTAGCCTTACTATTTTCATGTGGATATCAAACTCAATGAGAATATTATACAAGACCTCCGTCCTAAGTAAATCATAGGCTTTCTTGAAGTCTATAAATAGCTGATGCACTGCCTCATTGTATTCCCATTTTTTCTCAAGTATTTGACGAATGCAGAATATATGATCAGTAGTTGATCTATTACGTCGAAATCCACACTGATGATCTCGGTTTTGACTACCACGTGAAAAATCCTAAAGTTGTATAAATATCATCTAGCAGTTTATTTCTTACCTCGCAGAGAACACACTATCGCTTTATTCCAAAAACAAACCTTTTAAAACTTCTTATGGAAAATCGGCAATCATTCTGACAACCATGGGAAACAGAGAGTTTAAATACAGTGTGACAAGATGCAGATATTTAGTATTACAGACGGTAATAAATACAAAAATTAGTATAGATTGAGTGACGAAGATGAAATAGGCCTACGTGTTATCATCGTATCATTCCAAATAATGAGGCACATTTCTGACAGCAAAGACAAATAGTATTAACGGTGTCGTACATAATACGTGAATGATTCTTACTTCGTTATTCCCACGTATCTATGTACTGCTAAGTGTCAATGATCATTCCCTTATTCACCTGTTAATTATTCCACACGTTCCTATATAAGACGTCACTTTGTGAATTGCCATGTTCTTTACTAGACATATTATTTAGTAATTATATGATCTACCGTGACATTTTATAGACTAAACACATAATGTGGTGTCACGTACATCCACACACCTAAACCGCTGGCGGTGTTTCGGGGATGTCGATTTCACTTTGTGTTGGGCTTTGCACTAAAATTATTGAAGATTAAGTTAATTTGTATACACTATTTTACAAATTGTTGATTATAAAGAGGATCCCTAAATCTTATACAATATGTATCTTCTTTAAGACAATGAACTTTCAGTCGAAACATTTTTCGTTGTGATGCATCTGTAGCAAATTTGATGCCCTGTGGTATGGTAGATAGGGAAAGTTCTGTTCCGTTTTCAGTGTCGAAGAAAAATATTGTGCAAGTTAACTAGATGTCAGTGAATATTATGTTTGTGTAAATTTGTTTTGTGTGTGTGTGTGGGGGGGGGGGGGGGTGTTTGTGTGTCCACGCGCACGCATGCGTGTGCATATGTAAGAATTCTTCTCTTATTAAGCCAATCTCCACGAAATGTACAAGTTTTATACTTGTAGAAATTTACATTTAAGCACTAACAATAACGTTAGTATGTTTAAAAACCGGCCGTGCCATGGTTCAGGCGGTTAGTCGCCAAACTCTCACCGCGGAGGCCCGAGTTCGATCCCGGGTCACTCCGTGTGGGATTTGTGGTGGACAAAGTGGCACTGGGACAGGTATTTCCCCGAGTACTTCGGTTTTCCCATGTCAATTTCATTCCACCCTTGCTCCACTACAAGGAAAAGCGAAAGAAAAAATCATCTTCATCACAGGGTGGCACAATAAGCCTCAAGGCTGCGGTGCGTCCGTAGCATCTGCTGTGGGGTCCTTCACAAAAAAGAGTTTCAAAACCACAAGCATAGTGTTCTTTTTTCATACGTAACAATGTACATGTTTTTTGGTTAATATTCTTTGATATTCTTTGAGACTTGTTCCAACAAATTCGATATGGTAGACAACACATTCTGTTCATCTTCTGTTTGGGACGCTTATAAGCTTTCAAAAGTACACGGGTTAACGAAACACAGTGAGAAGAAACTTATGCCTTTCATCTCTCGGCTTTAGAACATAAATTTCCCAAAGAACGCCTTTGAATTTCGCATGTCTTTTGTGTTCTAATTAGCTCTGTAATATGGAGTTTTGTTGATCTTCCTGTGTTGCAGTTTACAAATATCAACTTAATTTACTTTATTTAGTAAAATCCGGCCTTTCAAGTTTAGACAACATCCAACCCAGTGCTCAATATTCATTTAGTTTAAATGTACATCATCCGGGCACTTTCAGAAGAGAAAACAAATACGTGAAACTTTGATTAATTAAAAAATTGCGATGAAATACTAAAAAAGATATCACAAAATAAAGCAAAATAGAAGGAATAATCCTGTATTTACTTGTCATTACTTGTACCCTCCTACATACCTGTGACGACAATATGAGTGATTAAAAATAGGGATGATTGTTAGGGAAGCTGTCTTTTAGGGACAAGCACGAATCGTCCTGTGAAAATTCATGAAAATTAGCTTCTTTAATCCTGCTCTTCTTGCGCCAGGCTTCGACATATTAAGGATTTTACCTTCACAAGTATTTCAGTTTTATTTAATGTGTCATGTTATGCAACTTTCCTGTCCCATTTTCTGTGTAAACACTCAAAATCACATTAATAGCCCGACCATCTGGAGTGTTATTCTTCCTTGGGGCATGTATTAAAAACTGCTGTATAGAGACAGAAATTATTCGAATATTTATCACAAAACTATAGCATCAGAATAGAAATATGAATTAAGCTCTGCATAAAGTGCTTAGAGTGTTTGCTCTTTATACGAGTGCAACAAACAAACGGCATCTGGGGGGGTTCAAGGCGAGGTAGTACGTAGACAAAGAAAGAATCCATTTCGAAACAACATTTTTTCAAAACAAAGAGTCAAAGTTTTGGTGAATGTAACATCGTCTCTCTACTTACACACAGAGTCACCCCACATTCTCAGGTATCACCAGTTTCGTACTCACCTGAAACAAGAGAAAATATAATAGGAGAGGCTGAGTAAAATATGGCCGTATAAGAAACACAAAACTGATAAGAGACACGATGTGAATAAAAACAAAGCCCCAGGAGGTAGCGTGTCCATAAATGTCAAATAGATTAATACGTATATTAAAAATATGTTAGTCGCTCATAGCGACAGGATATAAAATACTTAAAAGAGTTGGCATTACAAAGCTGGAGAAATCTATGGTATTTATTTCAAGTTTAAAATTTTGCATACACACAACATAACACCGAATGGGAATATAACGAACAGAACTGTAACAGGGTATAACGCTATATTTTTTATATAAAAGTACCGAAAAAATCCTGTCAACTTTTGTAGTTAAATATATGAACTACATTGGAAACATTTTAGTTGTAATTTTGGCAACAATTATTTAACGACAAAAAGTTGTATATTAATTAATATGACATTAAACAATGCACACGTCTGTTGTACACTACAATACAATTTGTTTAAGTTTAGGTAAGTATTATGTAAGAAACTCACTGATGTCATGTACAGTGCTTGACCACTTTATTAATGGATGCCCGCAAATTTCCACGTCTGTACGCATGTCAGCAACACAACCCGGGACACGTCAAGTGAAACCGTCAGCGTGTTTCAACCACCGAAGTATATGAATAATGTCAGGATATTTGCTGTTACTTCATGCTTGTTTACGCTACGCTGCAGTAGTCTGCAGTGTGAAAATGTAGAATGGCGCTTCCTGTTACAGAGGATGGAGGAGATAACCTCCAGAGAACAGTAGCTGTGCAATTCTCGTTGTTCCACTTTCAATTCCTTAGAAAGAAAAATTTGTCTCATGAAATTGCGACGCTGCAGGCGAGTCTATGTTTCCGAGTTAAACTGAGAAACACTCGACCGATTCCAACAAAATTTGGTAAGAAGTTTATAACCTTCGAGAACGCCCGAACGGTTTAAATTCTACAGATTTCTGCGCGCAGTAGTAATGACATGACGGAGAGGCGACATTTTGAAGTTGAAAAAAATTAATTCAGGATACGTAAATGATGTGTAGTAACATGTCTTTGGCGAAAATGAAGAATATTTAGGCTACTACTCGGTAGAACATAGTATAATAAGATGAAAACTGCGCGCCCTTTTTAGGCAGCTCTATGAGAGTAAATTATCAGCTACTAAAGGCAGACAAAAGCTCACAGGCCGGCAAAGCATGGACATACATACACGTTATGTATAAACTATGCTATTTGTTAGTCAAAAATTACAATTTTGGTGAAGATGCGAAATTTTAATTTCGTTTTCAACAAACTTAACACAGTCTGCACTAAGGTAGTTATTTCTTCACATTAAAAAATGCAAGAATAACAAAAGTACTAACATACATTAGGACTAGAGTTGCATACAAAGAGGGAGACGGTTATAAGAATTCAACCTTGAATCCTTGTAATTAATTAGCAGTCGAGAACAGCCGAGAAGGAACATTCAAAATTGCTGTTTCTTTTATTTTTTAATTTAGTTACAGGCCCCAAAGCAATCCTGCTGGGTCACTACTAAAATCTCTCTTTCCTTCAGTCTTGTCTTTCTGCATGTCTATACGCGTGAAATAACTTCAGCACTGCTGCACGAATTTCTATGATTTCTAATATTGATGAGCTTTACTAGAATTTGTCGAGCCACTTATATCTTATTGAGATTGGACAAATGTAACGACCACTTTACATGGATAAGTTCATACATGTGTGACCGCATTTCATGTAATACTTGACAGTTAATTATGTCACAAAAAAATATTTCGAAAGAACAATGGCTTTTATATAATTATAAATTATAAGCCTACATATATTCAAAGGCTTACTTAAAATAGAATTGAAACTGTTGCTGCAACTCATAGTGTATTAAAACCTAAACTTTGTCCCTTTCGAGAGAATTAAACAAACGACGCCGAACACGCTAAATTATTACACTACAAGTACATTTACTGACATAGTGTTCTATGTACTCTTCAAACACAAACAAAATATATCCTACGGAAAGCTTCTAATATTTCATCTGCATTTGAAAATCAAATCTGCTTGATCAGGAATGCACGATATTCCAAGCATCTAGAAACAACCTCAATATTCTAGGCACCAGAAGGATGACATGACGCAAAATTCCACACTGAGGTCCACACACATATTAGGCGCTACTGCACAAAATTTAGGCGCAGGGAGCGACCTGACACATGGGATTTGTGCACTCCTGCGCTTAATGTATCAAGTTCACTTTTCATCCCTTAATGTCCTGTGGTAAATAGGCGTAACACTGCTGTAATATTACGGATATCTACATTTTGCTGCACAGAATATTCATTTAATATTCGTGAAAGCTTGAACCCTGCCTATTGCTCAGGCTAAAAAACCTATGAAGTTTCGGAGACTGGATTTGCTGCCGTCTTCAGGTGGAATAGGAAAAGGGAGAGCCTAATCAAATGGACCCTTTATAAGTAAGTAGCCTCAATCTAAGAATTTACACTAGACTCTGTGAGGACTTAGCTTGAAGAGATGAACAGTTCAAAATTTTGGTGAAACCAGCAACAATACGCCAAATTTAGAATCCTTTAACATTCATGTACTTATGTGTTTCGTGTAATCCTGAGACTAAACAGCGATTATTTCGCTAAACATCATTTGTTGGGGTTTCTTTCTAATGAACTCGGGCTACGTTCCCTGTGAGGCACGAAATAAAATTTTAATACAAAAATTAGATAATCATTCTTTATTATTGCAGCCATCTGCCATAAAGTATAATGCGAATCACAACATGGATTAGAGGCATCAACTGTAAATTTATACTGTGTTTGTCACACAAATGCAATAAAATAAACACCTGATAGAAGAGTCTATATTATTGCCTTTTGATATCTGAAACGAGAGATTTTCTCTTGCCAAATTTACATTTAATTAAACAATCCTAAAGAGCCCTGCATTACATGAGACTGCAGCGATAACCTAAAATTGATACAACCATTAAATTAACTACACATACATTTCACCTACATTTTTTTTTCTATGGCTCGACAGCCCTGTATGGGCCTGGTCCTCCTCGTTTCATCGAGGTTTCACGATCACACACATTAGACACACCACACTCGGTAGGACTCCTCTGGACGAGGGACCAGCTCGTCGCAGAGACTTCTACCTGACAACACACAACACACACAAGAGACAGGCATCCATGCCCCCGGTGGGATTCGAACCCACGATCCTAGTAAGCGAGCGGCCGAAGACCCACGCTCTAGACCGCACGGCCACTGGGATCGGCTTCACCTACATTTTTTTCTTTTTTTTTCTCTCTCTCTCTATGGCTCGACAGCCCTATATGGGCCTGGGCCTCCTCGTTTCGTCGAGGTTTCATGGTCACACACATTTGAGACACACCACAGTCGGTAGGACTCCTCTGGACGAGGGACCAGCCCGTCGCAGAGACCTCTACCTGACATCACACAACACTCACAAGAGACAGACATCCATGCCCTAGGCGGGATTCGAACCCACGATCCTAGTAAGCGAGCGGCCGCAGACCCACGCCCTAGACCGCACGGCCACTGGGATCGGCTTCACCTACATTATGTGAGCTAAATAATTATAGCAATTAGTGACTAATTAATTCAACTACATAACATATAGTTAGAGAGCATCAGTATAAAACTAAACTATGACGTTAATAAAAGAAGTTAATACACATAAAATGATGTGTTTATATTGTTAACCCTTTAATACAGAGTGGTTACTATACTGTACCATTCGAGTTAGCAGTAGGAACCTTTGCATTTACCCACGCAGTGTAGTCACATTTATATGTTTCGTGTAAAAATAAAGAACAGCTTAGGGTAATGTAACTGACTGCGGATCGGGCACTAGTTGCGGATCAAACTGTCCACAGAGGTGATTTATCAAGTTAACGACAGATGCAGTTACAGTGCCATTTCTTACCGACTATGGCTTCGTCTGGCAGCAGTAGCTGTCGAGGGAGTCCATTGTGTTTGATGAGGCAGCGTGCGTTACAATTTTCTAAATTTCAACGGAACATTAAGGCACGTAACTTATACGATCTGTAATTATTGATTGAGCGAACTTATAGTGTTAGGATTCATTCAAAAAAAAAAAAGATATAAACGCTTTGTGCCAAGGAAAAAAATTACTATTCACATGAAGCGTTCACACGTACATGCGCGTGGCCTGCACGTGGTCATGTTCCGCCTCCAGTTAGCACGCTATGCAGTGTTTCGAGTTCAAGTTTCATTATTATTATTATTATTATTATTATTATTTTTATTGTTTTTGTTTTACTCCACAGAAAAGTTCCATTAAATGTGAGAATATATCCTGTGCTCATGTTTATGGTTTATTTTGCCACACTATCTGTTTTTAACGTACTTTCTTGTAGTCAAATAATAAAAACGGCATTCATTATTATTGCGTATAAAATGTTGAATTTGGTAATTTTACGTAGTTATTCGATGTAAAAAGTCAAGTCTAAGGTATAAAATTTCACATTTCAAGTCTTACTTATCATTTCAAGGCTTCATCGACAGACATATTGAACAGTTTTTCTGAGTTATTCTTCATTAATATACCAATTTTAGATGGACTGAAATTATACAGACGAAGACTTGGTAAGAGCCGTAAGCGCTGTGCAGTGTGGAGGTATTTCGGTAAGGCAGGCGCAGAGGGCGTATGGAGTGCCACTCAACACGATTCGAAGGCGAGTGAATGACTATGTTGATACACACCGCAAGAGACCAGGTCTGAAACCTTTCTTGGGAATCAAAATGTGAGAAAGAAATTTAAGAAGCAGTTATAGACTGGGGGAAAAATGGGGCATGGTTTGAATCGCAAAGAAATACAATTGGCTGGGGAGAGGGATTTTAAAAGAGACAAACGTTTTAAAAAACGCCTTGCCATCGAAACGATGGTATGAAAGTTCACGATGCGACATAACTTGACTGTCCGACAGCTGGAAAATCGGTCCGTTGCCCGAAGCAATGTGGCGAAAGAAAAAAACAGGAAAGAATTCTTTAATAAACTGAGCAGTTTAACCATTGAACTCAAAATTACTGTTGTATATATATATAATACATATAATGTTGACGAAACTGGGCTCACTGTGGTCAACAAAAGTGCACAATTACGGCTCCGAAAGGATGCAAAACGGTGACAATAAAAAAAGGGGGGAGAGGAGCGAAAACATAACACGTGTGTGTAATGCAGTCATCTTGTATCGGTTTCTCAGAACACGTATCACGAAAATATTTCCGAAAGGAACTGATCCGCAATTAATCCCTGTCACTGGGTGTGGATCACTTTGCTTATTTTCTTCATGTGCTCCAATAAACTCCAGCGCCACATATTGTCACTACTCTGAAATTATATATTGCTTTTACACAATAGGAAAATGCATTATCTCCACTGATCCACAACTGGTACACGGGGTGTAATTGCGGATCACATGCTAGACTTTATATTTCCAAAAAATGACTAAACTAAATCCTCCTGAATCTGCGAATAAGTAACCACAAACTCAAGAGTGGAGACTGAAATATCTATACAAGATAAAACTTAGCGCTTCCTTTCAACTCAATTCGTGTTTTCAGAATTTACCGTTAAGTATATCCAAAACTAGTTCCAATACCCTATATGTTTCTCACAACAAACAGCATTATTTCACTAAACAGCATTCAATATTTTGATCCTTTAATGGAGTTTAAGGTCGTTTGCTGTGAGGTAGGAACTGAATATTCATACATTGTTCTGATAAATTTCATACTTCGAATTGGCTAGGGCCGGTAGTCGCCGGCCTCTCACCATGAAGGGCATGGCCCGATCCCGGTCCAGCCGAGTGGACAACATGGCACCACTGGGACAGATAACCCTCCCGAGTACTTGACTTCCACAGATACTGAATCAAGACCACTGTCCTACGTGATGCTCCGGCCGGATTGGCTGGAACGCAGGCAGGTTCGCTGACTTGCGTAACGCTCTACAGTAAACTTACTCCATACTTGCTTGATACACAGGACGTTTCGGTAGTTGAATCTACTATAGTCTTAAGGTGATTGGTTTTTACTTGACTCAGAGATTTAATGTCCATTTTATTTTAAGATTAATGTTATCATTTGGGATCCAATTAAGAGGTCAATGTAATGTCCCAATATTTAAAACATCCTGCGTTTATTTTAAAATATCGTCATTAATACAAAAATAAAAGACAATAAAACTCTCAACTTAACCACAAGCAGTAGTCTGAATTTCTGAAACGTCGTATTGTATGAAACATAATTCAGGTGGACTGTGAAACTAAATACTGGCATAATTCAGGAAATTAGGAATTTAGGAAATTCCACATGTTTCCTCATATCTTGACGGTCTTCAAATAACATTGTTACATCGGTATACATAAGACGCAATAAAAAAAGGTAAAATGCATAAAGTCCCTGTCCACACCAAGAAGGCATATAGGGGGAGTAGAGGTACAGCTCTACTCATTTCAACCCCTTCTATAGATAGAATGCTGCGGTCAACATCAATCCCCGGCCGCTTAACTCCCGGGAAAGAACGCCGGTACCTATTCAATAAGAGGCTTGCCCCTGCCGGAATTCGAAAACCGAAACGTGCAGTCCGTAGCGTAGTCGCTATACTGGCTGAGCTACCGTATATCAATCGCCCAGCAAGGTTATTTCAAATGTGCAAGGTACATAAAGTCCTACTATGGTCGATCACGAAAAAGCCTTAAAGACTTCATTAGATGTTCTAACAATGATGACCTCTTACACGAGGGAGAGATGTGGGTTTTGAAGTTTTCACAACTGTGTTGATGAAGAATCACATCTGCGGGGTGGGGGGCCTAGTGCCTCCACCTTCAGGTCAAGTAATCCAAGAAGAACAGCGTTGTTTGCCATCGCACTAATTCAAATTAAAGATTAAGAATATAAGCCGGCTTTTGTAGTGACTGACAGCTACTTGGTATAGTGATCAAATCAAGAATGAAATGGGTGTGGCATGTAGCACGTATGGAGTACAGGAGAGGTGCCTTCTGGGTTTTGGTAGGGAAACCTATGAGAAGGAGACCATTTGGAAGACCTAGGCTTCAATGAGAGGATAATATTAGATTGTATCTTAAAGAAATAGGTCGGGACATTGTGGACTGGATTAATCTGGCTCAGGTTAGGGAAAAGTGGCAGGCTCTTTTGAACAATAATAAACCCTCGGGTTTCACAAAATGAGAGGAACGTTTTGAGTAGCTGAGGAACTGTTAGCCTCTCAAGAAGGCGACACAATAACTACACAAGCGTGCTGGCCTTATACTTCATTGTTCCGAGTAACTCCCTGATGATGGTACCCCGTTGCCGAAACATGTAGGAGTTTTATACTTACCTCTGAATGTATTTTATTAAGTGCATAATTTGGTTAAGCTATTATCTGTCAAGAAGGACTCTACTCCGTGTAGTTAGTGAGTTAGTTAGTTATAGTCTGAGTCACTGACAGCGTCGGTGAATAAAAAGGGACACACAAACCTTTATCGAAATGCAACTGTGACTGGGTGGCCCTTGGACCATCTTGTTAGGTTGCAATCCTGCGTACCATCTGTTTGACTGCACTGAGCAGTCGGTCGAGGATACAGATGCAGGAGTGACGGCATCACTGGTAACTGTGGGACCGGTGATTGATTGACTTACTAGACCTTTCAAGGCCCTCTTGATCTTTACTTTTTATTCTCCTCTGTACGTCACAATAGCTTTCAATTTACTACGTACAGATATCGAAGTATTTCACCTCGCGAAGTGCTTTGATATCAGCACCGTGTGCTTTCACAGATGATGGATAGTTGTATAGACACCAGACTTTCATATCTACATGCCCAGCAACTTGGTTTAGGTGACAACGCTTCTGAATTGTACTACGAAGGTGTCCGTTTCGAATCCCTTTTCGGACCCATCCATCTGAGGGTTTTCGAGAGCTTTTCCCAGTCAATCCGCGTAAATGACGGACTGTGCCTTAATTTAAGTCAGACCAGAAGCGCTTTTGTCACATAATTTCCAATACATTATCTGCTAGTCATTCGACACTACACAGAGTTAACGGGAGAACTATTGCGTAAATTACAAATCTGTGGCTCCGTGCACGAAACCCATAACACTCAAACATGAGGAAATTGAGATAATGCTGTCTGTGTGTTGGCTGACCAAGTACGTAGTATCTATCACCTCTTATAACAGGAACATATTAGTAGGTAGTACCTAAAGTGAAGTACAGGTGGCAGCACCCTGCAGTAATTCTTTCCAGAGTAGCGCTTTCCGTGCATGAAATCTCGATTTTCTCGGAACGGGTTAAGTGTGGTTTATGCGTTTCATGCACGGAGCCACACAAATACTCTATACACATACATACACACACACACACACACACACACAAATTGATGATTACACACTATATTAGTATATACCTACAGTTACATGCTAGTATAGGCTTTCTACTAGAGTAACAGAGCATAATTATTATATAATGCACGTAACAGTAATCAGTTTGTATGAATACACATAGTGACACTATTTGACCACTTGATAATAAAGATATATGAAAGTAAGTCAAGGCTGTGTAGGCTAAACGAAGTTAGATTCCAATGAATATAGAAAATTATGATATAATGTGGTAGCAATATCTTCACATTATTATTTGGGTGAAATACCTTTACCCTACCACGTAGTAGCAATATATTTTACCTTACCACGCGGTAGCAATAAATTTACCTTCAAATGTGCCAGCAATATTTACCTTACCCTGTGTCAGCAATACCAGCCTGTGAAATGGCAACTACATTAGTGTTAGTTAACATGGAGCCTCTGCGTCTGTTTATTTATTTAACAATTTTTTAATATTTAGATTCTGTTAAGTGACGGATTATCTCGATGTAGGTATTAAGCTACGGGTTAGATGACTAGGGAATCAGAGTTCGATCAAAGGCAGAAGAAAGAGACTTTTTCCTCCTCCAGATCCTCCTGTCCCCGAGTACCTCAGCACCCAGCCTCCTACCAAATGAATACAGGGGGCTCTGGGTCCATTCCTTGGGGTGTAAAGAGGCCAAGGCGTGATGCTTGTCACTCATCCTCATTATAGCATCGATACTGATGAAGCGTCGCGCTATACCTCAGCTCCTCCATATGCTTTCGTGGCATTCTATTTAATTAAGAACAAGAAACCATTTCATTCATTATACATGACTTCATAAACACAACAGAAATATATAGGCGCTGTAAAAACAAGAAAAAGCACAAATTGAAGAAAACCAGAATCATGAGCGAAGTAAATGGAATACAGTATAATGGAAAGCATAAAGCAGCTGAATACATTTTGCAGCTCTTGCACTGGAAATGCTGACTTGCTTACTGTTATTTAAAGCGGACGCAATGTCGCTTTGATACAGAGCAATAACTCAAGTCTTTTTCAGCTCAGTGGTAAATGTATGTGCCATATGCAGCGCCTTAACTTTAGATTACAGGCCATTTCCCTGACAGTTCATTCGGTTGCTTTTATTCTCAGAACAAACAGGCACTAAATATTATTAACTGATTAAACCTTGTAGCCCAGATAAAATGTGTTTCATAGGAGACAGGAAAGGACTTTTAAAAGGCCACCATATAAACAGCACCGTCCTGTAAGGATTAACAGCGTTCCCTGAATTCGTTATATATTCTTCATTTATGGTTCATTTAGACACGTTGTAGGAGCGAAGACTAGATTCATACTGAATAGCATATTAGAATGATTAGAATGATTCCTACTGAGTAATAAATTTGAAATTATTTGAAAGGATACCGATATGACCTAGTCCGGCATACTATAACGAAAGTACTGGCGTCGTTGAGAAAAACAAGGAACTACCTCAGTCAGGATTGTTGCTACGTTGATATTCGAATCCGCGTCCTCTTGAATATGAAGCAAGTGTACTTCCCCCTCGACCATAATATTCGGTAAAAAAATTAAAGCAATTCTTGTACAGGCCTGGACAGGCCCTGAGTGTTCCAGGAGGTTGAGGCTCCCAGATTTCAAGACAATCGGCAAGGTGGTAAGTTTGTCAGCCCTACGAACCGGCCAACTTTACCTCCCAGAAAATATTCCTGGTACTCATTGCTGTAAGAGGCTGAGTCGACCCCAGGACCATAGTGCGGCCGGAAGGATTATGGCAATGAAAAATTCCAATGACACCATCGGGAATCGAACCCGCAACTTTCCGGCTTGTAGCGCAGTGGCCCATAACATTCGGTAATTTTTTTATTTCAGTCTACCAACAGCGTGTATCGCCTGAACACAATTAACGTACGTCATTTAGCTATTAGGAGATACAGTTCAGTCTTTTGTACTGTACAATGAAATATGAAACTCGTTCGTGGCGTCAGCTTGAATGTTCACCTCTGATACTGCCTATTAAAGGGTACAGTAGTTCCAAACAGCTTTTTAAGCGTCAAACCACGTTGATGAGGTGACGGGGGGGGGGGGGGGTCAACGGCAGAATGTATGACGTCACTGACACAGCAACTCTGACGCACGTTAGTACAATAATTGTGTCTGCTCTCACACCCTGCGCTCACCGACGCAGGCGCCGCAGCGAGGGCTGAGGTGGGACAAACTAAATCCTGAAATTTCTTATCTTTGTCGCTTTTTTCTTTTGTTAAGTGATGCCAGCCTGTAGTACGTCCTGTTTTATCAACTGCCTTTACTCGGTGTCTATAATGGATGATTAAACGATGGGCTATATTTGATAGCCTGTCCTTCCATTTGTTTCATCTCTGAAACAAGCCAACGCTTAATGACGGATCATATTTTGGGAGGCGTTTATCAAGTTATGCATTTATTGCGACATTTGAGGTTCTCACAGCGGTGAAGCTGAATAATGAAATCTGGGATGGTATGCCGTGTCTACTGGTAAATAATTACCGACTTTTAGAAGCATCGTTTTGCCTCCATCTTCAGAGTCAAACAGTCCATGAAAACTCTTCTTGGACCGCCTGACGCCGATGATAGAGGCAGTACGATCCTTCAAAACGCCCTAAGTCTGTATCAATCGACACAGTGTAATATCCCCAAAAGACCTAAATCTTCGGCCACAATGTTATTTAATTTTCCATATAGAGTTGAAACTGAACTTCACAACGAAAAGCCTCATTAGTTCCCGTTATGAAATACATTTCAAGAAACCGTAGAACTCAGACGTTTCCCTATATGGTGTAAGCCTTGAGTTAAAAACATACAAGGAATTTTTCTGTGGCCGGGTTTACGCAAATCGGCGAGCTACTCAGGCGGCCGAGTCAGTTTGGTGGCTGGGAAAATTAGTTGCTTTAACTATCTATACAAATAACCGCGAATTGAAAAGGAAATCATGATTTTGTACATTGTGTATCTGTTGGCAATCAGTTTCAGATGAATGAATTTCCGTAGCTCACATGAATGACGATGTGAATACTGAAATATAATACGCCAGTGGATGTCATAGAAATAGGCAATGAAGGTGCAGTGGCTGCCTGTTACAAATACGAGTCTGTGGATTCCATTAATGGCGAGGAAGCTTTGACTAGTTCATTCATAGGACGAATGGGAAAGGAAGGGAGAGGAAGCAATTAATAAATGTCTTTTTGCGTAGCTATCTCTTAGAATTTAACAGAAGACAAGGAAAAGGAAAGTAACCCAGTCATGACAGCACGTAGTAAATTTCTGAGATCAGAACCAGTGACCTTAGAAAACAAACTCAACACTCAGCAACTTAGTGACGTCTGTTAGGGAAGGGTATGCCAATTAAAATCAGAATTTTACAAAATCGGTATACCAGTGGACGTCGCGGCACATTTGTGCGAACTGCCAACACAGATATTATCAATAGCAATTCTGAAACGCAAGCAATACTATACAATACGTACGTATTCATCATTGACTCACTGTAGGTCCTAAAATTACACATAGTCGTGGTCAGTTCTGTAAGGTAATTATTCTGTGACAGCACGATGCTTATACTTTTCAATCTTAGCATGACAAATAATTAGTAACCTTTATGCTTTCGATGTGTATTTGAATGAAACTCGTCTCGTATGCAAAACGACAGAGAAACCTTCTGTACTTTGGTCTGACAAATTCTATGTCCGGGACTTTTTCATACATATTATACCTCTTGAATTCTGAAACAACAAGTCAGAAACTCAACAGGCCTCTCTCTTAAGAGGAAGCAAATAAAGAGAGCGGGTGTCACAATTGTTATTCTACTTTCTGTTTACATTTATGAAAACTATTAAGCTTCCCATATAGAATTTACGTTATATGTTGCTGGCTTTCTCTTTCCTACTCGGACTCTTGACCCGTGAAGATGGGACCGATACCTTGTCCCGAACGTCGGTAAACAATTACCACACGACGCCGCGTAATATCCCAGAAGAGCGCAGATTTCGAAAGTTGCGTAAATTGCATGGTTTATTTTTAATATATGTCAGTATAATACCGCTTTATTTCCGCCCATGTCACTAATCCGTTCTCTCCACCAACCGGAAAAAATTAAATCTCTGAAACTGTGCTGCCGGTATGCTTTCACTAACGTTCGTGTGCTAGCCAATTACTGATAGTTCAAGAAATACTATATCGGCTTAAGTCTTTACACTTTGCCTACCAACTACTGTGTATATTCATTGCAGTTGTATGAGGTACTGGGAGTAAACACTGGGCTCGCTTGTTGCATTTCTGTAACTATGATATTATAGTTTCCCTTTCCCGTGTGAACTCATGTATGCTTCGTTTTAACTCCGACTCCAAATATTACTTAAATATGCTTATGATTTTAAAGAGCTGTGTTAAGTGTAAAAAATGCACTTCTGCGTTATAAAATACAGTGTTTTAAAAGCTGGCATGTCACAACGTTGTGTGGGCAGGTGGTGGCGCAGTTAGTTGAGGCACTGCGCCACAAGCCGGATTCGATTTCCGATGGGGTCATTCGAATTTTTTATTGACTTAATCCTTCCGGCAGCACTATGGCCCTGGGATCAAATCGTCCTCTAACAGTACCAGGAATATTTGCTGGGGATAAAGGTGGCCGGTGCGTAGGGCTGACAACCTTACCACCTTCATGTGCCGATTGTCTGGAAATCTGGCAGCCTCAGCCTCCTGGAACCCTCAGGGAATTTCCAGGCCAGCGATTTCGTTACCTATTACAATACTGTAAACACGTAGTGTCGTGTATTTTAAATAAATAATATTTTACATACGATACTTCCGTTACAAAATACAGACTACTTGTGAAGTTTTCCATAGTGAAGTAAGTCGGAGCGACTTGGTTCTTTTAGTCCGCAAAAATAATACCTTTAATTTCACTCGTAATAATAACCAAACAGCTTAACCTGGCATTATAATTGACATTTGCTTTGTTCGGGAAATAAGATAAATGTATATGTAAATGTGAGGGACAAATATCTCTTGGAAAACAAAGACCAGAACTGAAAAGGAAAAATAGCACTAAATATCTTAACATTAGTTTCCACGATGTTGATATTTTTCAGCAAACATAATTAATATAAACAAGATTATCAGACACACCAGCAGTACATTAATCTAAGAAACTGGTGCAACCTTGGACATGAATTACAAACAGCACTTGTGAAGAACAAAATACGATAAAACGTGTTCAAATATGCATCACATGTCCTAAGTGGTATCCGTTTGGAGCAACGAAAGGTTATTCGGCTAACCACACCAAGAAGAATGAGATGGAAGAGAAATGTGACACGATTGGGGAATGGAAGACGATGTATGCACAGTTTTCGTGGGGAAACCTGAGGTAAAGAGCCCTCTTGGAAACCGAGGCATACATGGGAGAATAATACTAAAATGGATCTTTAAGAAATCTGTTCGGGGGGGGGGGGGGGGTGTGGACTGGATTGAATGATCTGGCTCAGGACCGGGAGAAATGGAGGGCTGTTGTGAAAGGGGTAATGAACCTTTGTATTCCGTAAAACACGGGAAATTTCATGAGTAACTGAATAAATATTTGCTTTTCAATAAAGACTGTGTTCCGTGGAGTTAGTTATTTGGAGCAATGGAAGATAAAATGAAAACAGCATATACCGTACAAAAAGGAATATACGCTGACATTTTAGACAATTTTTATATTTCCGTTAGAAAAAGGAAAACAAATTCAGTACCGAAAGAAGAAGTAGAATGAAAGAGAATTTTTAATTTTTCCTCGACATTATACGTGCAAACCATTCTGCCTTTAAGGAAAAAGTAAGAAGAAAGTAAACTGATTGGAGGAAGGCGATATCGAAACTTTCCCTTACAAAATAGAATCCACGTAGCTACCAGAACACAACTTGATTATCTCCCAACACTAGCAAGCTACTCCTCAAAACTACATATAACACAGCAGGCCTATATCACGTACACGTCTGCCATATTAGGATTTATAATTAACTTTCTAATATCCGTAACTTCTAATAATATTACACTGCGGCCTATGAAAACACAGCAGTCTACACCAACATACTCGTATTGTTACGGTGCATTACACCGACACTCCTTTACACACAACTTTTATCACATCGTCATTTACATACAAACAGTTAATTTCACCTGCACTGCACACTAAATACTTTACCTAATGTAACAGTATAGCAACGTGGTGGGGGGAAACCTGATGATGGCCATTTGATAGTAGAAATACACGTTGGGATATCAACGATTTTATTCAATTGACTAATATACCAAAGTTTTGTTCGATGATATTATTTAATTAATAATTCCATATAATCTTATCTTACCGAGTGTATTAAACCTGTTCAGAATTGTATATCGGTACACGTTTCGTCATAAGAGTGTACAAACTTCTGGTTCTAATGTAAGGTCGCTCAGTACGCATCTTCATCTCCCTGTCCGATTCTTTACATGATTACTATTAGCCACGCTATTTTTTGCAGGTTACAGCTTTGGTATTAAGGACACGTTAATCCCATCACACGCTACGCCTGCAGACGCATGAGATCATGAGTTCGAAACCTGTGAAAGACCTGAAGACGTTCCTTACGCCATTTTTCTTACTGAACTATTTACCTTGCGGCAGCGCCTGCTCTTGTTCACGAGAGCGGGAAGTATTGCCAGGGGCACTGTGAAACAAATTCCAATGGCGAGATGTACGTACAATTTCTGGAGATAAGTATTTCAGTGTATCGTGAATGACTCTCATTCTGTAAATGTTTCTCCTATTTGAGAGCACTTATAAGATTCCTAATATCTGTTCCATCCAAGAATATGGGTCTAGCACAAACGTAATTTTATTTTTAAAGCTTATATGGATAATTGTTATTAATATTGAAAGAAAAATTGAAAAATCTTCAGGTCAGTTAGAATTCGCAAGGAGCCAATTACAAATTATACATAGCTACGTATCTATTAGACTGAACAATATTTGAAACATGCTTAAAAATACTCCTCTCACATATGCTTATAACGACAACCTACTTACAGAAGAAAAATCACATCCAATAATCTAATAATTTGTAGTTTATTTAACGACTACCTCAATGGAGAAGAGTCTTTCTTGAAAAGCTAATAATTTATCAGCTAGTAAAAAAATTCACCGACTTTTATGAAGCCTGACTTTCGTTACCGCATTCACAACAGTCAGACACTTGCCCCTCTTCAGAGCCAAATTAATCCAGTCCACGCCCTCCAATTTTATTTATTCAAGACCCATTTTAATATTATACTTTATTTAGCAAAGCTATCAGTGGCTCATACAATATACAGTTAATAATTTCACTTAATGCGTTAATGCATCCAGCTTTCATTTTATAATATTTATTGAAGATTACAAATAATGAACCTCCTCGTAAATGTAATTCTATCGAGCATGTTGTTAGCTTTTCTGTCGCAGGTAGAAGTGTTCTCCTCAGAAATATCTTTATGTTCTCCCCTTCATTTCATATGGAAAGACTATATGCGTTTTATATAGAATACAGAAGAAAAGAGACCCTGTACCTCGAAATTTCCTGCTATTGATATCGTTATTATTATTTTGGATACCAAACACATTACAAGCACAATGTGGTATTTAGTGGATACAGGTAATGCGATATTCATTGGATAGAAAATAAAAGAAAGTAATTGGAAAATAATACACGATATTATGCGTAGCTACCGATTTTGTAAATGGTCCTTTGAAGAAGATATGAGTTTGGAATTTAACAGGAAATGAGAAATGAGGGAAAAATAACTTGTTTGAAATACTATAAAGAAGATCGGCTTTCACGGTGATGCAGGAGGAGCGCTTCTGATAGAAACGTGGAAAGAACACAAGCAAACGTTCTTACAGCTCAAATGAAGAAGAGTTCAGAAAGTTCGTGCCATCAAAATTATTCGATATTTGTCGACAAACGAACCACTAGCATTTAAAGGAAGTTTTAGGAATACAGAATTCAGCGACTAAAATTAATTGATAAGTGGAGAAACTCCATTCATTTTAATGACATTGTGGAATAAACCTGCCCAAACTTGTGACATGCCCAATGCCTGGCACAACATTATAAATTCGTCCGACAATAATTATGTGCTCCATAACTAACTTACACGAGTTTCCACAACTGGCTCTATAATTACAGATGAAATTCAGGCTTAGCACAGAGGTATTAGCACCTACTCTTAGCAAAAGAAGAGTACGAATTTCTGTACTTCCTTCTCCGAATTAATAACTTCAGCTTTTATTTTGGTTTTAGATTTGAATACCTTCAAAACTTGATCACAGTAAATACACTAATGCAAAACCAAAAATTCTTAAAAAATTTTAAGAATCTTCATATTTCACTAAATTATATTCTAACACTTTCTCTATCACTTACCATCATATTCATTCTATCTTTTAATTTCCAGATTTACCATTAAAAGAGGCTCATAAACTATAAACTACAAAATCCCTCTACAGATATACTATAATATTAAGCCTTCAGCCAATCTACACATAAGAAGCGAAACAACTTAAAACCCATGAAACTACTGTACTAAATCCCAAAGTATAATTATATACGGTACGCAAATATTCTACCTAAAAGAACATTAAATAGCGTAAAAGCTAGGACTTCAAGACAATATTCTCGCATACCTTTAGGATAGCTGGAATTTTTGCAACTACAAAAATTACATCAAAACATGAATCCTTATAGATTATTACCTTTACGTAAAATTAGATTTTACTTATTTTTATACAAGCGTAACTGTAGTTTCATTTACGTTCATTAGACACATGTGGCCCTTGCTAAGCCAATTTTCACGAAATTCATAAATGCTCAGCAGCATTGTGCGCAGGTTTGTTACGCCAGATTTAACCAAAACCGGACAATAAATGTTGAAACTAGGTAAGAAATTCATTTACGCCCCCAACAAAGCATTAATTTCCTTCAGTCGACTTCCACGAAACTGAAAACTACTCTGTAAATTTTTGTAACTTCGTGTACAGTATTAATATAAATTGGATAAAGAATAAAGAAAATAGGGTAAATTTTTATTTAAACTTGAAGTAGGTAACTTGTAGCTTTCATCAGAGCAATTTAACGAAACTCACAAGAGCTCAACGACATTTCATGAAGACTTGCTATAATTTCAACCAAAGAGCTAATGAAATATCGAAAGTACCGGCAGAAGTACATTTACGTCTTTAGGTGAAGTATAACAGCCACTGAGCCGACTTATACGAAACTCACAATTGCTCGGCAGCGTTTTGTAGCAACTCCTCTACCAGCTTTCAAGAAAATCCAATAAAGGTTGTAGTCGCTGATACTAGGTCACAGACAGGCGGACGGACGGAACGAATGTTTCGCGACACAAGGCGTCTCTTTTTTACTTTGTAAAAAACCGCATAAAGCCACTCCGTAAAAGATATATATAAAAACAATTGTTTATTACAGGGATCATAGGAAAATATGAACATATTGAAAGTACAAATGTACAAATGGGAAGTCTCGTAACCAGTGGGCTATGAATGGAGCACGTGCACGGGTGTTTTGACATGACGACAATGCTGAGCAAGCACAAACAAACAGTCCAGTCTGTAGTCCTTCGTAACTGGCAGGTGTTGTGTGACAGTGCAAGTACATACATTTGATTTATAACATGGAGAATTCCGCAAAGAGGTTTTTACTGACCGATACACGTGATACTTGAAAGCAAGAAACAAAACATTGCATAGATCATACAGAATCAAACATTCACTCTAAATAAGCTGATTGTTTCTGGATTTTTTTCCATCGTCGAATGTATTGAAATTAATATAATTAATACAAAACTGGGGTTTAGGAACAGAACTGACCCTGTCTTCAGGCTTGCTTCTAAAGCATGAAGTTATTGCAGAACTATTTACACTCTTCTTTAACACAAATTAAAGTCAAATCATTGAACACGTCATGTTCCAAAGACAGTTCAAAACCCATGTCACCGCACATCTCACAACAAACTTGATGCTTCACCTCACTTATCACTGCTGAGCATGCCTGAAGACGGGAGCTCATCCTGACCCCGAAATATGGTGTTATATTAATTTTAATATATCAGACGATGGAAAAGTCCAAACAATTATTCCTTGGGCTACACTATCGTCAGAACCTTATGGAATAATAATTCATTTTAATCTTTCATTTGAAAATCGCCACGCGTACGATGTATCTCACTGTTCAACTGCAGGACACTGAAGTGTCAACTGGACACGTGTACAAAAGGTTCTTCAGGCGAAAGCTAACATTCAAGATAAATGTACACAAAATGTAAACTAAAACAGAGATAATCAGCTTCGCGTATAAGCTATGCATTTGCGTCTGCAGCATTCAGAATTACAGACGCTCGACTACTCTCCATGACGTCACACAGGGCGTGTTCACTTATTCATTATGCAAGGGTTCAAAGGCTGCACAAGGTGGAGGTGGATAAAACGTCTAAGCAGCGTTATATAGAAGGCGCTGGAGTACAAGCCCAGGTACATTTCTATATAAATAATTAGTGAATGGGCACAGCCTTTGTTCTGAAGCAATCACTTTACCTTCCCTCTTACCAACATGTATCTATAAAGTAACTAATTAACTCCTTGGAGCAAAGACAGTATTCATTGAAAAGCTAATAAGACCTTAGCTAATCAAGTAAACCCTTACGTTGTAGAACCCTGAGTGTTCGTTACCGCCTTCACAACAGCCACGTGCCCGTCTTGAGCCGGATGAAATCAGTCCACGCTCTTCCATCCTATTACTTTAAGATTCTTTCTAATATAACCCTTCCATCTGCGCCTAGGCCTTGCAAGTCATCTCTTTCTTTCAGGTTGCCCCACCAAAATCCTTTATAAAATTCTCTTCTCCCCCATGAGTTCCAGATCCCGTGCCCCTCTCATCTTCTTTCACTTGATTACACAAATAACATTTGGTGAGCAGTATAAATCATGAAGCCCCTCATTATGCATTTCTCTGCAACCTCCTGCTACTTCCTTACAGTCACCCTACTCAGCACATAAATAAGACCCTCAGCCAACATTCTTCCCGTAATAAGATATACCATGTTTTAAGTCCATATAAAATCTCAGGCAACGTTATTCTTATGGTATCGAAAAGAGGCTGATTATCCATTAGGATATTCAGAAAGTAACATTCAAAAGCCGAACATATATCAGGGATACAAACATCATTAACGAATACTCATACATTGTCAGTCCAAAGTAATAAAATCATTTCCGAAATTTAGCGTAATTAAGGTATGAAATAATAACCTCCTGAACTATACTGCCTCTTCAGAAGCTAATAGCAATTTATACCGTCAAGAAGTATCTGCCACATAGGGAAGTCAAAGTTTAATACCCTATGCACAAACGCTCTCCACTTGACCCTATCCTGCGCCACATGAAGCTATCCTTATTCCTCACACCCTATTCCTTCCAAACCACGTCTCTTTCCTGTTCTCTCCAGGCATTCTGACTAAAATGTTCGCATTTATCTTTTTTCCCATACGTGCTACATTCTCCACCAAGCCCATCCTAAACTGTTTAAAAAAGAACACATTAAGAGACCTAAATATAAATTTAAACCTGCTTACAATTTTGAACGCTAGGTACCGTTACTTAAGCTCTATATATTAATATCACCAAATTAAAAAACATCCTTAATACAGCAAGGATATGGTAAGACATAAAGCTGCCTGACAAGGGTATAAAGAACAGCAGTAGGCATATTGATAGCTCGTACACAAACACACCCGCGGCACTGCTGCTGTCAATATTTGTCCACACACAAACACAAAAGACTGACAGAACGCAGGATAATATATTTTAATTCTGTTATCTGGCTTTCTTACATAGTAGAACGGTAACGCCTTATGTGGCAATCACACCCGTATTCTTCAACGTTTATCTGTGACTAGTGTCAGCAGCTAACAGTTCGTTGGATTTTTATGAAATTTGGTATAGGAGTTGCTTACAGAACTCTGTCGAACAAGCCTTAGTTTTGTAAAAATTGGCTCAGTGATAGTAACCCCTTACTTAATGCAGTAAATGAACTTCTATCATTACTTCCGACATTTTTTATTGATTTGGGTGAACTTGGGGAATGTCCGTGTAATGCAGTTGTGTGGTAGTCGAGTAAGTAAATGCCATATTTTTCGTAAGGATCTAAATACAATTGTAACTGTATTTTCTATATTTTTGTCAGATTTCGATGAATATCAGGCGCAGGGATCGTCTACAAAAATTTATTGGTGAGGGCAACTTCGGCAAAAAAACGGTCCGGTGCAATCCATACGTTAAGTTAGGGGTGTACATGAATTTCTGCCCGTACTTTCGACATTTACTGTCTAATTTGGGTGAACTTCAGTGTAAGGAACCTGAAAGTAATTATGTTCAATGTTTATGAGTATCTCGAAAACGATGCAGGAAAAGCCTTCCTTTTCGTATGGGCATGACTAAAATTACATTTACGCGTGGGCCGTGAAAGGTGCGAATTTCAAAAGACGCATCTGTAAAATCGAAAAAGAGGCAATGGCTAAGTATAGCTAAAGGAAAGATAAATCGGGCTATAAGATAGAGTGCCACACATTTGTAATGGAAATAAGCAAAATCTTACACACTCCAGCGACCTGACGTGCAGTACTCCTTTGTAAAGAGCTGAGTGGTCCCCAAGGTGGTCCGGGCCACACTTGAGAAGAAATAATAGAAGATTCGAATTTTAGAGCGAGGGATAAAGTAATAAAGGCATCAAAATTTAATTTGCCTGTGTCCTTATTACCCCCAAAAGCCAGCCCTCCTGTTGCAGTTCCCAGGTCAGTCCATGTGTTATTTATGGTGAATAAATTGGTACTGGCATAGGGGTTTTTTTTTCTTTTCGAGTGCTCCGGTTTTCCCCTGTTACTACTATTCCGCCATTGCTCCCCACTTAAGTTTCATTCATCTACTATCAACGCTAAATAATCTCAGCAAACGACAACTGCGTTAAATAAAACGCTTCTGTTGCTCTCTCGCAGTCTTTCAGTTGTTTTAACATTTCAATTGATGGTGTTCTTGGGAAAAAAATCGCGTTAAGGAATGGACATTGAGTCTGTGTGTGTACGCTATTACTGAGATTTTTAAGTCCGAATTTATTGTCGGTTTCAAATAAACTTTACAGTAAAACCTCGAACATGACTAACTGCACAAGTGTAAGCAATGTGCCACAGCCTAACTGTACTACTGATTCAGTATATATCAGTTTATTGCTAAGAAAACACCGCATACGAATATTCTACACATCTTCGGATAGAATGATATTACTTCTTGCCATTTGGGGGGTTTTCTTTGTGGCAGGCTATCCGTTCAGATCTTTTATGGTGCTGGCCATTTAAAGGACATGCCTCATCAGTCACTATAAAAGGTTAATGTAGATATCACGTGCGCTCTCACACATTTTACGTAATATGAGAAAATGATATTTCCAGGCAAGAGGACAGTATACTCGTATTACTGAATGGCTAGGAGTAAACCCCACGTTCCTGATCCTAACAGTTTCTTTTTGTAACAGTTTTCGTCAAGTTACCTATATTTTTAAATTTATAATACCTTCATACTGCGAGATAAATGATTTTGTATTTGTAAAAGATAACCCCGTAATTAAAAATGTTACATAAACACTCACCTTAGAAATCCCACTAAAAGCATCATTTAAGGCATTTCCTATACATATTTTAAGAGAACTTACTTCCAGTAAGTGAGCAATAACATCAAGTTGAATTGTATTCTATTTCTAATCATGGAGACATAATAAGATTGTGTTATGACTGGAACAAATTCAAGAGACGTTCCTTGCACTAAGTTAAGCATTTTAAATCTTGGCTCATACGAAGTACGGGGCGGTGCTCATAATTTTACAGCGCCGGTACCTAATTTGACACAGCAAGCCCTTAGGGAAATCCGTCTCACGTCCCCACTCAACCATCCCCACATCTCAGCACACTCTATGGGAATAAAATCGAGTCGGTACACCGAACTAGATATGGGCGTTCATACGGCGCAGGAAAGTGAATAAGACTGCTGAGCCGTCACGTAAAACGAGGAGCTACTGTACTGCTTGTCCGTCCGTCTGTCTCTCCCTCTAAGTGTGTGTGTTTGTGTCTTATGTTGACAACAGTTTGAAATTCCCCAGCTTCAAGAGTTACTTACTACCACAAAACTAAAGATAAAACCTTTGTGCCCTATTTTCAAATACACACAATAAAACGAAGTTCAGCATTTAACTTTCTTTCTAGCCACTGGTCAGAGTCAAATCAAACTGAAATCCGTATGCCTTCAAGTCATGTTGTCCACACCAACCTCATGATTAAAATTTGAATTTGCGTCACATATCTCTCAGTCTGCTAAGCAGAATGTTGGTCCCATTAGTGGGGCAAAAGTCCTAATCGTGTGGGGGCGAAAATCGAAAAGCGTGGTACTGCAGAACTGGAGGCACCTAATATAATATAAATTTGCTACAAAACTTAATACATCAACCAATACAAGCAATTAATAAAATACAATTCAAGACAAGTATAAAGCTCCTACGTGTTTCGGCACCTTGATGCCATCATCAGGGAGTTATTTAGAACAAAGTAGTACAAGCCTAACACGCTAATCTAGGTATTGTATCGCCCTTATTGCAATTATTAAAATGGAACCATTTATAAATGAAATCATATAAAAGAATTAGTTACAAATACCTCACAAGGGTATGTCATAGAAAATCAGAATTACAGAGAAGATACCTGACTGCTGAAGTGTAAAACTGGCAAAGGCGTCCTGCAGTATTTTCACCCGCACAGCAGTTTCCATGACACCACATCTCACACGGACCACACAAAATCACATCTTCATCAGGTAGATCGTGGCAAATTTTGTACCAGTCAGGGCACCTTATTCCTTTTTAACGATTGGAGCCCCTCTCATCTAATGCTTTTTCTCTTTTAATGAGCAGTAGTTTCTTGATTCTCTTATTCTTCTGTTCCTTCCTCCTTTTTCAATTTTCTGCCCATTAAAACATCAGTTTCTTTTAATGGAATGATTTAACACTTCGGACGTTTTCCCTCACTTCATTTCACTCGCTCATATCTTTTACAAGGAAAGGAAATTTTTCGGGACAGCCAAAATCTTTCTACACTGGAGCCACTTGCCACACTGAAATATGTGAAGTAACCGGAGATTCTCAGAGGAGACTAAAGTTGAAAATCACTCTGCTGAGCGGACGTGTGGTCTTAGGCGTGATTTGCAGCTTCCTTTTAATGTTATCGCTGGCCTGAACATTCTTTTGTGCTCCTACTACGTCTGCACAAAATACGGTAGCAATTCCTCGTCCGCGAAAATGCCTGGGTTAACATACGAAATGCCACTTGCCTTAAAATTGCCTTTTGCTTCCTTTGCGCATAATGCCTTCGATACTAACTTACAAAACAGACACTGTGTTATGTTTCTTCCACGGTATGTTTTCATCAGCGTACTGCAGTAATCATCATAAAACTCCTCCAACATGGTTGTATTTTATGGACAGTATAGGACGGAATTCTTATCAGGCGAATGCTATTTTCGAGGCAAAAGTTTACGGCTTCTAGAGTTATATGAGCAGAATGGTTATCCAACAGAAGCAAACACATGATTATTGTGACCAGACCTTACTCTATCCTGAACGTGGCAAAGTATTTCTTCGAATACAGTATCAGTAATGCATCCCGAGTCGGAACATACTGCAATCGTTTCAGAAGGATTTCCAGCTGTGAGTTCCTCTCCTATCCTGTTGCGACCAAACACAACAGAAGGAACGCGGAGCCCACTCTCACTCAGGCACAAACAAAATTAATATTGCACATCTTCCTAACGACTTGCTTTCCTCTGGTAGTCACATTAGAAACTTGGTCCAGGACTAATGAGAGAACACTTGCATCCATATTAACAACTGTGCTTGGAGAAAATATTTATTTTTAGTACAAGTCGGTCACATTTTCAAATAAATTTTAACTTGAACTCTGCTGAATCTTATAATCATCCAAGGCTTATCTGGATGTGGACTTCTAAAAAAATTAGATGCTTTAAAAAGCCAATACACCCAAAACCTTCTAACCATTTCGCCGACATGTCAAAAGACTGATCAACGTGTTTGCTTTTGCAAACTCAAATCTTAGATTTCTTTGTGTTTGAAAAGTGAACCTACAAACAAGTTAACACAGCCCTACCAATGTTATGGTCATTCTGTTTCCTGAAATTTAATAAAACCCGATTTACAGCCACGTAAATACATAATAACGTTTCCAAATTTAATCCCTTTTCGCAGTGTTGATTCAACAATGCCAATTATTTTAAATATTTTCTTTGCATTTGTTTGCATGAGACCTAGCATTTCCTTAGTGCATGCCTTCGCTATTATTTTTCTTTTAATAAGTTATGATAAAATATCAGAATTTCCAATGTATTTTAATTAGGATTACAATAAAACAATAAAATATTAAGAGATGTACTTATCAACAGCATCACAAATATATTCTAATTTACATTATGTTAAAAAGTGCTTATTTTTTTGAGTTTCGCGTTGTCCGAAGTTGTATTTACTCTAGCTTCTAATTGCAACTTGTCATTTACTTGAATACTAATTAAAAGACCTTATTGCGCTCACAAACTTACTCATATGACTGATGGGAAAGCATGGGAGACAGTATTTCAAAACTGGCTTGAATAAAAAAATAATATAAAATAAAAGGTAAAATCTTGCTCGAATGATAAGTACAGACGCTTACCACACAAGTGATCATTGAAGAGTTCCCCACTGTCCTAAAACACCAAATCGGTAGGTGCTTAAATCTATCGTCACGTACAACTGGACAGAAACAGCGGGTAACCTTCAAAAAGTGACGAACGTAGCCAGTACTGTCTTATTTCTTACAAAATTTGATTGCAAACACTAGAGCTAGTGTATTAAATGCTACAATAATACGTCAAAAAACAAGAACATTATTTATACCTTATTTCACAAGCGTAAATCAACATAAAATCGTATACGCAGCACAACAAATATTCCCAACAGAAGCTTTACCGTGTTTGGTTCAGTGCTGTCAATACCTCACAGTAGTAACTAAAATTAATTAAAAGGAACCATTGCCCACACTAACTTTTTGTTCATTCTAGTCTAAACGAGCCGATAGGAAGTGGCAATCGACAGTTGTCACATAAAATATTGATTCCATATTACGTATGTTCGTCCACTCATGGTATATGAAAAACTAATAGAAATATGGCCGATCCCATTGGCCGCGCGGTTTAAGACGTGGGTCTACGATCGCTCGCTTGTTGGGATTGTGGCTTCGAATCCCGCCAAGGCCATGGATGTCTGTCTCTTGTGAATGTTGTGTGTTGTCAGGTAGAGGTCTCTGCGTCGGGCTTATCTCTCGTCCAGAGGAGTCCTACTGAGTGTGGTGTATCTAATTGAGTGTGATCGTGAAGCCTCGACAATGAGGAGGCCTTGGCCCACTAGAGGCTGTTGCACCATGGAAAAGATAGAAATAAGGCTGATGGACTAATGTGATTTTTGTTGGAAATTGGAATATCTGAGGGCATGAAAATCATTTATCAGCGATTTGTATTACTCTGGTTTACCAAATTCAGTTTAGGAGCAAAGATATAATTGAACATATGGCACTTAAGTGCTAATGAAATTGTGTTTGATGGAAGATGATGGTGACATGTCTCCTAATTAATTTTCTAATTCCCTGGACAACTAAATGTACGCCACTAAAGTCCAAAGCTTTGAACTATTATGTGCGATAATACGACTTACGTATCCTTTCTAAATCACCGTAGAATACTCTACTAAAATGGAGCACGGAGGGGTCGAATATTTACCATCCATTGCAAAAGGGAAATCGGGTTTCTACATAGTCCGAACGAGTAAAAAATTAATGAAATTAAATCAGCTTTGGATTCTGTAGGATACAATGAATGTATTTCTTATATTCATGTCTCTTAATGAATAAATTCATACGGACCGTAAAAAAATTATCTTCTCCATTTTCCTTAATTAAAAAGAATTCTCATTAATTGAAAATTATCGTCTTATGTAATACTGTACATCCAAAGAAAAGAAGAAATGTGATGTGTATGATAACTTGAAACTAAAATCAATAAAGCAATACTAAGATACGAACTTCTTCGTCTGATATTGGGTTTATATTAAAATTTTTTCGCGGATCCAAGAAGGGGGTAAAATAGAAAATCAAAGAAATATACTAGTTGAGAAACGCACGCGTGCTGTAAAATCTGTTGAGGATTTCGCTGTGTTACTGGCTCTGTGCTCTCAATCCGTGAAAGAAAACTTCCTTTGCTATTATACAGATAGCGAGAAACTGACATTTTCAAGTAAACAATTTCTGAATACACGCATGTATGACTGTCACAAACGTCTCCCTACTTCTTACAAGACAGACACATTACAGAGGAATCCATAAGAAATATATATGACCATGACCATAATTGAATGCAATTAATTATTTACGTATTTATTTATTTACTTATAGTAAACTAATATTACATCATCATCATCATCATCACGTAGACTGTCTTACGACAGATCCATAGCCTCTTCCAAAGTGACTTCTCCAGAGAGTGCGAGCTAGTACTTCCTCTTTCAAGTTCCAGAATCTTCTCCTTTCCTTGATGTCATCCAGTAGTTGCTTACGCCTTCTTCGTCGTCTTCCCGTCACTTCTATCCTTCCATCTATCTTTCTTTTAATAATGTAGCTTAAAAGGCAGTTCTTGAGAAAGAAGTGACCAATCCAGTTAGCCTTCCTTCTTTTTATTGTATGTAGGATATTCGTTTCTCCTTGAGTCTATGTAACACTTCACCTTTTACAGAGCAGTCCAACTGATCGTTTCCATCCTTCTCCAGGATCATGTTTCAAAACATTCAAGACATTTTTATCTAACTTCCGAAGTGCACAAGTTTAAGCACAACACATTCACTGTTAGTGGATATGTCTACGTACTCAGATTAGGGAAAACAAAAGCAATCACATTAAAACGCCACCGATCACATTTATTAAACACCCTCGAATAAAGTGTGTATAAGTGTGTGTTTGTTCGGGTCTTACTTATTACACTCTTCACAGTCGTATTTAGTAGACCTTTTCTTAACGCAGTCTAAACCCAGTCAAGACCATTTTCATATTAGCTTGCTTTTTGAAAAATTATGGATATAGGGACTTTCCTCTTGGGTAAAGCGGCCGGGGCGTGGCGCTGACCACCCAGCCCCATCTAGTGCCGACGTTAATAATGGGTTGAGCAATACCTCTACTTCCCTTCTGTGCCTCCACTGGCATGTTACGAGGCGACCTTTACCTTTGGATACATTTCGGTTTGCAATATCCGAATTTCAGAAAGGCAGGCATTATTTCCTTCGCGTTCGGTGCAGGTATAGTGTAGTCGGTACAGTGACTAGGCTATAGGCTGGACGCCCGAGGAGGAACTGTGGTTTGATTCACAACAGGAGCAAGGTATTTTGCTATTCCCCAAAATGTAGAGAGAATCTCTACAGCCCACCCGGCTTCTTCTTCAATGGATACCGAAAGCACTTTCCCCTGAAGCGGTTGGGGCGTGAAGCTGACAGCTCACCACTGTCTAGTACCAAAAATAAGAATAATAGGAGTTATACCTCCACTTCACCACTTTTCGTCGTAGAGTTAATAAGGACAACTTTACCTTGCGCGTATTTAATTATCTCAAAAACCGGGTAGCTTGAGGGGAAAACCCTTTGGCCATGTCCGTTAACTTTTTGTCTAAAGCGTTTGTTAGAAACATTTTTAAATTACAAGTTAAGGCGAATGCTGTTACACTACGCTTGCAGGACAGAAGAGTGGTCAAACGATAAGGCGGTCCAAACATAGAGACAGTCTCAAGGTTCAGCAAGCGAAAAATTGGTAATCAGAATGATTTTCACACATAGAAGTAGGACAGAAAGAGAATGCTTTGCATATAATGAATTTAACGTAAATAGAGAGGTCATTACACATTCTCGTTAAACTATATTTTAATGTCTTCCTAAAATAAGCAGGCTCTTAGAGTATATTCCCGGCATAGTATCTTATTATTTGTCCAGTAGTTAGTAAGAACACATTAATAGACGAATAGTCAACGGCTAATTCTATCACATGTTAAGTTGAGGCATTCACTGCAAACATTGCACAGCAGTAACACATAACACGTATAGAAAAATTCTGCAAAAAACCGGCATTATTTTTAAACGTTTTAATTTTACGGAACACGTTGCCACAGACGTAGTGCGTCTATAAAGCACTCCTGACAGGTGTAAGTTGCCACTTCACAAATACCCTCAATTCTAAGAGCAAATGTAGGAACGCTACCTTGTAAGAAGTTACGATAAGTCGTTTCCACAGAATTACTTGTACATTCAATCATATAGAAATATCTGAATGCTATAATCTCAGAGTTGTGTGAAGTATAAAAGAGAAAAAGAGAAACATTCAGTGTATGACACATGAACCTTTCATACAAACGTGTGTGTACATTTGTATCCTGAACAGCCCATGTCTTTTCTATTGCTATTGTAGTTATACTTGTGCTGACTTGGTGAAATAGGCGTTGTGGTGTGCACCAATTCAGGATCAGTGCCTGAGACTACGTTATCTTGTAGACAAGAGTTAGGATCCTTGGGGGTGGGAGCGGGCCAACTTCCCGGGTTGTGGATCCAAATTCGAGACTTGGCACAAACAATTGGAAATGTGGTAAACCGGCTCAGGCTCTGATTAGAGCGTCACATTCTGCAAGTTACTTATTCATTGACGCGAAATTATTAGAATTTACAACAAAGTTTACAAGAAATACAGAACGAAGGTGAGAAAAATAACTGAAAGTTGCACATACAATTTACACCGTAATCATTATATTCAATTACTTATAACATTGAGTTTATATATATCTTCTGATTAACATATTTTTAATTGTTTTATCGAAGAAAATTAAGCAATTAAATGTCGAGTTTTGGAAGCAGAGTATCCAATGTTACGACAGTCAAATATGAAGATGATTCAATCAATAGTTAATTCATTACAATAATATGTACAGAATTCAAAGGTTCCGGATTTGATCCCAATCGTCGCCACTAAACGTCTGTAATACAATAAAAATCCCATGAAGAAAGAGACAGGCAAATTCTGAAACGTTGTCTATGCCTATATTACTCCTGTATCTCAAATATAATATATTCATATTTTATCCCCTAGAATTTGACTACAGACTGAAAAGCACATGGTGCAAAAAACCATGAAAATTTATAACAATGACTGTCCAAAATAATGTTGTTATAGTCTTTTCATATGACGTAAATAAGAACAGGATCTATGTGCTACAATTCGAAAAACTGAGCAAGATGAAAAGGCCGTGAATTAGTACCTATGCAGTGGAGGGTGTGGTGGCATTACTGCACGGCTCTGAGATTTCGACATTGATAAATTACGAGCACAAGCAGGCAGAATCACACTGTTGCCGACTCTTCCAGGATACGAAACAAAATGCATTACAGACGAAACAAGAACGCAAATAAAGTTGGTAATTTAATCCTTGAAATAAAGTGGAAGCTATTGGCACCACCTGCTTTGACATGAAGTATCTCTGAATTTTACTCACACAGTGAATTTATGTGCTCCATGTACTTTTCAGAATCAACAATTTCTAATTCCTTAATGAGCATTATCCAATTAGCCTTTGTGATGGACACAAGCCGTAGTGTCTGTAATGCAGGAAATGAAATTTTAAATTTTACTACTCATATACTCAGCTAATTGTAAAGAACATTAAGAACATCAATTAAGTGGAACAAGGATGAAAAGAAGACAAGCGATCCTGCAGGAATTAATTAGAATTTTTGTATCAGCAAGACCGGAAGTCGCATATTGTACAGATCTATTGCTCAGGCACATGACCACGCTTTGCAGCCACTTTATTATACGAGAAAACATATCCAAGTCTTAGCACATAGCACGTCTTCCATTATCGTAATTATTGTTAGTTGAAAATCTCAGACAAAAATAACAGATATCAGTTTCCAGATTCACTGCTGTTTGTATAAGACGACGCTTCGATTAATGAATATTTACAGTCTATTATTCTCGGACTTTTTAGACCCTGAAGATGGAGGCAACAAGCCTACGAGAACCATCGGTAACTACTTACCAATTGATACGGCGTCATATACCGCGAGACTTAAATCTTTCAGAACTTAAAATATGGGCACATAAGTACATTTACATTACACTTACTCTGTAAAAGTCATAGTTCGCATTAGAATACGGACTAATTTAATTTTGGAAGATATGAACAAGCCGATTCTAAATACTATACAAAGCTGCATAAACGTAATGAAAGTGAACACAATGGCGCCAAGGCCAATTGTTTTCCTTTCTTTTAAAGCCATCTTATCCACACGCCTCCACACAGCCTTTATGTTAATTAAACACAACTCTCTACAGATGTTTCTTAGATCTGGAAATATGTTTTTGTCGTGAAGCCGCGGACTCCATTAGAGGAAAGAGTTCGCATTTTGCTGTTGTCAATGAGAGAGCTCTTTTGTTGTCCTTAGACACAAAACAACGTAATGTGCTTTCATACTTTATGAAGAATTACTTTTAACATTTTCTATGCCCTTTCCTGACAGACGTAATATTCAGTTCCCCCACTTTTATTGTCTCGTGTTTTAAGTGCTAAATATATAAGCTTTCTATGGCTGATGTCACTATTAATCAACTAAGTATTTAAGAGAACCATACGTGATTAAATTTATACATTCTTTTCAAAGTAATTTCTCACAATCACAGATCTAATTTATATGCTTTCAAAGTACGAATTTAAACACATTATAAATTATAATACACGTATTTGTGCCTTCAAAATATTTGTTTCTTTCCTTAATTTATTTTCATGTTACATCATGATGCTAATGTTTACACCACTTGTTTTCTACTACAAAACTGCAACATAAATGGAATTAGTACGAGTATTTATGTGGACTGCAGCCTTCTGTGTTAAGCCACCGTTCAGTATTCATTCATTCGTTCTGTAGTCTGTCTTACCACAGATATGTAGTCTCTTCCAAAGCGAGTTCTCCACAGGGTGCGATCTAGTGCTTTCTCTTTCAATTTCCAGTATCCTCTCTTTTCCTTAAGGTCATCTAGTAGCTGCTTACGCCTTCTTCCTCGTCTTCTCGTCACTACTATCCTTCCCTCTAACTTTCCTTCAATCACGTGTTTTAGAAGGCAGTTTATACGCAAGATCTGACCAATCCAGTTAGCCTTTCTTCTTTTTACTGTATGTAGGATAGTCCTCTCCTCCTTGACTCTGTGTAATACTTCTTCATTTCTCACACGATCGGTCCAACTGATCTTCTCCATTCTTCTCCAGCACCACATTTCAAAACTTTACAGGTATTTCTGATCTAATTTCCGAAGTGTCCACGTTTCAGCACCATACAAAGCTATGCTCCAAATGTAGCACTTTACTAGTTTCTTCCTTCAATTTAAGTCCAGTTTGCTGGTGAAAAGAGTCTTCTTCTTGTTGAATGCTGCTTTTGCCATGGCAGGTCTGGATTTAATTTCACGTGTACACGTTGCATTATTTGTTATCATTCTATCCAAATAATTGAAATATTCCACATTCTCCAATTGTTTTTGATCTATCATAATTTTTATTGGGATTGTTGCCTTGAGATTCTCATTACCTTAGTTTTTTCCACATTCATTTCCATTCCATAACACCTTCCAATTTCAGTTAGTCTATCAATCATGCCCTGTAACACCGTTTCTTCCTTTGCAAGCAGCACAAGGTAATATGTATATTTCACACTGCGAATTACTTGTCCTCCTATTTTGAAGTCTCCAAACCCTTCAAGATCTTGCTTGGTAAGGTACTCGCTGTATACGTATGCAGTTATCAAATCATCGTAGAAACCTGCCACCTCCCTCTTCAATCATAATCTAACGACACAGAGGCAGAACGTTTGCCCGAATAGCAGACAACCATACAAAAGACCACATGGTGTCATAAGAAAGAATCTAAATCCTATCCCTTAAGGTGATTCATCCCCGTTGTGCTTGTTATTCAAATATTAATTTCACGGAAATTATTTCACACGACGAACGTGTGTACCACAAGTTTAAAAGTAAATACTCTGCATCTGTTGGTTGATATGCGTGTTTCAAAAGGAACATGACCAATGTGTGTCCCGTACTTGATTTTACTGTTTACGTATGATTGTTAAATAGACTTTTATATATACTTTATATATAGACTCCTATAATGTTTTTTTATATATTGTCTAAATATCTTTTGCACTTCACTATCATATTCCCAATTTTATGATGTGTATTGTAAAGTATGAGATCTCATTCCTCATTGCAGTTAACGTTTTGACTAAAAATGGATCTTAAAAAGAAGAGGCCTAATGATGGCTTATATTAGCCGAAAATGGTACCCTAATTCAGTTGCACTGTGGTGATGTGTGTAATTGTAAAATAAACCGTAAATAAATATTTAAATTCTCATCGCTTTCAGAACCACAAGATATGACACATACTTCGCATATTTTCTCACCATTTACTAATGAAAACCTTTTTAATATTTTGATGTGTATTTTTTTAATTAGCCGATCCCAGTGGCCGTGCGGTCTAAGGCGTGGGTCTGCGGCCGCTCGCTTACTAGGATTGTGGGTTCGAATCCCACCGGGGGAATGGATGTCTGTCTCTTGTGAGTGTTGTGTGTTGTCAGGTAGAGGTCTCTGCGACGAGCTGGTCCCTCGTCCAGAGGAGTCCTACCGAGTGTGATGTGTCTAAGAAAATGTGATCGTGAAGCCTCGAACAATGAGGCGGCCTAGGCCCCCAAGGGGCTGTTGAGCCATTCAAAAACAATTAATTACAAAATTTCTAATTAATACAATGCCGAACCTTAGCAATTACGAGACCTTATTCATTTTTTTTATGGCTCGACAGCCCTATATGGTCCTGGGCCTCCTCGTTTCGTCGAGGTTTCATGATCACACACATTAGACACACCACAGTCGGTAGGACTCCTCTGAACGAGAGACCAGCTCGTCGCAGAGACCTCTACGTGATAACACACAACACTCACAAGAGACAGACATCCATGCCCCCGGTGGGATTCGAACCCACGATCCTAGTAAGCGAGCGGCCGAAGACCCACGCCTTAGACCGCACGGCCACTGGGATCGGCACCTTATTCATATATTACAACTTAATTTAGCCCATACTGGCCCACTGCGGTCACGTTTACTTTGAAGCACCTTATTACGTAATACATACACAACTTCAACTTTGAATAAAGTCGTTCAAGTAGTATAACAATTAACCAGTCGTTTAGAGGAAACACAGATATAACGTAACCTTCCAGCTAAGTATCTGATCAAAGAGTACATAAAAGCATGTAGCAAACTTAACTAAGAGAGAAACACAAAAATCCAATGAATATCGAGGAAAGAAATGAATAATGCGAAGAGAAGTTCAGCTGTCCATCAAACAACTCGGAAGTCAAATATATTCCAATCTACAAGAATGTTCCTTACACAAGTTCGCTGTTTATTATTTTAAATACGTTACGATTCCAACCAACTATATATATCACGTTCAAAGAGCGCGACAGAAATAGCTATGCAACAGCTGATTTCAACATGCTATCATTTATATAAAACCAGAAACCAGCTAGACAGTGTCGTCTACATAGGCTACAAACATATAACATGGAAGGAATATTTACTGTAACAAATACGGACAAAATGTACTACGAAAAGCATAACATGAAATTTATTAGCCTGAAAAATAAACAAATACCTCGGACGAGCCACAAAGGCACGAACCACTGAGTATTACAAAGAAAAAATCTACATAACAGGGGACATAAAAAATAACGTATTATATTGCAACATAACTAAATGCTACGGATTTGTGCATTTCATAATCCATGAATAAGTTCCTGTACTAAAATAAACTCTCGTCCAGAGTGGGAAATACCTCCAAAGCAAGGTCTTCGGTGAATCCGCTTTGTGAGATTTTAAAATTACATAGTATACGGGAACTAGGCAGTCAGTAGTCAAATTAAAAAGGCAAAGAAATCGTAAACGTATTGTAATATCTGTTCATGAAAATGTAGTTTGGAAACTTACCAATCTGGTTACAAAAATGTGTATGAAATGGCAAATTCATCTTTAGATTTTAAAGGTGGTGTCTTGTAAGCACCCACGGCGTGTTTCGTAGACCGCTTGTAATAGAAACCTGCACTTTCTTCTGACATTTTGTTGTGATATGCAAATTAAAAAGGGGGAAAAGAAGCAGTCAATCATGGCTAAACATTTGCAGTTATACTGTGTGACACATTTTTACTTTCAACTAAAGCTGAAACATGTCGCACAATACATAATAAGACACTGCAAATGTGTAGTTGTTATTGACTTACTCTCTTCCCCATTTTTATTAAAAAAACACACCTTTGGCAAATCGTTCAGTTCCTTTTCACTTATGCAGTAGAATCCGGCTTGGACAAATCCGCGTTCGTGAAGGGCTGCTTGTTTCTGCTATCGATTATCATAAATCCAGAGAAAACTCAAACAGTGGTTGTTGCAGTGAATATCGTACATGTTTACACGACTTATTTCACTGTGGTTCAGCCTTATGTACACGGCACTTGATGGAGATCTTCATGTCACGATTTCGTGGTACATGCAGCCTATTTACAAGACACATAAGTATATACAAAAGTAGATTTTAAACGTGACAGAAAAACAATATTCACAGCTCGGTGCTGCTCTCTAGGCATGCTCTACGAAATTTTTCGGCAAAGGTCAGGACTGCGATACCAATTCAAGCAGCCCTTTCCCCGCCTTTTTTGCTGCCATCTTTTGTTGTTATTCTTAACTCCTAATAACTCACGGTAAAGTAAAAATTCACCCTAGAAAAAGCCACGAAGGCCTAGAGGGGGAGTAGAGGTATAGGTCTACTCTTTCTTTAACGTCAGCGCTAGATGGGGGTAGGTGATCAACGCCACGTCCCGGCCGATTTACCCCGCGGAAAGAAAGCCGGTACCCATTGTATAAGTAGCTGGGTGGGCCCCAGGGCCGATCTAGACGGGTGCGGAAAATCTCATCCCCGCCGGGGTTCGAATCATGAATCATAATAACATGATTATAACGTAAATGCGTAAAGTTAAACAAACACTGTACTTATTATAAAACGGAAAGCAAGACTTGCAGAAATAGACCATCCCCTTTAGAAGCCGTAGGACTACTTCCTTCCCAGTCATTGTTTACACTTTCTGGTCGGTAAATTTGTTATCGAGGAACAAAAAATGGGTTCTTCGAAGTTCCGATCTCACTCCACGTGATTTATTTTTGTGGGTTTGGGTCCAAGAGGAAGCCTGCCGATCAAAAGCAAGCACACTTGACGAAGTGGAGGCATTTGTGCCGCTGTTATCGTTGATGCTGCGTCGATGCTAACATAATAGATAAAGTATAAAGTACATCATAAGCCAGTGTTAGGGCGGGTGGTACAAAAACTAAAACTTCTGAAGTCTCGTGACAAGAATAAATATTATAGCCATAAGAACAGGTAACATTATCTTTCCAAAATTTGTAATACTACAAAAGCCTAATTGCGAACGGCAGAAGAAATCAAAATCCCACTCAGGAGGAGATTAAGAACATTTTAAATTTGGGGAAAGCTCGTTACATTTCAATTCAGAATATTTTTTTCTCTCACCCATCTAGGTATATATTTTTTACAAAATTAAGAATTACCGTTTGCTTGGTTTTCTATAACGATGTGTAGTTTGGTCTCTCGCCCTAAGGAAGACATATTAAGTGTGAAGAAAAGGGTGCTTCAAAAATTTTTGGATCTAACAGAGATCAAGTAACAGAACTCTTAAAAAATACCTAATAAATACCTTTGGAATTTGTGTTGTACAAAAAGGATTATTACGGTAAAAAACTCAAGGACAAAGCGAGAAAGAAGAGAAAAATGGGCACAACATTCTAGTCGTAAAAATCTGAAAGGATGATACCACTTGAGAGATAAAGGAATACGTAGAAAGATAATATTAAAACGTATCTGAAAGAGAGTGTGTGTGAATGTGAATTAGATTAATCTGACTCTGAACAGAATATAGATTATAGAACACGCCAGTAATACACCAGGTCCAAAAAAGGTGAGAATTTTCCTTGGCTAGCTAAGCGACTGTGAAACTCAGAATGACTCAGCTACAATCGACTGATCAGTTTATGATGTGGTACAAACAGATGCAATTATGTCTATTGTCGATAGACGTTTCTGTTAGTCCTAATTCTTAGGCTTTCGCGGCCAGAGTTAAATGTATTGAATCGGCTTTTCGGATAGGCTATGTAGAGGAATGAATATTTCCCGACGTTTCGGGAAGCATTACAGTTGCTATCTTTAGAGTAAAGAAACCTCTGATTTAACTTAAGAACGTGATACACATCTATAAGTTTTAAAACTTTCGCGGCGACATGATTCAATATAGTCTTCTCGGGCGATCAGCCGTGTCAATTGATTTAAATCAGTTGACGCGGCTGATGGCCCGAGAAGACTATATTGATATACATCTGGTAATGGAAGAGTGCTGGACAAAAATACCTTATTTATGCCAGACCTATGCAAGGTCTCCCTGACAACCCTCAGACTAATTTACCCTGAAGGTTGCAAATATAATAAGGGCCGAAACGTAGTGATATTTTCAGTTCTCTAAGCGACCTCATCCTGAAAGCCTATTCAATGGTTGTGTCTGTAATATTTCTGTACCTGCTGTGGTATAAACTTTTCTTTCCAGCCAGTTCTCACGGGACAGGATTTTCTGTGCGAGTCATGAGGTTTTCACAGTGGTGTGGTTGAAGGCCCCGTTCTACTTAGATATGACGCCGCGTCTCTGGACAATCGGTTTCAGAGATTTCGAAGGTAGATAATGCCTTCATCTTCAAGTGTATAGAGGTCGTCAAAGGTTTTCTCGGACCTTTAAAAATGAAGGCAGTATTTTCCTTCGAAAAAGACTGAAGCCGATTATCCGCTGACTTGGTGTCATATCCCAGAGGAAGGGGGTGCTCAGGACTATGTGTTTCCGAAGTCTGCTAGCGCAATATAGGTCCGATCATTTATCCTGCAATCAGAAGCATTTAACGTATTCAAGTCAGTATTACAGAGGCTGACAACATTTTAACTCAAAGTAAAAACATTTGGGCACTTGCAATTGAATTCGCCTTCAAAATGCTAATATGACAAAAATGTGAATACATATGAAGTATTTACTTTTTATCGTGACACTATGTTCCTTATATTGAAGAATTTCTTTAGATAAATTGAAATCAGAAACATTTCCATACAAATATTTACTATTAATATTACTGGGAGCCTCAACCTCCTGGAACCCTAAGGGCCTGTCAAGGCCTGTAATGGAATTGCTTTACCTTTAGCTATTACTACGCTTGAATCGTTGAAACTCTATTTAGCAGCTGTGTCAGTAAATCGCACTATGTAGTGTCAGACGTTGCAACTGTGTACATAAGTTTGTATAGTGGCGCACGGAAACGTAGCTCGTCAGAACTGCGTCCAGTGCTGGGCAGTGGTATCAGCGGGTTCTGGAACAACATGGCTTTGTTTATTTGACAGTTATATAGACATTTCCTGTTACAACGGATCTCTGATACTTTCCAGCTCCGTTGTTTGCGTGTTATTTACATTCTGTATTTAGCTTTACGTACTTCCGCAGTAACAACATGATTCCTTAGGGAGTTAGTCGCCGGCATTTCACCGCAGATGTCCTGGTTCGAACCCAGACCAAAACATATTTTATATTTGGTGGACGAAGTGACACTGAGGCAGGTTTCTCTCAGAGTACTTCGCATTTACCCTGTCAGCATTATTTCACTTTTTATCCATTATCGTTTATTCAGCCCGACAGCATGTTTAAATAGCGCAAAGAAAAACAGAACTCAGCCGCTGCTTTAAATTGTTTTCAACGTAAAGTCAAAATAAATTTCTCGCCTTTAACGATGACATTCAATTTGTACGGGGGTAATAAATCTAAGGAAAGATGCAATAATCTTATATAATTATATGTTTAGTCTTCGAACAGTCCCGCGAACTTCTGTGAATTGTTGCATTGTGGGAAGTGGCGGCGGAAGATGGGAAGGGACAGAGGGTGCTATAAAATTTTGTCGGGCAAATTTAACTTAATTTGCTCTAAACCAATAATTCTTCGTGTACTCTAATCTCAGATAAATTAATGATATAGACTGATCCCCGTACAACAAATTTATCCTAATAAGGTAAATAAAACAAATACTTTTATAAGAAATATTTTGAAAGTGGCGTACATATACGTGGAGTGTGATATCAGTAGTTTGAAAATCTTTGAAATCATATATTTTATTTAAAAAGTGAAACTTTAACTTGAAATAAATGAACATCACGTGATTGAAGTAAGAAAAACTGTCAATAAGACAGTTCTAAAACGTAAGTATTGGGTTTGTACAAATCTTACCTTTAGTGCTATTTTATGGTAACATGAGAATAAAAAAGCCAAACGACCAACATTAGCAAGAAAAGCACATTGGAATAACTTGAGATGCTTCAACATTTGGCCAAAATGTCATCACATCACTGCCACTTCATTTAAGGCAGTGTAAGCTACGTGGTATTTCTGCAATTTCAAATACGCTTATCCACAGAAAGTAATGATAATATTAACACGTGGCATAACATAGTTTCAAATATTTAACGACAATTTTCAAATCTCGGAGGTTACATCAACATTTGACGTTGATTGTGAAAAATATTAGAAAGCCGCTTTATCACACGCTACACTGAAAACTCGTTTATATTTATTCCTGTCACTTTGCCGATAGTGTGGGTTATTTTCACATTTCAATAAATGGGTTTCGCAGAATGGATATAGCAGTAACTGGAGCTTAAAAGTTTTATGGGTCGCAGAGCAGCCAGCACATTTAATATATGTAAGAGTGGGATAAGTCGATCCACATTCGTGTAGCCTGCAATTCGAGAGTGGCTTACTTTTATAACAGTAAAATGCTTGAGTCATTTGCATGCTCGAGTGGAAGGTGTTGAGAATGATTCAGAGATTCAATTCCTTTTCTATGCCCATGGCACGCCATCACAAACAAGAAGACGATACTCTGTACAGCCATAGTTGTAACAACCTCGAATCTCTTTAAAAAATCAGGGGTTTGACCAAGACCATGTATATAACTTGCTAAACAACATTCATGTGAGAGCTCAGTATAATGAATAGGCTTGAGGCAGGACGACCAAGAAAACGGTGTTCGATTCGCAATAGAGGTAGCGAGTCGTCTATTTTTCAGAGAGTCCAAATCGGCTCTTTGGCCCACACAGCCTCCTATATAATGGCTACTGGAGGGGTTAATTTCCGGGGATAAGGCGGCCCGGGGCGAGCAGTTTAACACTCACGGCTACGCAGTGAAAAAGACTGCCGGACTACACGCCTTTAACTCATAATATAGGGTAACATTCCCTTAGATTAATATGCAAAATAGGCTACTTCTTTTGACACAGCATTATTACAATGCATACATCTTTAGGCGCGTTCCCAATATTGCGAAAAGCGACTAATAGCTTCGTCATGTCTGTCAGTCTGTCCGTCCGTCTCTCTGTCCACATGGAACAACTCGGCCCCCACTGAACGGATTTTCATGAAATTTGATATTGGAGCATTTTTAGAAAATCTGTCGAGAAAATTTACCTTCCTTTAATTAAAATCCGACAAGAATACTTTAAATGAAAACCTAGTACATTTATTATATCTCGCTGAATTCTTCTTATAACGAGAAATTCTTCAGGTGAAGTTCCATAGAAAATCAAAACACACATTTTATGGCCAATAACTTTTTTCGAAAATTGTGCCGTTTATGAGATAATGTGGAAAAATATGGTACAGCAAGAGAGGCCACAGATAGCAGTATAATAAGACGCATGCGCATTGCTTGCTGGATAATTAAGGCTACAGACACATACTCGGAATATGTAGGAATACTTATTGCTTTTCCGTGGCAACAGTGGTTACGTGAATGTGCCTCAATGTTGCGATTATACGTAATTGCCTGTCTTGTTACATTTTACGTTAAAAATAGACAAAAGGTATGGTTTTTCCTGTCCACGCCAAGGAGGCGTATAGGGGAGTAGAGGTATGGCTCCACTCATTCTTAACCTCCGCATTAGATGGAGATGAGTGGTTACCCTCACGATCCCGCCGCTTTGCTCGCGGGAAATACCCGGGTACCCCTTGAATATGAGGCTGTTTATGCCCCAGAGCCGGTATGGGCCTTTTGGAAAAGAGAAAAATATTTAGCCCCTACCGGTATATGAGCCACAGATCGTCCAGCCCGTAGCATACGTTATTCGTTATTAACCAGGCACTGGAGTCAAAACTTGGATTATTGGCCACTAAGGATTGATTCGACGTTAAGAAAGTCACTGCAAGTTACACAGCTATGAATTTCAGTGCCACATATTGAAGGGAGCAATAGTATTTCAAGAAAAGCTCCCACTCAATTGTACTGAATTAAGTCACGACAGACAGCGGTGTACCATATTCTTACAGACGACCGGAACATCAAACATTTAGCGAAATAAATTAAAGTGTATTATAAGGCAGCACATGCTATAACACTTAATTTCCCACGAAAATAAAATCTTTTAATTTTATGCCACACCGCCCATTAATTTTGGTCTTATTTGTCACCAAAACACTGAGTTCTATATACTTACATTCCATCGCACAGTAAAAAAAAATTGTGGAGCAAACAACTTCTGTGACGCTACGAAACGCGCTTAAATCTTCAAGAAGTTTGTCTCCTTTTATGAAATCTAAATTTTCATTTCCGTGTTCGTTAAAGCTAGCTACTTGCCCCTGTCTTGAGCTACATGAATCTAATCGACATACTACTATATTAAGATCCGCTTTAATATCGTTACTTCGTTCATGCTAACCTATCAAGGGTAATCTCTCCCATGTGTCAAAAATGTCCCATCCAGAAGATGCAAGTCTCGTAGGATGTTACGCATTGTCGAAAGGTAAAAACCAACGTTTCGAAAGGGCACAGTGTCTTCATCTTCATGGACAACAATGTTAGAAAATAGCCTGGAGTAGACTTTGATTGCTTGACCCTCAATGTGAAGGCAACACGATATTTCGAAAGGTCGGCAACTATTTACCAGTCGATATGGTGTAACACCCAAGAAGACTTTAATCTTCATTCACAACACCTCTGTAAGAACCTTAAATCTTGCATATTCTATTCGCTATAACAATACTTCATGTTTCATAATAAGGAGAAATTTAAAACATTTTCACATGTGTCTAACTCAAATTGTAAATAAATTTCCAAAGTATTAGAAGTTCTTTTTAGGAAAAGAAACATTCATATTTCCATTTACTACTTTAGTCACATTTTCAACAAGAAAATTTTCTATCGATATTTTAAAACGCTATTAATTGCACTTAAATAACTTAATCCACTCTAGGTTCAATAATGAATTACACTTTTAAGAAGGACAGTACAGTGTGCCCACAAAGTCCCTTCGGGGTTTTGAAAAATTGTGGCGCGCAAACAAATTGAGCTAGCCACATGCGGTTTGCGGCAGATTACAGTGAAACTCTGGAAGTTTTTTTGCCACATGCGGTTTGCGGCAGATTACAGTGAAACTCTGGAAGACCCGTATCAGGAATACGATCTCGGCTATTCCAGCGGTGTCCACAAAGTCCCTTCGAGGTTTTGAAAAATTGTGGCGCGCAAACAAATTGAGCTAGCCACATGCGGTTTGCGGCAGATTACAGTGAAACTCTCGAAGTGTTTTTTGCCGCCAACAGATGACTTGATGACCTGAAGACCCGTATCAGGAATGCGATCTCGGCAATTCCAGCGGACATGCTCCACAGAATATGGCAAGAGCTCAAATATCATCTGAACGTTCTCCGTGCTACCAAGGGAGCCCACATCGAGGTCTACTGAGGTCAGTAAAAAACTTCCAGAGTTTCACTGTAATCTGCCGCAAACCGCATGTGGCTAGCTCAATTTGTTTGCGCGTCACAATTTTTCAAAACCCCGAAGGGACTTTGTGGACACACTGTATTTCATGGGACTGGATCCATACACGTTTTACGTTAGCATGGAATAACACAAAAGTAATATTTTACCAGCTAATATGGAAGGAAAAATTTCGATTTGTCTAAATGTATCATGGCTTTGACTTAACTGGTAATTTGATCAGACATGTCACCAAATAATATGTATCACTTTCAGCTACACGCATTGTCAGTCACAGATGCCAACCCATTGCAGCCACAAAAAGAACAGCCTTGTCTATGTTATAAAACCACACGGCCCTGTTTTTCTTGACGGAAGTGTAAGTACTGCTGTTTATCTCAACGCTGTACGTAACGGACTTGTCCCATTTCTGAACAAATTTGTTACTGACATAAGCACTGCCTCATATCAACATGGCGGCGCCAGGCCTCAGTCCAGAAATTACGTTCTTGAATTTGATCAGAACGATTTCGAGAAAAGAAATTCAATTTTTTATCGTGAAGTACCGTCATATCCAAAAACTTCGTCTGATTCATAATTCGGATGCTATAGAGGTTTGATAGGAAACAGATTTTTGTAAGAAAATGACACACCATAGAAGAAATTAAAGTTGAAATCCACATACAATAATCTGCGTAGAGATAATCCTAAGATTTATGTATAATATTCATTAAAATTAAAACACAAAGAAATATAATTTTGTCTGTTGTTTTGTATGGGTGTGAAACTTGGTTTCTCACATTGAGGGAGGAACATAGTCTCGGGGTATTCGAGAATAGGGTGCTGAGAAATATATTTGGGCCTAAGGGGGGCGAGATAACAGGGAGGGGGGAGAGAAGACTATATAGCGAGGAGCTTTAGGATCTCTATCCCTCACGAAATATTATTCGGGTGGTCAAATCAAGAAGAATAAGATGGGCAGGGTATGTGGCACGTATGGGAGACAGAAGAGGTCCATACAGAATTTTGTTGGGAAAACTTGAGGGAAAGGGACCACTTAGAACACCTAAGCGTAGATGGGAGGGTAATATTGAAATGGATCTTCAAGAAATAGAATGGGAGCATGGACTGGAATGATGTGGCTCAGGATAGGGACGAGTGGAGGGTTCTTGTAAACGCGATAATGAACCGCCGGTTTCCATAAAATGCGAGGAATTTCTTGACTAGCTGAAGACCTATTCGCTTCTCAAGAAGAACTGTGCTTCATGCAGTTAGTTATTTCATAAGAAGAAGCGCTTTAAAACAGACTGACGCCACAGGGAGCTTGGCTTTTATTAACATTCTTGAATCCAGTGTTAAGAAAATGTACCAACTGCTGTAACTGTCACAAACTCTGAATCCTTTACACAGTACATAATGTGTTCCTAAAATCCTCGCAATATATATAGTAATATTTTTCCCCTACACATCATTTGCAGACTGGTTTTTATAATGGGCAGGGAGTCTTTTTCTCTGACATACGAAATGTGTCCTTATATACGGTTAGAAACATGTAAGCGTTCAAAACAGAGAACAAACTCGCCAGAAGCTTAAATTTTGCGGTGATCAATCTAGCGACATTTCAATCGACTACGCCTGCCATTGTATGTAGTATAAACTCTATGAGACGCGACATGATCTACTTTACAAAGCCTGGACTGACAGAGGCGTACGCCTGTATATGTACTAGTACCATTTCATTTGCGTAGGCCCCTCAACATGTGCATAGTTATGAACGAGTATTTAACAAAATCCAAGCCAGACCCCAGGAGGCCATTAGTGCAAGAGGCAGACTGACTGCTTAAGATGTGGACACAGTTATACGTGAATGAATCGCAGCGCCAAGACGGACAGGCTGACTGCCGGTTCAGAGTCAACAGGAATTGAACGTAACCTACGTGGGTTAAAATTGCCTAATTATGGCCTGAGTGCAACAGAAAATGACTGCCCCGAAAGCCTCGCGCTTGACATGATATATTCCGATACATTTCACGATATTGTTTTATTGGCTCAAAACAAAGCCCAAAATTACTGCAAATTTTAATGTTTTATAATTTGAGGGAAATTAATGTTTGCTTACATTTATTGTGTTGAAATAAATTCATTACACGTAATAAGCAACAAATTCCACGCAGCATACACGTTCTTCAGAATCTAACAGTCGCTGATCTATTCAATAAATTCCCCAACTTTCACGATAGACAGCGATTAGTACGTGTTAATAACAGCCCATAAATCAGCTTCATTACAAGCCAGCTGAATTTACTCCAACACGTCAAGCCGTGTTTCACTACATCTATTTCAATATTACCCTACGTGTTCTAATCGGTATAGTTCCTTTCTAAAATGCAGTATTAATTTTTCATCTCCCCCAAGTCTACCACGTATTCCGCTCATCGCAGCCGCTTGATTTGATCAACTGAATAGTAGTCATTACGGTGAATAACAGAAAACATAAAGCTCCCCTTTATTCAACTGGCAGTCTGGTGTTTCTTCTTCTTGCTCAAGCCCAAATAAGTATCTCATTTCAGACACCCTTGATCTACGCACGTACTTGTCTCCATTTTCCCCTAGCGAAATAAAGGGAAAATTATTTGAATGTTTTGTGACAATTACTTTTTACGTAGATGTCAGAGTTTCAACGTTAACGTGCTTGTAGGCACGTATGCTTGTCACGTGCGAATATTTGGAAGACAAATGTGTTATGTTGGCAGCGAACTATGCAATTTTAGGAGAGCCGAGGGTGTCTGAAAACTGACACCATTTAAGAACCAAATCTTTGAGAAATGTTCAGAGGGAAGTAAAAACGGAAGATATAATCTGTAAAATAGCAATTACAAATCACTATAACAATAAGATCCAAGAGAAATTCTTGTACATTTATTTTCTGCACAAAAAAAAATCAATCAAATTTCGTCGCAGAGAAAGCTTATATATAAAAGATGTAATTTTCGTAATGAATTCCAATCACGCGAATTTCGAATGTACTTTAGCCTGAAGATTTGGCCTGTACGGTCCTCCGAAGCAATTGTAATCACGGACTAGGCTGCACGTGTCACAACGCAGAAGGCCATATCTAAACCCTCACCGCGGTGACCGCTTCAAATCTCAAGTTTTGCACACAGTCACTTATTTCTCTCACCAGAAGGGAAAGGACGGAAAGCCCTTTGTACAGAATAATGAAACATGTGTAATTTACTGCCAACAACAGCAACTCTTTTCATTTCTTATAAATAAATAAATAAATAAATGACATGTTCCTTTGTGCACTAACATACTCTGTACCAACACCTGTGTACACAATAAACACAATCTTTTTTTCAGTCGGAACAACTACGTTTTAAATTAAAACATTTTAAATAAAAACTTTAATACATGCTGCCAAAGCAGAATGCGATATTACCCTTCAAGATGCAAACAGATCGCAATAAAACTCAGTCACTGTCATGAAGTTACCTTTCTGTAGCAATACAGGAGAACTAGGCGGGATTTCAGTTTTGTAAGGAAAACAAAAGGCTTTAAAGACAATCTAACTTTAGTTCTCTCTCAAACTAAAAGAGCACTCAACGTTTACACTGCAGGACTATATGTGATTCTGAAAGAAAGGAACATACATCTAAAAGTATTTGTTCTTTATCTGCACTTAAAATGCAATCAGAAGGTTCTAGACTCTAAGTACATGACAAATACCATTTCTACTCTTACTGAGGAAGGAGCTGAAAGCAAGGTTTTTGTTCTACCCTTGAAGAATATCTACGTCAGACACCATCTTATTTACCATAGCCTGAAATACAGACCCGGAGCTCTGTTATCACTGGAAGCTCCGTTCTATTATTTCCCCTCTCTGAGATGACAGCAGGTGATGATGAAGTCTGTACGGAACAGACTGTACGACACCTGTGGTTGAATCTTGCGCATCTTTAAGACGTTCGCTATAGAATTCAGCTTAATTCAGACAAGCTGCGACTCACAGATCGCAGCATTAATATAGACGTAGTCCATTCCATTTCAGAGCGACACTGTAGTCCTAGACCTTTGCAGACTTCATTCGTTATCTGCTGAAGGCACAAAGGTGGAAGACCACGCCTATTTAATGTCATATTACATAATGATGGCTTGGTAAGTTCCGTTCACATAAACGTCGTTCCAGTCCATTTCTATAAATGTTTAAGCTACGGTCGATTTATTATGTCAATGCTCTATTGCTCAGTGTCTTATATACAGGTGTATTTCGTGAGCCTGATTGGTTCCCAAAATATTGAGAGATTTATTATGCATGAAATTCAGACTCGCGGTGAGAAAGGAAACTGGATCACCTGCTGACACGAGTACGTATCTATATATGAAAAGGGAGGCTGACATTTGGTATTTGGTCGTTATATATATTAAGAAACCTTGGTGGGCAATAATCACGAAGAGGAGCAGAAGACTGCAGCAGTAAACGGCAGTGCAAAGTACGCTCGAGGCAGACGTGCAGTGTCAACCTTTGCTGAACGACGTACATAGCGCACAGCTAGGTGGGCGTCAGGATTTGTGATGCACTACAGTATATCACAGTGAAGTAACCGGAGAACTGCAAAGTTATGAGTTGAAAACCGCAACACGGTAAATTTAAAAGTAAAGGTAAGTTCACCCTATAACAGGCCATGAAGGCCCAGAAGGGGAGTACAGGTGTATAGCTCTAATCTTTCTTTAAACTCGGTGCCAGATGAGGGTGGGTGGTCAACGCCACGCCCCGGCCGGTTTAACCCCGGGAAAGAGGCCCGATACTCATTGTAAAGGAGGCTGGGTGGGCTTCAAGGCAGGTCTGAACGGCTGCGGAAAATCTCGCACCCACCGGAATTCGATCCCTGTACCGTCCAGCCCGTAACGAGTCGCTACACCGACTGCGCTGTCCTAGCCCACCATAACTGCAACAAGTCTCCGTCAAATGATCAGTGCGGTTATGCCAGTCTTAGAACAAGTAACTAAATTTATAAATACATTAGTTTTAAATTCCATCACAATTTAAGGTGCCAGAATCTATAGATGATGGTAAGGAATATTTATTTTGCGGATGCGACAGATTGTTAGGGAATAACAGAACAAAGCTGAATGAAGAAGAGCGCAAGGGGAGCGAATGTTAAAACGATAGTTAAGAGAAATAGAGCAAGTGATAAATAATACACGTGTCACGTTGTAAGCCGACTGACGGGCTACCGTTTTTCTGGACGTTCGTTGGTAGGCTCCGTAACAACACTGTATCAGCTACAGATATTATTCGTCTAAAAATAAAATGAGGGGTTGTTTATGTATGACAAGCTGGAAATACAGGAGGTCTAAATGGACATGGCCTATTTAAGATTAATATTTAAATTGAGAAATATAACAACATATTGTTTGCTTTGTGTTGTGTTGTGTTTCATACCAAATGAGCCCAAAACCTGAGTTACAATTTATATGTGCATTCGGGAGTGTCCCATAGCCAAACAAATACAGTGATACTTTCTTCTGATCTTTAGAGAACAGGCAGCATAACAAGTGCCAACTTCAGCGACGAATACAACTCTTCATTTAACATTCCTTATACTTTATTTACTTAGGTGTATTTTCTAATATGTTTCCAACAAATTTTCGAAAAAAATTTCAGTCTTCTTTGATGTTGCTCCATGTCGCTTACCAACATGCCTTTACCTTCAAGTTAAAGGAGACTGTTTGGCCCAAAGTCTTGACTATTCAGAATGTCACGCCTCACAATTTTTAGGCGCGTTCGCAAAATTGTGAATAAAGACTATTTTCTTCGTCACGTCTGTGTGTCTGTCTGTATCTCTGTCTGTCTGTCTGTCTGTCTGTCCGTTCGTCCGTCCGTCCGTCCGCATGGAACAACTCGGCTCCCACTGGACGGAGTTTCATTAAATTTGATATTGGAGTATTTTTCGAAAATGTCTCGAGAAAATTCAACTTTCATTAAAATCTGACAAGAATAACGGGTACTTTACAAGAAGACATACGTACATTTATGCTATTATCAAGATAAATTCTTCTTAGAATGAGCAATGCTTCAGACAAAAGTTGTAGAGAAAATCAAAACACACATTTTATGTTCAATAAATTTTTTTCGAAAATTGTGCCGTTTATGAGATAATGTGGAAAAATATGGTAGATCCAGACAGGCCACAGACGACAACATATTAATGCGCTTAGGTTAGAGACACACACACTCATAACATGTAATACTTATTGCTATTCCACGGCAAGAATGGTTACGCGAACGCGCCTCATAGTTACGTTTATACGTACATTGCCTGTCTTGCAATGTATTTAACAAACTGTCGTAAATCCACACTACAGCTAACTAATTCCATGGAGCACAGTTCTTCTTGAGTAGCTAACAGATTCCTAGCTACTCAAGAAATTCCTCGCATTTTATGGAACCCAAAGGTTCATTACCGAATTCACAAAAGCCCGGCACCTGTCTATGTCCTTAGTCAGATCACTCCAATCCATGTCCCCATTCCACTTCTGGAAGATCCATTTTAACATTACATGGCCATCTACGGCAATGTTTTCCAAGTAGTCTCTTTCCTTCATGTTCGCCAGCAAAACCTGTATGCACCTCTCCTCTCCCCATACGTGCTACATGCCTTGCCCACCTCATTCTTCTTGATCACCCGAATAGTATTTCATGAGCAGCACAGACTATAAAAATCCTCGTTTTCTAGTCTTTTCCGCTCCCCTGTTACCTCGTCCCTCTTAGACCCAGTCAGTCCAAGTCCGAGGTATGTGTGAATGGTTCGCAACATGGTAAGTTTTCAACGATCAAGGTCCTTCTTGGACTTCTTGACCCTTGAAGATGGGGGCGACAGGTTGTCCCGAAACGTCGGTACAGAATTACTATTCTCCGCTGCGTAATATCCCACAAGAGCGCAGATCCATTATGTCGTCACTTTACAAAAGTTTGGGTGTAGCCATAATTTTGCAAAATTTTAAATTTGTTTCCATACTTCTTTAAAACGTTGAAATTCAGTCCAGGCACCTGATATACATTCCACTAAATTCTCTGACGTGTTTTGCATTCTGCACTATGTCACACATATATTAATTCAGACCGACCAGCAACCGTTGAGTGCTAGTGCTGGGTATTAACACACATCACATCCCTTCGATTATTCTCATCACATTTGGAAATGACATTTCGAATATGGATGCCTGAAAATAGTGAGAAGGAGGGACGGCTAATTGTAACGAAAATTCTCCACCATATTGAAGGGTTACACTGGAATTAAATCTGGTACTTGGCGAAGCTTCTCTTAACTCTTATCATAGTTACACCGTGCATATAAAGTGCCCGAGTTTTTAATAGAACGGATTAACATACGCCGAACACTGGCACACAGTTTATGCTCTCGATTTGTGCACTGTTAAAAGCCGCTTCAAATCCCGGAGACAAGAGATTAATGAAGGCAACCTAAGGACATTTTCTCAATAGCAGTTTTCAGCACTTACAACGCAAAAGAGTAATCATAACTATATGGATTTGTATGATTTATATGCCGGCGACAGCAATGGATATTCTGATTCGCAGTTTAGGCGGTTTTGTCTGTTTATCCACCTTGGTTCTTAGAAAACGATCAGTGGTCCCCACACTAAGACCCCGCGGAAAAATAGTGTTTCTCTAGTTTGACTGAGGTCAACGAAATTGATTTTAATTGGTTTCTTCGTAGTTTCCCCCCAAAAATTAAATTATTGTTTCTAAATTTCAATTTATTTCGCAATTCCTTACATAACAACTGTCCACCCTAACAGATTCCTAACGAATTACATCGTATTGAGTGACATTCTCTCGGAAAATTCAGCGGAAAAATTCTACTTTCTTTCGCCAGCTCAGATTCACAGAGAAAAACTTTCGCCTGATCAACTCTTACACATTATACACCTTGAGTCACTATCTAAAATCTCTCCTTCCCTTGATATGCAGACTACAAACTTACAGAGGTTTATAAGTTGCTCTTTACAAATAAAGCGATGTTGCTACCCAGAGGTACTGACATGTTTATACCAAATGAAGCATATTTTCCTTTGACGTTTGTTGCTGCTACTTTGCTGACTCATGCTTAACCATTACCTACTACGGAACATAAAGACAGATTCGAGTACATAAAAAAAACTGCTAAGCGGGTACCTGCTTAAACTAATTATCAACCGGTACAGATTTCCCGCTACTAATATTGCTAGTTCGAAAGATGACAGACACATTTATTTCTCACGGTGCTCCGCGAAATTCATTGATTTTTAAACCACTTAAACAGAGCAAGAGGACCTCTTTTCAAATTCTTGGCTACTTGTAAATGATTATAAAATGTCTCACCTCTGAATATCAACCTGAGAACATGAAATTAGAATTTTAATGCGCGACATATCCTTGTGCTTTTAAATGTCACAACGTGCATATTAAAATTTCAAATAAGACCACAATTTACTGAAAAAACCCATACACTACATGTTTCGGCCGTAATGGGACATCATCAGGATAAGTATAAATAATATATAAGAACGTAACTCAGTGGTATTATATATTTTAACCTTGAACCAAGATCTCACCGTTACATATATACCGTTACAATACATTAGTTGTAACAGATTCTACCTTTCTGTAGTTTATGTGTTATTAGTACTAAGATACAAAACGGTGCAGGGCTACTAGCGAACACAAAATGACAAGACAGAAGATTAACGTACAGGTAAACAAACCAGAAGACCAAATCTAATAACACACAGCCAATAACTTATAATAACTTTATGGAAATTTAACGCTATAGAATCCTAAAATGTTAACTTCCATTTCATAAAAAGTAAAACAATAAGCAAAATAAAATCATAATAACCAGAATAAAAACAAATAAGAAAACATTATGGTTGCAGAGAGGTAAAATACGTAAAGACATTACTTCCAGGGTAAAATTTAACATTGAATTTAAAATATGTAACACAAATCAACTACCTTCACTAACGTATTTTTTATATTTCTATACAAGGTCCGATAATAGTCCTTTAGGGCCGAAACGTGTAGAATAAAAAAGGTACTTTTTTATTAAACTATAACAGTGTTTGGCTGCTTTTTAAATTTATTGGCACGAAACTATATTTGGTAAACCTAAACTGAGCCTCCCATTTACATATTAGTATTCTAAAAGCCAAGTTGTAAATGGGAGAATAACGTTATTACTGACTTAAGGTGTATCTGAGAGTTTGCAGTGGATGCATCTAGCACAGGACAGGAGCCAATGCAAATTTTTATAATAACGGTGAAGTTCCAAAATCCATACAAGCCAGAAAATTTCTCGATCAGCTCCGAGAATATCGGCATCTCATAAATGTCTGAGCTGACGTCTCGGCGCTGTGAGCTGTCAGTGTGGCCCGTTAGGTGTATATCACATACAGCACTACAGTCACAGGGATTAAAGTTGTGTACTCTGCCGCTCTGCACACACACACACGGTTCACTGGCTATTACAAGATCAAATTCACAACTGTGTTTAATGGCACCAGTTCCGTTTCTTGCCGAGAAGCAGCTATACTTCATTGCCAGAATTTCACAAATGCTTTTAAAACTGTGATTTGTATTTAAAAATAATTTCAATGCAAGAATTTTGACTGGCATTATGTTACCGCATCTTTATATTAGGCGACCTAGTATATAACATTTTTCCATGGAGCAACAGCCCATCGTGGACCAGGGCCTCCGCATTACCGATGCTTCACGATCACATTCATACAAACCACACTCGGTAGGACTTTTCTGCAGGAGTGATCAGCCCGACGCACAGACGTCTACCTGACAACACACAACATTAACAAAGAGACAGACATCCATGCCCCCAGTGTGATTGGAATCCACAATCCCAGCAAGCGAGCGGCCGCAGAACCAAGCCTTAGACCGCGTGGCCACTTGGATCTGCGACCTATTATACAATGCAATTTTCATTTTCTTAGATCATTAAAGAAACGTAATCCCGCCCCAGACGCGATGGCAATAGTCAAAATCTATAATCAACTTCATATCAAGTTATGAATATACCTCACTGCAAGACTCTACAAAAAAACAGAAAATTCGTATTGTGTAACACAATCCACAATGAGAACTTAAAAATTCTGATAACATCCAATGTCAAAAAGAAAGTAGAAGAAGAATATGAAGGCAAGGAAAATTCCCAAAATACCAAGTTCCGTATACTATATATTCCTACATGCTGCATTTTCAGTAGGCTCTAAATCACACCCAAAGACCTTGTTGAAGTGAGGACGGCAGCAGACTGCGTCCCATGTCGACAGAAACGATATTCTGGAAGGCTTGTGTTTCCAGAGTCACTATGTTAAAGTTTTCCTTTCCGTGTCACGAAAGGAGCAGCTTCTAAGTTTGAAAATGAAAGATTGCTGTGTCGAAAGGTATACTGCATAGATGAGGGTATAAATTCTTACAAACCGCCCAAATTCAAGAAACAAAAATGTATTTCAGAAAAAAACAAAAAATAATTAGTGTCACCGGAACAGAACTGTTGAAATTTAAAACACGACGGTTCTTAGTGACTTACAAGGATGCGGACAAACAGTAGTTGGCTACAGACGTGTCGATAAAGCGTGACTGAAGATAGACCAATGTGTAAATTTAAACCGTACTCTGAAGGCACGGGAATTATTTTCTTAACAGACAAGCAATTCTTACTTCTGTACAGCATACACGACTGTGATAGTAAAAGGCCTATTTTATGGGGCGTAAGAAGAGGCTGTCGAGGCAAGTTTTAGTATGCCAAACTGTTGGAAAAAGTAGGGAGCGTCACGAAGGATGTTATAAACAATTGTTAGAAGGACTAGAAAAAGTCACGGTGATTGATAGCTTTAACAATTACTTGCAGGACTGAGGACAGTAACCGAAGATATTATAAATTGTTGGAAAGACTACGGACAGTCACGAAATATGATAGTATCACCAGTTTTAGGCAGTACTGTGGAAAGACACGGAGGATTATGGTATAAACAACTGTTGGAATACTGGGGACAGTCAAGGAAGAGAGTATAACTAATTGTTGGAAAGACTGTAGACAGTCACGGAAGATATTATAACCATCTGTTGGATGACTGAGGACAGTCACGGAAGATATTATAACCAACTGTTGGAAGACTGGGGACAGTCACGGAAGATATTAAAAACAGTTGTTGGAAGACTGGGGACATTCACGGAAGACAGTATAACCAATTGTTGGAAAGACTGGGGACAGTCACGGAATATATTATAATAAATTGTTGGAAATAATGGGTACAGTCACGGAAGATATTATAACCAATTGTTGGACAGTCACGAAAGATGACAGTACTACGTATAACCAATTTTTGGAAGGACTGTGGACAGTCACGGATAATGACAGTATTACCAACTGTTGGAAAGATTGTGGACAGTCACCAAGGATGACAGTACGCCCAACTGTATGAAAGACTGTGGAGAGTCACGGAGGATGATAGTACAACCAATTTCCTGGCCTAGCAACAATCCCAGATATATCCTGACGGATAACCTCTGGACCACAGTGTTAATTTCGGTTATGTTCAATTTGAACATTTTACTCTGGAATATAGCAAAACTAAATAACCACGGATGAGGGTAGCAAACATAAAAATAAGCTTCCTGAACACTTCTGAATTAGGGTTATTAATAGGTTCACTAATAATAAATATCCTGCTGTGAAGGCCTAAACGAGTGCAAGAGTGAAAGCTCCACGTATTCCTGACGTTGGAACTATTTAAAGATCAGAGTTCAGCTCTAAACATGGCAGATATTCCCCTGAGGAAAGAACAATCGGTATCCATTAGACAGGATGTTGGGTGTATCTCATAGCAAGTGTTGTGGTTATTAAAGAGAAGGCTCTCTGCTACTCTGAATATTCTGACAGTGGTCCGTGCCATAGCCATTCACTTGTTAGGCAGATAACAGTGACAACATGAAGTAATAGAAATCAAAGCAACAGTGTGCAGACACAGGTAATATAAACTAATGGAGTTACAGCACGGCGTATAAGAAAACAACACATGGAATCCTTTTATCAACATAAACTGGGAACAAAAACTCTGAAGGTAAGGTTTTTGTTTCAACATTGGTGTACTATTCACGCATTAAAGTTCAGAAGAAAGGGGCAGACCGGAAACGTAAACACAGTAGCATAAAGTTGTACAGACACTTTGAAAATTTCGAAAATTTTAAATTTTTATTTGGGAACAAGGGTAGCACTTCAAAATTACACATAATTATACATTAAGATAATAGACACACAAGCACTTAGCAAATTTTGACTCATGACAATGTCATAGCACTAGCAGCTACTATGAAGATGACATGACGATGGTGATAATGGTGATGACTATGATGGTGATGATAATGATAATTGTGACTGGAAGCTAATCAGTATCGTTGTAGACAAATTTAAAAGGATTCCCTGATAAAGGCCTTGGCGCAAAATTACAGAAGAGGGGTGACATGGGAACACCATATTTGAGGAGGAAACTGACACAGCATTTAATTTGACATGAAAAGTATTTTCAATGACACTACTTTGTGATGAGACTTAGCAAAAAATATTTGACTCTGGCTCATGGACAATTTACCTACAATGTGGTGTAAAGAAACAAGAACAATAAAAGGAGTAACAAATAAGACAAGGACAGACATCCGTGGTGGTTGTAATGATCGTCTGAATTGACGACCAGTACCAAAGGGTACAGAATTTTCTCCTTCTCTCATATACAAATGAAATCTTAGATCACCCTGTAGTTCTGTCACAATGATATCGGGCTACAAGCAATACAATAGAACTTTACATACATCAGTGACTGTAACGACGGAAAGCCGAACTCCTGAAATATAACTAAACTTAAATATAAAAGCCACATATTTTTGACAAAGGATTGTTTTTAAATTGACATAGACTTTGGACAACTCAAATCGTTTCATGTCTGTTGCAAATAAAAAGCAAATCAAAAAACGAGGAGATCAAAAATGTCAAACGTGCTTCTCAGTTCGAACTCGCTGACCACTTCATATCACAGTCGCCCGGTAGTTCAGCATCATTTTAGGAATAAATGCCACACTTTCTATTAACTCCTCTGTGCAGAATGGGTGAGCATATTTAACGACTCTTGAAGCAACAAATATGGACTTACTCAGTTCAGGATAATTCACTAACTCTTACATAAATATTTCTTTTTTCTTATTGGTTTGTTTTTCCATCTAACTCTTCAAGATATTCATCTGTTTCTACGAGTGCAGTTTAATCTTTACGTCTTGTTAGTAACAGCTTATATATATCCCTTATATCACCAGAAGCAGAGAGTATAATGCAATAAGGAATGTTATTCGATAGCATCCTCAAAGGAAAATCCAATTAGTCTTCAACTACCAAGTCTTTTAATTAAATGAAACAGAAAGCTCTTTTTACGCAGAAAATGGCTTATAACACACAGTAAAAAGACTCAAAACCATATATTGTTCCACATCGCTAAAAGAAACACAGAAACCAACTTGGTTAATTTGGTTACTGAAGAAAGTTTCCTCCTCCAGCTTCTTCTCCCTATTCATCTCCTGCTTTCCACTTTTACAATCAAAATTGTTCCGCCCTCACACTCGTTTCTTGTACGGCCTCCCTAAACCACCATACCCCTTGAAACTTTTAAGATCAGTAGAGCAGACACTGTTCGTTATCTCATATGCACTTGCAAGTTATTTAAAAAAAAGACTGTTTCTTACCACCGTCTTTTAGCAATTCAATAGCATTACTCCAAGAGACATCATTATTATCTTAAGACTGGTTGACACACTGAACACACGTTTAGTGTACTAACTACATGAGCAGCCCGCGGTTCTTTCAGTATGTCAACCAACATCACCTGGAGACGACAGGATAGGCAACTCTCAGCAGTCGTGTGTATCATATATAATTCCAACAATCAGAAGAGTTCCTAACATACTTTTGGTATAAAAGTTAAGTAATGTGAAAAGATTTTACAAACCCGAGTGATTTATAACAAAATTAAGTTTTAGGAATTAGCGATTTTCCATTTCGTTCCGGTTGTTAACATTATTTCTGTGTAGAAATTTATGCTTGTCACCTTATAAGAAAGATATTAATTTATATACATTCGTTCTTAATTTCTTCGAATCAGAAATAACCCTTGGCAATTCTTAAAATATTCATTTCTGCTTCTTCAACTGCTATACTAACTTCAACATTGTAAGTCGCTTAGCTGAACCGGATTTTTATTTTAAACAATAGTTCCAGAAACATCAGAGGCCAGATTCCAACGGGGGACAGGATCCAGTAGGGCCTACTGGTCAGCTGAGAGGAGGTTCGGGGAGCATAAAACACAACAGTTGCCTTCGTCTCATGTAAGCAAAATTTTAAATCTCAGGCAAAAATATTTTGTAAACAAGAATTTTTATTTAAACCGTCGGACTGCTTGTGGCGTTTTTGCGACACTATCAAAATCTCAGACTATATATCGTCGATATTTGGATGATTTGTGAAAGACGAACTGGAAAAGAATGCAGAAGAATGCGCTAGTGGCCCAGTCAATTTACTAAAGCGGAGTTTGCCAGGAGATATTGAGGAAAAACGTGTAATGTTTAGTCAGAAGCAGTACACTCACTGCCGAAATTTAAAAGAGGCACATTGAAAGCCTACAGTGTCATCGGTACAACAGCAGGTGATGCCTTTCAACCTTGTACATATTTTGCATCAAGTGGAGAGATAATAATTCTAGTTTCTTATAAAAACAATATAACGTAATTTCGCGCCACGAAAATAAGGTAGTAGTAGTAGTAGTAGTAGTAGTAGTAGTAGTAGTAGTAGTAGTAGTAGTCATAGTAGTCACGATCTTGAAGCTTGGTATGGTCTATGGCGGGATTCTTGTTTCTTAAAGGTAAAACCTTGCACTTGCTTGGCTCTGACAAATCGTCTAACATTTAAGAATAGAATAAAATAATTTTATAATGTACCTTAGTTCTTGAAAACGTTCAAAGTTGCATCTCGGTCAATCATATTATTGTCACAGCACGCACTTCAAGAACGTCACTTTCTCAGGGCGAATAAGATTTACCTTCGTTCTGAATGTCCCTGAGTCGAAACTCGAAGCCAGATGTTACAAGCGAGTCTAGTCCGTACGCTGCATACCTCGCTAAAACCAGAAGGCAGGTGGAAGAGAGGTGCATAGAAAACAGATACAAAGCTACCATAAATCATCAAGCTGGCTGTAATTTCCCTAAGGAACAGTGGTTAGACTACACGTCCTTCTTCGCTGCTGGAGATGTTTGCCGCGACGTCACGGGGTTCGTCCGGTTCAACAACAATACCACGTGCAGTTTACGCAGGATAAATGAATAGCTGGGACTTATTTATACAAAAATAAGGCCGAAAAATGCTTTTAAGAATCCAGCCAAGTATTTATTGGGAAATAATTAATATTACAGGGAAATGTCAGTGAGCATTTTAACCCCGCTTTAGGTTAACAGAAATAAATCACCCATTTTCTACCTTTCATATAATATTGATAAAAACTTATCTGTCCAAGGACAGTGATTCCTTATCTAAACACTCATAAGTGTTTGATTTTTTGTTCACCGTGCATTTTGTTAATATATAAATGGAATGTATACCGACAAATGCACTAATTAAGTATATTTACACTATACAATAGCCCTACGTACGTTTCGGTCACAAATTGACCATCATCAGGGCTCAGTGCAAAAAAATAACCACCCTGCATTACTCAAAAATAATGGACAGTGAAGTGAAGAGCACTTACGTGCATATTGAGCCCCTGATGATGGTCAATTTGTGACCGAAACGTACGTAGGGCTATTGTATAGTGTAAATATACTTAATTAGTGCATTTGTCGGTATATAATCCATTTATATACTCATAAGTGTTGCTTCATATAAGTGACACTATTGCAAGGAACAGCCCATAAGCTCCATAGTATTGTCCTAACACTGGGAAACAAATAAATTGCAAAAGGAAAGCTCTTTATGGACGTCGAAGAAGGAAAAAAGAATGGCCCTTACAGGACAGATAATATGCTCTAAACTGCAATCACTGCAAGCTTGTATCTCCCATGAACATAAACGAGAGCTACTGCAATTCTTTGGTACTGTAAATCGATATCATACACTGTATAGCAGGATTAATTCCACAAAGTCTCCAGCTTCAGGCGTTGATAAATGTAGGGAGCCTAAGCTGGTTTTAAAAATGGGGATATTATACGCAATCGTGTGCGAGTAGATCAGTGTGTCTCTGCAATCAGAGCGGTGGAGGTGCCAGTATTCGTCTGCTTACGTAGCACATGCAATCATGTGACTGAGGTAGGAGGGCGCTCAGGTTTATGAGGCTCGCGTTGAAGATTGTCGTGTAAAATTATGGGGGCTTTGTGGAAGTAATCCTGCTGTACCTGCTCTAGCATTCACATGATGGGCTATACATTTGCATATTCATATTTATTCCGTTCACTTGCCCTGCACGACTTCACTCTGTGTAATGCCAAGTGATGGACATCAAACTATCTGAATATGCTGAATAGGAAACAATGGCTTAAAAGTACCCGTGCTATTTGTTTGTAATTTTTTTTAAACTCTGCCAGACACCTTAGAATGTGTGGCATCAAAGGATGGCATAATAGTAAAGAATGAACAGGGACGGATTTGGAAGGAAACAGTCGTGGTATATTTTAATGTATTGTCCAGAAATTTGCCTGAAGAATCTGTGAAAGGCTACATAGTAGTCCCTGGCCTGGCCGAAATTCGAACCGGTAACCTACCAAACACAAGTCACAAGTACTACCGCTTGGGTCTGTACGAGTATACTCTGTGACAGAATAGCAAGTCATGACTTTAAGGACACTGAACTAACTTAAAAGCAGAAAACATTAAGGAAGAGAAGAGGGGAGGATATTCCATGAAGATGGCCTCCAGAATTCGTAGTATAATCTTAACATTATTACACAAATAAATATAAGATTGGCAGAATTTGTATAACAGCTAACAGTTGAAAACTAAGTCAACGTTGGGAAACCTCCACGTAATAAATCATATGTAATAACGAAGGGTAGGTTCAGAGCCTGCTCAAATTTCTTTAGTCGCCCTAGGGGCAGCTTAGGCTTGTCGCAAATTCTTTTCGCCCTCAGTCTCACCTCCTATTACTGTACAACTAACTAACTCCATGGAGCAGAGTCCTTCTTGAGAAGCTAGCAGGTCGTCAGCTAGTCAAGAAATTCCCCGCATTTTATGGAACTCGAAGGTTCATTACCGCACTCAAAAGAGGTCGCCACCTGTCCCTATCCTGAGCCATATCAATCCAGTCCATGCCCCTCATCCCACTTCTTGAAGATCCATTCTAATATTACCCTTTCATCTACGCCTGGGTCTTCCAAGTGGTCTCCTTCCCTCAGGTCTCCCCACCATAATCCTGTATGCACCTCTCCCCTCACCCATACGTGCATTACTGTAAACTACAAGCACAAATACCCTGAATACTAGACTTTATTTTCTGTCGTTTAGAGTGCAGAATTCATAGTACTTTCTTCTTGCTTCAATACATATTCCATCAAATTTTGCTAGCCTAGGCGATGGCGAACTCCGCGCAGAGGGTTCAGCCGGGTTTTACGTACTTTATATACAAATTTAGAGTGGACCTTAGACAAATATAGATGTGTTAATGTAACTGGCTTACAGCTAATTCAGGATGTGGTTCTAAGCTGAGCGTTTGTGAAATGCGCTGCTTCATTCGTATGTCGACAACCTCCTGCCACTGGACTCTATTTTAAACAAGATAAATATATTCCATACTGCAATATTATTTCCCGAAGTCATATTTTATAAGTATCATTCCATCAACAGGAGCCGGAATTCTTCATACGTTGTACCGACTAGGCTACTCGGAAGTTGAAGAATTGTGTATTCATTCATTCTGGGGTATGAATTTATTTGTTCCCTAAAGCGCCACAGAGCGTCTCTGGGGCCCACACAATTCCATATGTAATGGGTATGGTCTTCACTTCACTCCCCGAGGGTAAAATGGCCGGGGCGTGAAGCTAACCCCCATACATAAAACTACATTCCTACTCCTCCATGTGTCTTCATGACTTTGTAGTTAATCAAGCATAGAGACAACTGCGCCTTTTTTATTCGACATTTGCTTTTCATTTATGTCAAGATCCACACAGTTTCCTCGCCTCTTCATGGTTGTCCCCGGCACCTCTTGCCTCTCCAACAAGTGCAACACGTCACATCAGTCTCATGCAACTTGCCCTATCACGTCGTAACATTTTGTGTATATTTTTCAGTCTTATTCAGCCGTTTTTACTCCTGCAAGTTGATTCTAAATATTTTTTCAGCAATCTGCTTTCCATCTACGTTTTCACCTTAGATTCAAGGACCAAGTTTCATACTCAAAAAACAACACAAAAAAAACTTATTCGAAGACAAATACATAAAAAGGAAACATCACATTCTACAACGCGGAAGGCTTTTACATCGAACACACAAAAATCAAAGAATACATATACCTCCTGTGAACTCAACTTTAAATACAGAACGTTTAATACGAAAATGAGAAAAAACTCAACATATTGACAATTTTATTTTAATAAAGTATTTATTGTAGAATATTGGTTTTATCAAATAAAATCTTAGTAATTAATGATTTAAAATAACATAATAAGTAGCATGTACCGAAACATATAAATAAGAAAATAAACGATTGTAATTGTGAGATTACATAAAAAATGTAGAGATTTCTATGTACATGCTTGCCTTTTTTAAAGTTCTTATGCGATAGCCTGATAATGATTCGAATGAAAGACCGAAACATGAAGTTATGTTAAATAATAAGCAAATAGTTGTGTTTGACGGAATATTTGATTATATATTGCTGTTAGATATAGGCCTAATATTACGAGTAAGAAAGTTGGAGTAAAATGCTACTTATCATACATATCATTCTTTTTAATTTTCCTTTATTACACACAAATGTTTATTGAGAAGCTAACACACAACAACTTATCATCAAAACACACTTTACATCAATCTCCAATAAATGTGATTAAGAAAATGATATGCACACTTCCAACAAAATGGCTGTAGGGGCCTCAGACCGTGAGGACCTTGACTAGAACGAGCACATCACATCCTGTTTCCGGAACATACAGCTTCAGTCGTTCCACAGACACAACTTCAACCAAGTACATCACGTAGCAGAGGGGACACAAAAGGATTTGTAGAAAGGAGATGCAGGGACGCAGGGTGCATTCCCCTAGGACAGTGGAGTTCTTCAAATACTAATGGTGTGCAAACTTTGCGAGGCGAGCTTCTTAGCACAGAGCGCTGTTACTTATCGACCACGAGCTACGGGAAATCTATATAACAAGAACATGCATCGCAGTCAATACTGCAGGCACACGTGCCGAAATTCCAGGAACTGATGAAATCCTGTTGCTTCTATTCTGGCTTCTGGCGACCTAAACACGAGTATATTTAGGACCTTGCCAGTATCGACAGATAAAAGACAATCGAGGCAATAAAGCGGCTTGTATGTATTCGGGAGTTAATCTGCTTCAACGTTAGCAGTATCACAGGTTTGTTACGTTTGACTCAATGCTGTAAGCAATAAGCCTACTATCACAACTCCATGCCCAGCACGATACAATTCATAATGCGAAGCATCTACCCACATAAAGCACCATAAGAAAATGCTAATATCACAGTCACGTGCCTACGCGATAGGGTTTTCGAGCCGTATGCACCACCTGCAGGATGACACTTTAAAAACATGCAGTGTAATAATAATGATTATTATTATTATCTTTATTATCCACGTTCCTTACTTCACAGCAGTTCAGCTCATCTCAGATTTCTGACAAAAACAACACACTTGCAATATGAGAATAGGATACACTGTTCGGTACTAAGTGTAATACATGTAGAAGATCCATTCATAGCCGATCCCAGTGGCCGCGCGGTGTAAGGCGTGGATCTGCAGCCGTTCGCTCCTAGGATTGTGATTTCGAATCCCGCCGGGGGCATGGATGTCAGTCTCTTGTGAGTGTTGTGTGTTGTCAGGAAGAGGTCTCTGCGACGGGTCGATCCCTCGTCCAGAGGAGTCCTACCGAGTACGTGTGTGTCCTTAAGTGTGATCACATGCATCAATATCCTCTTTGCACCTACAATGACTAGGTAGAAACAGATCAGAAAAGAAAGAAAGACCTCTTCTTAACCATAAACCACACACCATGATGTATTGTTAAAACCGTTAACATTCACTTTCAAAGGAGACTAATAATAAGCGAAAAAGGTGAAGACAAAATTGCCCCTGTGACCGATATGAAGACCTATTAGTGTGCAGAAGAATAGCTCCACTTATTCTTAACTTGTACTGTAGGTAGCGGTAAGTGGTCAGTTTCAAACTGGAGCCGCTTGAACTTCGAGGAGGGGTTTGGTGAAGAGAAGAGCAGGAAATTATTAGTGGCCGCACGCACTGCCAACCCCCGTCACGAAACGAGCTTGTTCCAGTAGGTCCCCCGTCTCTGGAGGAAGTTGACTGCTTTGTAAGAAAACGGATACATAATTCATACATGATATTTACAAAATCCTTTTAATGTTACAAAATTAGTTTATTAACCCATGGTTATCAAAGAGTGTGCTGCGAAATTCTGGATGTCATATTACTGCAGATTATAAATAATTTTGTTTACAATAAATTTCCTTACACATAAGTAGTATGCAGTAATCAGGCATTTACAACATAATCATCATGCATGCGCGAGGCTCCGACTCTGCCGTATTTTTAACACGTTCAGCGTGCCTCGATTTCTAGCGGAAAGGAACACTGTCCCTTGAACAAAAGAAATTGTATTCGTGATTCAAAGCACAGTGTTTACTGAATGCACCTAGTTCTGCAAAACTGAAATCTCTCCATAACGTTTACTTATGTGTCTCGTAGTATTATTAGAATAAACAGAGATTGTTTCCATAAAACACCATTAACAAATTAATCTCTTTAGCACAGACGCACCTAGTGATGAAGAAACTAAATGTTTAAAATTTTATTTAGATGCATTTCTGACTTCAAACTCTCGAACATTTCCTTGTGACAGAACTACATAAGTCAATATGACGCACTATGATAACTACCTACGTACTGCAGCATATGGAGAGTTAATTTTCATAACAGGTTCCTACACGTGTGCCATACACACGTAAATGTGCATCCTGCCAGGAACCATTCATAATAAGCCCACTGGCTAATGAATTAATCCACATTACATTACCTACAAATAATCAATACTTAAAAAGACCATTGCGTGCGTGTTTCTGGCTGCAGCACGAAAACTGCGCAAGTGCAAAAGCACATAATGCTGCGGTCTGTCCACTGTGCCCCCACCGTGTCAGAAATTAATTACTGTCATAAATAAATTGCATATAACCTATAAATATTCACGTTTGCAACTTACAAAGTAGACAATATTGTGTTTTATGTTGGAAAATGTGAAACCCGTCAGTGAAAAGTTTGGTTGGTGATGGCAACTGTCCATTCCGGAGCCTCCCTATATTGCTGGGAAATTATGAAACAAATAGTGCTGCACAGAGTGGTAAATATTTCGTACGTGCCGGACATAACAACTGAAACACGTTCTCTGCACAGAGCAATATGCAGTGCACAGAGATATTTACACGATAAGGAGGGTGATCACTGTTGAAGTTTAATAGATATTACATGAGTAAATATTCTTAAATATGTATCGTATTTACAGCCTCACAACACGCTACAAATGACAAAATACAACCTGTAATTTGAAAGATATTTTTATGAATTTGAAAACCTAAAATTCATTACGGTGTTAAGGGGCGGGGTAAATTTGGGGACTTTTTCGGGAAGAAAATGCCTCTTATGATTTCGGAAATACGGTACAGCCATATATTTATTTGCAAATTTCAGCCCATTTTACCCATGTCTCATTAATATCTCATCGGAATTTTCAAGAAATATCGTATTTGATGATACTTTCATGTCGGATGAAGATAACATGACGTGTAACATATGTGACGTGTCTCTCGTTCATAATGAGCGCCCGTGGTCCTAACACGCAAGAAAGCACTATATGCATCTGCTGCTGTACCTTCCTCCAGTTCAGAACAACAAGGTACTCTATATAAAGTACATGGCTCAACTGGATTTCAGTGGCAAGAATCTTGTATTACGTTTCGTAAAACTTAGTTCGAACGTTATTGGACGGACGGACGGACTGACAGACATGACGACATACATATAAAGATAAAACTCACTATTATTTTCATAGTGTGTGCTACAAAGTGGTTACCGACAAGAGCATAAAATGCGAAAAATTATGTGGCTTGTTACAAACTGAGGCCACCCAGTCTCGTATTCAATGGGTGCGGGGGCATGGGGGTAAAGCGGCAGAGGCGTCATATTGACTACTCACCTCCATCTAGCGCAGAGGTTAAGAATGAGTGGAGCTATACCTCTACTCCCCTTATATACCTTCATGGCTTGGATACGGACAATTTTATGTTTGTGGCGGTTACGAATAGGGGCGTAAGATGGCTTCAATGGAAGATATGTTCCGAAGAAATTCCCCGATCATCGCACCCCCGCTTAAGGCATTATTATTCCATCATCTGCTCTTTTTATAGAAATATATTTGTCTTTCCAGAAACTTCAGTTTATAAGTTTTTCACTAAACACATTTTTAATAGTTTCCTGTTAAAATGTTAGCAGTCTTTATTTTTATAAAGTAAGTTAAACATGCTACAAACTGACGCTTCTTGTTTGTAACAAAATTCAAACCAGCGTTCCGTTATAGGTCACATTACTGACTCCGGCCCCTAAATATGTCTAATAAAAAACGGTCTAAATATGTTTAAATTACAAATTATTAAGTCATTAGAAAACCTGTTACACACACACACAAACCAAAAGCAATTCTCGCCAGCCTGCTACATGCACTGTTTCGAATTGTTTGCAGCTGACTTGTGATTTTCATCTGACAGTGCATTCAGGAAATCGCTATAGAAGTGAAGTGAATTCCACAGCACACAATCACTGTTTTGTACTATGGCGCAACTACTTTGAACACTGTGCACTAATATTTGTTTCATTTTGTGAGATTTATATTATTACACATAGCACCTAACATATTTAAGTGTACTCTACACCCAGAATATGTTCCATTCGAACGTACCAAAATTTCCGCAGCAACTTTATGTTTAGGTGTGTTTCATGCTGTCTGAGGAGTCCAAAGAACTGCAAGTTTCGCTAGAGCTGTAAGCCCATGCGACACCTACACGCAGCAGCTGCAGCGTCGGACACAGCCGCTGCTACATGTACATTACTACGGTCACTGAACGGTGAGCTTTGACTGCTGCGACATCTGCCCCTGGGACAAGTCATATAGTTCCGACGCAGAAAAAGTTGTATTACTGTGACACTGGTTCTCACATTCCTACCATAATGAGTGGCATATCTTTACTCTGTATAAGGAAAGGAAGTTGGTGGAATCTTTGTAATATATACGTGTAATAAATGATTTACATGGAAATTACATGATGAATACAGCAATTCGAGAAACGCGCTTGTGTAGAATATTCCTACTCTGCCTATTTTGACCAGCTGACCGAGTTTAAGAAAACATGGCAAAACGTCTCTTATCAAATATCAAGCTCTGAAGTTACTTAAGTATTTTCAAAAAAACAAAAGTGGGATACCATTGTAATAAATTAACATATGAAACATTTCTAAATAGAAACTGGAAAGGGTTAAGAATCTGCGAACTGGGAATCTGCGGTACACCAGACACTATTTTTAGAGGAATTTTTTATACAGCTAACGAAATTTTAATTTTACGACATTTTAATTCCGCAAAATTACTGCATTATATACCACTTTTAACAATGGCACATAACGGTCAAGCGAAGCCAGAATAGTGCAGTCGGTATAGCGACTAAGCTACGGTCTCGTCAGTAGAAAAAGCATGGTTGGGTTCCCGGAGATTCTATAGATTTATCTCTTCTTCAAAGCGCCCAGAACAGCTCTGAGGCACATACAGCTTCCCTGTACAATGGGTACTGCGACCTCTTTCCCATAAAGTAATGCGGTGAGGCGTAATGATTACCGCTCAGCTGCATCCCTTACCGAGGTTAAGTTTAGTGGAGCCGTATCTCCACTCCCCCATCTGCTTTCAGGCCGTGCACAACTTCACTTTTCACTCGATAGTCAAGTAAGTTATGCTACGGCTGTGCATCGGTAACGATCAAACAGCAACTTATTAAAATAATAAGCAAATTTTACAAACCAAAGTCTCTTAAATTTTACTGTAAAAATCTCAACAATTTAAAAAGAATATTTCAAAGCATATTACCATCGTACTAAGTTTTCTAAACGTTCACTGCCAGTAAAATTATTTTAGAATGATTACAGAAACAGCTTATAGAAACAGATCAAAGTCGAAACATGTAGCATTATACACATTAAGACACTGCAAAATATAGTTGTGCTTGTCTGCTCCTATTCGCCTATTTTTTAAAAACAGAAGCATAAACGTCGCATCGCTTTGAAGCTAATAAAAGTGCGTACAAATATTTTTGAGGTAGAAAACAAACAAAATTATTATTCGCGAATTTCATGTCGTTCATAGAAAAATCCATATCACAATAATAATTTAAAAGCAATTAATCATCATTAATAACCCAATTTTGTCCTGCAGAGATGTGCAAAATACAGCGAATAATTTGTTCAGAGTGACTGAGCGAATTGTTAAGAGGCAACAGCTTCCAGGATAAGAATCAAGTTCTTTAGCTCTTAATATCTTTTTAAGCATTGCATTCATCATAAGTAATGAAGCATGGAGTTACAAAGGGTGAAAGTTGTGTTCATTGCTATTCGCACAACAGGCAAGACGACATCGCCTGTTTGTACAACTCATTACATTAGTTTTGTCTCCGAGTTGTTGGTAGTTCAAGAAAAGCTCAACTGGGGGCGAGGAGAGAAAATCTAAATATATCAAACACATTTGTATCTTTTTACTGTAGGTGTAGCAGTTTTCGTATTCTTCTTGTTCTCGTAATCCCGTTTTATGTAAGAACTCTTCCCTCTTTACTGTCTAAGTGCAAGCATTTCGTTTTATTATATAAAAACCTGTAGGAGAGTTATCAACGAGGGGAGGGAAAATCTATCAACTATAAATTCTAACGACAGTTAGGAAGAAAAAATACGAAAAATAAATTTAAAGAACTAATAATAATAATATAATAATAATAATAATAATAAATTGATGGAAAAACTTCAAAGAGCAATTCGTTGGAAACAATCCAATTTCCTGCAAAAAACTCATACTGATCAGGAATTCCGTAATAGACGACTGCACACTGCATATTTATGTGCTCGGCAAAATCATTCTACACAGCACTTCAAAACCAAAAAAGTTACCATGCAGAAATTTATGACGTTTCTAATGTAAGGAAGATACGACGCCTAAACATATTACCATATCTGTATAAGTGCCAGGTGTAAAACGAAAAAACGAAAATGGTAACATAAATTTATGTTACATAGAATCCAAAATAATTGCCACTTGCACCAGCTTTTCATTTTAATGCATATAACTCACAAGAGCGCGACAATGTTACAATATTCCTACCTACAAAAATTGCAGATGTCATTTTCTTAATCTGATCACGAACGCTGTATCACGTAAACTTAATTATTCCCACATTACCTGAATTTAGCTGGTTAAAACTAAATATTCCGAAGAAAAACTTGAAACTCGACATCAATTTCCCGTTAATTTAAATCTGATAATGCTCGAAGATGAATAAACAAGTGTATGTGATTATTACACTATACGTCCTACGATATTCTTATAGTGAAAGTACCCTCAATTTCAAATCGAATACCCAGTAGCTAGCTGCATTTATACTGACAATAACTAATCGCACTGTTACACTTATCATGCCTGTTTCTGAAACTCTCCTTACCTTGCACACCTCAAAATAATATGATATATTATAACGAAAGCTGCACTGAAGGAAGCATTCGGCAAGTTGCAATTTCATGTCTTGTCCCAGACACCGACTGTTGTGACTGAATTCTGTAGTGGAATTCCTCGCTCCCTCAAAAAAAAGGGGAAAAAAGTTACCTCACGTTGAGATGTGACTGTTTCCTTTCACATAATTTCTAATTAATACTTCATTCCTCAGCCATACATTCGACATTAAAATCTGACATACAGAAGGATTTTTTTCATGGCTCAACAGCCCTAGTGGGCCTAGGCCTCCTCATCGTTGAGGCTTCGCCATCACACTCAGTTAAGACACACCACACTCGGTAGGACTCCTCTGGAGGAGTGATCGTCTTGTCGCAGAGACCTCTACCTGACAAGATACGCAACATTCACTGACATTCATGCCCCCAGTGGGATTCAAACCCACAATCCCAGCAAGCGAGCGGCCGCAGACTCACGCCTTAGATTGCACGGCCACTTGGATCGGCAATGAAGGATTGGCTAAATAAATACATTGGTTATATAACCAACTAACTATCTCCATAGATCAGAGCTCTTCTTGAAATACTAAAAGTTCTTCAATCAGGTAATTTCCCGAATTCAGTACAACCTGGAAGGACATCGCCGTCTTCAAAAGATCTCCCCACTTTTCGTTATCCTGAAACAGATCAATCCAGTCCTCCCATTTATTTCTTGAAGGTCCATTTTAATATTATTCTCCCATCTACGAGTAAATCTTGCGCGTGGTTTCTTTCCTTTAGTCTCCTTCTACACCAAAACCCTGTATTTCCGTCTCCAGTCCCCCATACGTGCCACAAGCTATACTCATCCCATTCTTCTTGATTTCATCACCCGAATATTATGTGCATGTAAATAAATAGACTCAATAAATACAAAACACACAATAAAATAAATGTCTTCTAAGAAGAAACGCATTTCGCACTCGGGGTTTACTGACAAAGAATGATGTGAGACGATCGTGTGGATGGTGATTAAAGAAAGGCTCGAAATGTTGACAAAAATTTAGAAATCAAGATAAGGAAATACTGACAACAAATTGTGCTTTAACTAGTGCGCACGACGGAATGTATTTTAAGTAAATGGTCAGATTATTGTAATGGACTAAAGATTACTGCAATTTACCCTTCTTCTTTAGAAGATAAAATGCGAAGACGAATGATGTTTTTGTTAACGGCAATAACCCGAGGGTGAATTTTGTCTCTGTAACAAGTTTTCAACAGTTTGCTCAGACTGAATGTTACTCTCTCAACCCCTCTATTCAGCATCACTCTTCCACTTTTAAACGAAGGGATAGGATAAAGAATGACAAAGCAGAAAACAATAAGACAGAGAGAAACATGAGACAGGACTACTGGGAGGCGAGGGAGACATTTTCACAATAGAAAACTTGTCAAACAAAGGAACAGTGCAGCAAATAATGGTACCTGGATTACGTAACACCACTGCTTGAAACTTTGAATAAGCATTCTCTTTTAAAGTGAAGCACCGTACATCAAGATGTTCACTTTGTTAGCAAAATGTAAAATCTGCCAGGCGATGATAGCACAATATTTACAAGGTACTCATATCGGGATTAGACTCTCTTGTATGCACGCTTATGTTCTGCGCTTGTCACTAATATCTGATGGACAGACACAAAAACATGGACGTCAGTTACCGTTTCAGTAAAATGTATATTAAAATACGTTACTTGTCAATTTGTGAAACCGTATCACAATGTTGTGATTTGAGTACTGAAGACAAAGATCTGACTTCTAAAAAGTTTTGCAAATTCCGTAATTAATAGAGAAATTTACAGCATATATTAATCTACCTTTTATTAATCGATTAACTGATTTTTGTTATGACCTTCATTTTAACATCTACGATTTCGCTCAAAGCAGACGCACAAGACCAAACTTTTTAAGCAGAAATTTCTTGTAACAAATACAAAAACCTTCACTTTCTTCTTATTCATCAAACTTACAGAATTGTTAATGATGTCATCACCAGTACAGAGGAAACAAAATTGTGCATGACAACTTTCCTTGACCTAAGGCAAGCTTTTGACAAGATATGCCAAATCGATCTTCTATATAAACTCAATCATTTACTGCCAATTCCATACTACATTCTTCCGCAGTCCAGTCTGTCTGATAGATAGGTCCAGGTGAAACACAACACCGACAAACCCAATAACTACCAGATACAATTCAGAGTCTCAATGAAGCATCGTGGGACCATCCTGTATCTCTTGTACCCTAATCCAATAACCCCGCATAATATGACCGCTACTTTAATCGACAGCACAGCTTTTATATCTATCCACGATAACCCGATCCTAGCTTCAGGACAGCTCCAATACCATCTTAATCTTCTTTTGACATGGCTTCACCGATGGCGTATAAAGGTTAACCAAATTCGGCTCAGGTCACATTACAATAAGACCCATCACTTGCCTTCAGGTCTTCACACACAATGCTCCAAATCCAACCAAGACAGAAGCTAAAGTATTGAGAACTGCATCTCGATCAACGAACAACGTGGCCAAAGAACGTTAAGATGAAAAGGCAAAAACGGAATCTCAATATGCGACAAATGTCTCAGCTGCTGGAACGCAAATCCACTCTGTCAATAAGCAACAAAATTCTTCCTCACAAAATCATCATCAAATCAATATGGACTTAAGTATACAAGTCTGGGGATGTTCCAAAACCTCTAACATACAAATTATTGAAAGCCTTCACTTCAAGGCGCTGGAAGTGCTTCTCAGCGCTCCCTGGTACGTAACCAACCAACCAAACACTCCGTATCGCCCTAGGTACACCGCTTGTCAAAGATGAAAGCAGAAGGCTTGCAACAACTCATCACAACCATTTCGTGCGACACAGCAACGTCTCTTTCACCCGGTTAATTGATTAAAGCATTGTCTCCAGAAGACTCAAGAAACAATGGCCGTGTTTCCTGTTCATATCTGCAAAATTGAACTTAGTTTAACGAACGCAGACATAAGGAATGTCATTGCTAGACGCTTTCTCCTTCTTTGTAACACTCTGTCGTCTCCTTTACTTCTTACCCCCTGTAGAGGAGACCGTAAATCTCAATAAACTGAAATAAAAAATATTCCTGTTCACTGCAAACCCCCATATTCTCCACTATATACACAGATCAGTTAGTCCTCTCCAGGGGTTTTGATGGAGAAAAAAAAGCACATAGATAAATTTTAGGAAAGGTGCAAGGTTCTTTAAGAATAAAGCAGGTGGCACATGCGACAACCACTTTGCTCTGAACAGCTACCTATTTTGCAGAATTTCCTTTAACTCTGAATACTATATTTTGCCCACACAGTCGAATTTATATTTTGTCTGTTTCTTATATTACATAGGCATTGTATTGTACTAACCAGTATTAACACTTTGGTCCTTTTAAATGCGATATAACGTGCCCCCTGTGAGGTATAAATTGAATATCTATATATTGTTTGTGTGAAATTAATATTTTCAAGTTAAGGGAAGGATTACAGTATTAACTTTACAGGGGTTCGTTATGTACGGAGAAATAATAGATGTGAACCTTAGCATACGTACTATGACGTCACATATCAGACAATAATTTAAATACATATATGATGAAAGTTTAAAGAATAAAATATTCTATGACAGCCTAGGCTAAATGAGAGCTTTCAATAACCTTTATTAAGCCATTTGAATATTACACAGTAATGCGGCTAACTTGGATCAGCTCTCGACTTCCGACAGAAAAACTAATTCCCACATCCAATTCAAGACCTGGGGCCCACGCAACCTCCTACTGAACGGGTGCCAAAAGGTATCCGTCTGCTGCCACAAGGACACAGCAGGAGGGGAATCAAGACGAAAACTCACTTCTGCCTAATGATTTAACATACATCCGAGTTTCGGTTCAACGTGCCTCTGTGCCTCCATGACACCCAAACAGGAAACTGGAGCAACTTTACACGAGCTCAAAATTACGTTGGTGTGTACGAAATATGAGAAATTAGGGAAATTATTTATATGAATGTATCAGTTCATATTCAAGCTCACTCAGAGCCTTTAATATTGCTATATCCTCAAAGGAGGGGTATAGCATCCTGTCTTCATAAAGAAAATTACCTAACTAGCAGGACGAGTTATTCGCGACCGATTAATTTACAGTAAATCATATACGGATTTGATTGGGAATCATTAAAATGACACTTGTTTAGGGTATACAATGCTAAATGGTACAGATAAAACTATAAAACGTAATACTGAAACTTCAGTACCGACTAACACATTTAAACATAAATGGTACAAAGAATACTTTAAAAAGTAAGTCCTAAAATTCTTTGCGTTTACTGAAATTCGTACAAAAAATCAAGCTACGGTATCTGTCTCAAGATAGGTGAATAAAGTCAAAAATAGCAAACATTTTTATGTCCAATTCGTTTTAAAATTATCATCTAACTTGCAGAAAGGTTTGCAACGTATGATTTGAATTGTCTTTACATATCATTCCCGTGATCCGAGTTCCCTAAAGAGTTAGAATTATGACTGTTATATCATCAGCTCCAATTCACAAGAAATGGTAACAGCATGGTGGTAACTTTATATACCACACCCTTAACGAAAACGACAGCGAAGTGACATGTGTCTCTCACAACTTATGCCAAAGATACGTACAACTCGCACGTTAAATGCGCGTAGAACTCAGCAGGGACTATTCCAACTGACAAAATATACACGAAGTTTTTAGGTACACACAAAAGTTTCCTCTTTCAGTTAAATACAGATCTCTAAATCTCCACCTTAACAAACAACATGGAGCAGAATTCTTCATCAGAAGGTTCATCAGCTGGTCAATAAATTCACCTTGTTTGCGGAGTTTGAGGTTTTATTACCTGGTTGGCAAGAACTCCCGCTTGTCCCTATCCTGACCTAGTTGATCCAAGTCCACATCCCTCTATTCCATCCCTTTATCATCCCATTTACGCACAGGTCTTCAAATAGAAATCATTACCTCGTGTTTTTCCACCATATGTCTCTATGCATTATACTTTAAAATACACAATACGTAAACTGTCCCTATGATCTCGTTTAATTTAATCACGCTAATCATACATGGTGAGGAATAAACACCATTAAACTCCTCATTATGTAATTTTTCCAGTCTTCTGTCCCCCCCCCCTTTAGAGTAAAATATTTTCCATAGTTTCTCTTCTCAAGCAACGAACATTTGCAGTCTATATTCTTCCGCCTTCACACTGACACGGTATACTTCATAATTATATTTACGCATATAAAAGTGAAAACAAGAAACAATACCACAACTATATATGAATCATTGGAGTATTCCAGTTTTTGTCACCAAGACCGTAGTCGTTAATCACAATTTTCCATAACAGGTTTTTGAATTATTTATGAATTCTTAACAGTAACACGTTTCGAGATATGATACGTCTGAGTGCACTCTATTCCACGCACACTTTCCTCGGAATACTTTGAATTACAGAATCTCATCGCGTTTCAAGGGACTGTAAGTGTTTCCCATTACATCCGACTATCTCACTATTACTGAAGTACAAAACTTCAAATTATGTCACATCCGGTTCTCTGCACTTCAATGTCAATTCTTTATTCACTGAAATTATTTTCCTATTTGACACTATAGCGCGTGACATACTTAGAGTCACTGGATAAAAAAAATAAATAAAATTCGTAACACGAAGATAGTCAACGCCATGAAGATGGTACAGACTTCCATGTTCGCCAAAGGAAAACAAAAGTTATTTACAAGTCCTTATTGAAGCACTGAATATGTAACAAAGCCTTTATAGGGTACGTAAAGGGAATCGGAATATTATAAGAGAAAAGAAACGTAAGCTAAGTCAAAAAGTATTGCGTACGAAGGTTGATTTATGTTCTGAAGTTCGACGATCCACTACTGTGGTATCGAGGGTATGGGAAAATCAATATGATGCAGTTTAAGGCGAAAAGAAGTACATTTATGTTCACGAAAGAAGAGAGTACCTGAAGTTAAGGGCGCTGATTATAAAGTTCGGGATTCAGTAATGAGAATTTATAGTCTGGCCAAGTCATAGCATTACCTCCAGAGCATCGCAATCGGAGGAAGCCCACAGAGGAATGTCAACCTGGCTCTAACTCTCCAGCAGCCGTACGTCAAGGAAATGCAGGCAGGCGCGACAGTGTTGCTCTTTCGGACACTCCAGGCGTAGCATTTGAAAGAAGAGTATGCAGGAAAGACGGCGTGATTCTGACACTCCAGCTGTCGCAAACCAAGGAAATGTATGCAGGGGTGTGACAGTGTTGCTCTTTCTGAAACTCCAGGCGTTGCATGTCAAGGAAATGTACGCAGGAGCGACGGCGTGGTTCTTCCTGACACTCCAGACGCAGTATTTGAAGGGAGCAGACACAGTAGTAACGAAGTGGTTCTCTCTGTCACTCTGGGATAACACAGTTGACCCAGAGTAAGGATATCTCTGCCTCTATAATGCACAACGGAACTCAATAACATGACCGAGTACAAGTCAGAGGACAGGTTCTCGATTCTGCACAGGGTGAAAGACTTTTGCCACTGCTGCGTCCAGACCAGCTCTGGTTCCCACTCTCAGCAACTTGTGAAATAGTCATCCGTTAAACTTTCTCTGAGAAATAAAGCGGCCGGAACGCGAACCTGACCACGCATTTGTATCTAGTTCCAAACTTATTAATTTGTGGAAATATATTTTCAATGAATACGAATTAACTGCGCATGTGCACAAGATTATGTTTACATAGGAGAACTGCAAAATATTTTGAGGATTACTATTACTGTATTCTGCACAGTTATTTCGGAAAAGGGTTTACTTTTTTAATAACATTTCTGAAAATTAAATTTTTACATTACTATAGCTTTTCACTGAAGGGGGAGTATAGGCCTAAGTAAATAAATCATAGGGCCCTTTACAAGAGCCGATTACTCTTTCCTGCTACGTCAAAGGAGCGTATGGGCTCGGATTGTGGGTTCAAATCCAGATCAAGGCTTCGAGATGTTCCGATATTTTTAGTATTGGTATTTAATGTGCCTTGTAATAGGCCGATTTCTCGTTAAAGAATACCCGTTTTCTTAAGTTTTCGTAAAGACTCTAATGTTATATAAAGAAGCGAGGAAGACGACGTAAGCAGCTACTGGATGACCTTAAAGAAAAGAGAAGGTACTGGTAAAAGAGCGGGCAATAGATCCCACCTTCTGGAGCACTTGCTCTGGAAGAGGTTACGGATTTGTCGCAAGACAGACTACGTAATGAATTAATATTACATAACGTCCGCGATAGTTGAATGAATGCGTGAATGAGTATGGAGCATTGTGGACTGAGAGGGAAGAACCTAATTAGCCGACAGAAACATGCTCCAGTTCTACTTTGTCAACGACGAATGCCATACGGACTGGCTTGGAATAGAACCCGGGCCACGGCCGTGGCAGTCGGCGACTATCTGCCTGTAGCTTGGCATGGTCTAATATTTCTAACAAATGCCTAATGGCACAAATATAAATCTGAGTAATTAAATAATCTGTGCTTTGGCAACTGCGTCAGTTACTCAAGTAGTGCATTGTCGAGTGGTGAGATGAGAAATAATGAGTTGGATCGGATGTAGAAGGAAGTGGCCGTGATGTAAGCATATCCGATCACAGAAATGTTTTTGATGGGCTGAAGAAAAACACACAATTTTTCACTCCATATAGCCGGTTTCACCGGCGACCTTCGACACAGAAACCTCCAATCATACAATTCAAACTCGTTACTGCTTGAGCCAACTTACTGACTGCGGTCGGATCTTACAATACGGCCTCACCTATGGAAACGCAAGAAAACAAGTGTACGCCATGCATAACAGATATATGTACACGTAACAAAATAAAGGTCATAAATATAGATTTGGCTGAACTAAGGCGTGGGCTTGCGGCCGCTCGCTTGCTGGGTTCGAATCCTGCCGGGGGCATGGATGTCTGTATCTTGTGAGTGTTGTGTGTCGTCAGGTAGAGGTCTCTGCGACAGGCCGATCCCTCATCTAAAGGAGTCCTAGCGAGAGGGAGAGAGAGAGGGTGTGTGTGTGTGTCATTGAGTGTGATCAGGTGCAACTACAACCCTCTACGCCCACAATGAGTAGGCAGAAGAGATCAGACTAAGAAAGAAAGAAATGTAGATTTGTATTTCATCTTGTGGAAATGAAGGCTACTAATGTTACACGTTTGGCGGTATTTTTCTGCATCAGAAACGTATAAGAGAGTAACTGGGTCAACGTGAATGTTCGGTCATATGTTAAATGGGGTAGGATGGAGGACAAATTGCGAGTAACTAGGGTCATGATAAATACAGCTAACTGATAGCTTTAACCCTGTGCATAATACACGTTAATAGCTAAACAGTGAACTTTGTCCCTCCATAAACCTAACACTTTCCGTTTAGTGAAAGTACCATAGTCACATTGCGTCCCCTCATTCTGAGCGGACTAAAAGTGATTATGTTACGACAGCAGTTACCTAAACGCCACACTATCAAGCAGATTTGATATTCTCACTACTGCGAATATTAGCATCACCATTTTCTTGTATGTAATGACATGTAGCCTAATACACAGCAATATTTCGGTGTAAGAAACTGTTCCATCTTCAGAAGGAACAAACGTTTCTTCTGACCTACAGATAAAAAAGACAGATTGCTCCAGAAATCTAATACCCTACATACCAGACTGTTGGAGAAGAATGGGCAAGATAAGTTGGACCGATGGTGTCAGAAATGAAGAAGTATTACACAGAGTAAAGGAGGAATAGAATATCCGACAAACAATAAAACGATGGAAGGCTAACTGGATTGGTCACATCTTGCGTAGGAACTGCCTTCTAAGACACGTTATTGAAGGAAAGATACAGGAACGGATAGAACAGACGTGAAGACGAGAAGACGTAAGCAGCTACTGGACGACCTTAACGAAAATAGAGGTTACTGGAAAGTGAAAGAGGAAGCACTACATAGCACTCTGTGGAGAACTCGGTCTGGAAGAGGCTATCGACCTGTCATAAGACAGACAACAAAATAAACATACCAGACAATACGGCATCAGGTCCTAAACAACAGCAACCTTAAGGCACTTCGTGACACTTAATGAGAACTTTATAGGATAAGCGTTGGTATATAACTTGGTATATAACTTTGTAGAACCCGTCACTTGAGAACTTCAGACTTCGTCTTACTGCAGAACTACATACCACGCCCTTCTACAGAACTTTATGTGTCATATACCATTACAGAACACTATATACGACATGTATAACTACTATGGCATGTCACTCTAAGCTTTATACGACATGTGTCACTATAGGACTTTACGTCATGTGTCATTATAGAACTCTATACATGTGTCAATAAAATATGCGTCTCTATGGAACCTTCCGTCTCACAATCTGATAATGTACATTTTCTGCCTTCTTTTCTAAATCAGGCAACACCATTCATATATTTTAACTAGTACAAAGACCGCTGAGTTTCATACACATATTTTAGTTGTGCAAATACATACTTCGTTCAAAATTTATACAACATGTACGAAGAATTGTTACATACTTTCAAGTCACGTCACGCAGCAAATATTTCCCTGCAAGAGAGATTTCAAGCTTCCGCCGCAGTGTAGTTAATGTCTTCACTCTTCTAGGATGTTAGGCAGCGTTGGTTGTTTATTGAATAGCGACATTTTGGGACAGCCTAGACTGCCTCATCCTTGATGATGGGACGGATAGGCTGTCCCGGAACGTCGGTAGCTAACTAACAACAAACACTGTGTAACATACAAGCAGAGTGAATAACTCTTTTCCTTGTGAATTCATGTTTCGTAAAGCAATGCGCCACTGAAAGCGTGTTAAATATCGAGTGTCAAGTGGCTTTTGCACCACTCTGTATATAACTATTCCCATGAGCAAACTGCAAAGATGACACAGAGAGAAAGGTTCGAAATTTATAAGTGCAAGAAGCCAAAGTAAATAACGCATCTGAAACAGATTTAATTAGAATGGCAAATTATATGACTGCCTTGAACAGGTAGAAGATTGAGCACACGGACAGTAATGCGGTAAGAATGGCTTTTGATTTAGGCGCGTTCGTAAAGCTACAAAAACCGACTTTGTCATGTCTGTCCGTCCGTCCGTCCGTTCTGTGTATCCGCATGGAACAACACGGCTCTCACGGTACAAATTTTCATGAAATACGATATTGGAGCATTTTTCGAAAATCTGTCGAAAAAGTCAAGTTTCATTAAAATCTGACAAGAATAACGGATACTTTATATGAAGATGTATGTACATTTATGATAATATCTCGCTCAATTCTTCTTAGAATGAGAAACATTTCAGACAAAAGTTGTAGATAAAATCAAAACACACATTTCATGTTCTATAACTTTTTCCCGAAAATCGTGTCGTTTGTTCAATAATGTGGAAAAATATGGTAGAGCCATACAAGTCACAGATGTCAATATAATACGGCGCAGAAAATATGCGATTTGCATGCAGGATAATTAAGGCAAGAATACAGACGCAATCATAATATTTAATACTCATTACTTCAAAATCGATTAATTCCGTCTGCTCTCGTAAAATGCTTTACGGTAACACTTTTCACAAACGAGGCACTGACATTAACATGTCGCTGACATTTTTACAAGTATTTAACCTAAATAGAGAGTACACACAAAATAATAGAACATTTTGTACGCATGAGACCGAGAAATATTAGGACAGCACGAATTAAGTCGATGCATCAGGTTAAAAAGATCTGAACGCGCCTCAATGTTAAGTTATATCCACATTCCCTATCTTTTTCTCCACACAGACACATCATACTGGCCACTGATGATTCCCTTTCCCGTAGTGGCTGTGAATTAGTACGTGTGAAGTACTGTTTCTCAGCTTAAGCCTCTTGAGTCTCTTCACAGGCATCACAAACCTAACATCAAACCGTCAGACGCAACACTGTTGCACAAATCAATGAAGGCGATTGTCTGGGTCACCGTCCGTATCTCTTGTGCACGACACGGCAACCCTGAACCGCTGACCTGTGTAACAGGTGGCTCTGTGAAGTGTATTCTAGCACCTTAGAGGTCATATCCTACGGCGAGTTTGGCTAACTTCCTGGCAGAGAACTCAGGAGCTCTTGTAATATGCGCAATCGTCTGTGTGTAATCGTTTAGGTGGTTCTCTTTCTGTACAATGACGTAACGAATTCAGGGTAATAAGAAAATGCAAAATTTTCTTTCGAATTGAAAAATATAAAATGATCGTAAAATAAATGTGAAATATTGCAAATCTTACCATCTGTTCCTTATGCACAATTGTTCTCTCTTCCTTAACCGTGTGTCCTTCCTTTTTTCTACCCTCACTTGCTGCATCTTTGTATTATTTCTGTGTACTTTCTTCTTTTCTCCTCGCCTTTTCCAGCCTTTAATTCTTCCTTAAACGCACAAAAGACTGAATCAATTCTATTTTCAAAACGTCGCCCATGTCTTCCAGTCCCAGTAAAAATTGATAATGCATCTGTGTGCTGGGCCTCGGACGTAACATATTTAGGCCTTCTTCTAGACCCAAAACTGCTCTACACCAAGCACCTACGTACCGTTTCCAACAAAGCCACAGGTACTCTTTGTAACATCTTCCCTCTCCTTAATCAAGACTCCACACTCTCACAAACCTCCAAATTAACACTCTATAAATCACTAATTCGATCCCTTCTTACATACGCCGCCCCTGTCTGCAATACCACATGTAACTAACTCAAACTCCAAGTCGTCCAAAACAAGAGCTTGCGTATTATCGGAGATTATCCTATCCTACTCCCATCTCCCACCTGCACGACTCCCGTCATATTGAATCCCTTAAAGACTTCATTCACCACCATAATTTTATACAAAATGCCCATTTCATCCTAACCCTCTAGTCCAACAGATAGGTAATTACACATTAGCCAACCTAAACTCTGCATATAAAATCTATAAACACAAACGACCAAAACATAGACTATTGTAATCCAGTTCACCATCCAACATAGTGTTTGTTTGTAGTTTTTTTCACTAATATTGTTTTCATATTCCTTTTTTCCCTATTTATAACTTTAAGATTCATGTACTCATTTTAGTTAAATTGATTACAGGTACAATTTTTGTTATGTTCCTTGTACATTGTTCATGCTGTTAATTGTAACTCCAATAAATAATTTTAAAAAAATCTTCCTTTCTTCTTTCTTTCCTTGCTCCACTTCTCCCAGTTTGTATATATTTGCATTTTCAAGTACAAATTTACGTATTTCCCTACGCAGTTTTAAATAATAAGTTTTATGTAAATTATCAAAAATGTATTTTAAAATACAGAACTGCGGACAATGTGGACGATACCATATACAAATGTGTCCAAAACGGATGAGGACATTGTGCGAATACGCGAAAGACAAAATGTGAGAATGAGATAATACTGTAATGCACAATGTGCGCACCTTTCAATATTATATCTAAATACAGAACTGCAAGATGAACAAAGGAGAAGCTGGGATAGCGTAGTCAGTACAGTGACTAGGCTACGTGCTAGACGATCCGGGGTTCGAATTCCAGGAAGGACAAAAATTAATATCTTCTCCTAAAGATCGAGCCCAGCTCCGGAGTCAATCCAGGCTCCTATTCAGTGGGTACTGGGGTTCTTTCCCGGGCGCAAAGCGGACTGAGCTAGAAACTGGCCATTCAACTCGATTTAGTGTTCAGCTTAAAAAGAAGTGGAGCTACCCATCGACTCCCCGTTATGCCTTCATGTTATATACGTGGATAACTTTGCCATTTTAACACTAATAAAACATGTAAATATTCTTTAAACGGGTAGCAACATTACCTAGTCGTACTAAGTCGTTATTTGGCATTAAAAATTATTGAAAGACAACATGCCTCCATGGCACGACAGCACACACGTTGACATACTGTAATAAATGGCACTAGGTTCAGGTCAAAATACAAGTTCTAATTACTATTGTGGGGGGCCGATACGTGACACTTCGTTTCAACTACTGGTGATAAATTGTTCTTCTTCAGACTGACGCCCCCTAACGCCCAGCGGAATAGGTTTAATGAAATACTGACTCCATGGAGTATAGTCCTGTACACGTTAGCATTCACTGAGACGGTCAAGAAATTTCTCCTATTTTATGGGACACGCAAATTTAATGAGGTGTTATAAATTTATCCAAAACTACCTTGTGTCCTGAGCCAGAAGAACCAAGTCTACACACTCCAGACCTATTCTATAATATTCATTTTAATATTATTCTCTCGTTCACATCAAGTTCTCCCACGTGGTTTCTTTCCTTTACGTTTTAGGACAAGAATGTTTTCTGCATTTGTGATATCTCCCATGCGTGTTACAAGGATCGACCATTGCCCTTCCTTGATATTAGTGTCTGATAATACGATGATTGGTGAAAATAAAAACTGCGAAGCTTCTAATTACCCATTTTTCACCAGTATCCTGTTACTGTCTTCCTTGTAACAATATATTCTCCTCCTGACGTTTTATAATACCCTCAATACATGCCTTTCTCTTACAGCGAGGAACCCAGTTTCACGCCCATAATTGACAACAGGTAATGTTAAAAATTCTGTTTGTTTCGAGCATTGCCGAAACGTAATCTGCTCTTCATTTCTTCGTAAATGTAATTTTGATTTGTTATTTCCAATATATTAACTATGTCATAAATTCAGAGGGTTTCTTAGCTCTATCCATATCTGTCTTGCAGATGCCATCAATGCCCCTTACATATACAGAATAATCGCATTCCACTCTCCAAACCTCATGCATATTTTCTGTTGCTTAGGTCGTTTCCAAGGATCTGTCCACATACAAGCCCTTTACAAGAATTTGTAACTGTTGACTTTTAGGCGAGTTCGCAAAATTGTAAAAAGTGACTTAGCTTCGTCATGTCTGTCCGTGTGTCCGTCCGTCTGTCTGTTCGCATGAAGCAACTTGGTTAACACTGGACAGATTTTTATTAAATTTAATATTTCAGTATTTTTAAAAAATCTGTCGAGAAAATTCAAGTTTCATTAAAATTTGACAAAAATAACAGTTACTTTACATGAAGACCTAATTACATTTATGATAGGACGTTGCTGAAATTTTATTAGAATTACAAATTTTCAGACAAATGTGTAGAGAAAATCAAAACACACATTTTATGTCAATAACGTTTTTTCGAAAGTCGTGCCGTTTATGAGATAATATGGAAAAATGTGGTAGAGCCAGACAGGCCACAGATGACAATATAATACGACGCATGCGCTTTGCCTGGTCTATCACTATGGCGACAAACACAAAACACTCGGTATATGTAATGTTAATTGCTTTTCCACGGCAACAGTTGTTTCGCGAAAGCGCCTCAGTGTTACGTTACACGCACGTTGCCTCTTTTGTTTACGCTACGTAGTTGGTAGCCCTCGCTGAACCCCCAAGCTCGAGGACCAATATTTGCCGGCTGTCCGCGACTGCTAATTTAATATATTCGCAACTACCCTTTGTATCTGGAGCCTGCAGCTACAATTTGCAACCTGAGAACGAGCAATAACATTGTGTATGAGACCGACTTACCATGGCCGAGAATGTTTGAGCATAGGGTGCTGAGAATATTTGGGCTTATGGGGGAGACAGTAAGAGCAGAGTGGAGCAAATTGCATAAATAAAAGCTTCATGAAACGTATTCCACACAAAATGCTATTGGGGTGATGAAATAGGAAGGATGAGATAGGCGGGGAACATGGCATATATGAGAGAAATAAGAACTGCATGCAGGGTTTCAGTGGAAAAGCCAGAAGGAAGGAGGCCACCTGAAATAACTAGGAAAAGACTGGAACATAATATTAAAGTGGATCTTAAAGAAATGTTATGGGTGGGCGTGGACTTGATTGGCGTGTCTCAGGATGGAGCCAGGTGTTGGACTCCTGTGACCAGGGTAATGAATATTCGGGTTTCATGATATGTAGAGCATTTTTTACTCACCAGTAAAGTATTAGTAGCTCAAGGAGGACTCGTCTACAGAGAGTTATTTAGTTATTGATACCTATCCAATTCATATCTATCCAATTAACGTATTTTAAGTGTTACCTTTTCAGCTACCATGTTTTAGCTTTTCATAGTTCACGCACAAGTAGGAGAATGTTACGTGTGTTCTACAGCTTGTCGGGGAAGTACAAAATGGTGTCACCTGACGGGCAATCAGGAGAACTGCGAAAGAAATCATAAATTGAGACACTGTTTAAAAATAATAATAGGATGCTGTTCTGAACCTTTATAGAAATTACCAACTATGCTTCTTCAATGAGGCTGTAAACCTGAAAGGTCGTAGTGCATCCCCTAGACAGCCTCGGCAGACCGAATGCATTTTAAGTGGCTTATTATGTGGCAGGTGATTTTCTTTCAAAGTGAAGCTGTAGAACGAAAAAAGTAAGCCATTAAAAACGTGTTATCCGTTATTATAAACTCACGTATAAAACAGTAATTTCAAACATAACATTCAATTTACAACAGGTAAATTAACACTATAATAGATTCAGTATTATTAACTGTACATCAAAGAAAGCTTCCCCTTTCTCGGGTTTTCTTATAAAGAATGCCCATTCGATTAAATGTCTAGACATTTCATTCCTTTATGAATTTTCACACACTTAATCCAATCGCACGTACTCCATAAGGAGTATAATGTTACTAAGATCGTTACGTTATCCGATGTATTATGGAGACTACATTTCGAAAAATGTCAACTATGCGCTTAACCGTTCCAGCTGAATTCAATGTACCGTTTCAGAATAGATCATACTTTAAATGTATTTTAGATATCGTCTTCCTGTATACGATTATATCTTCTAATTGTTATTTTCCTTTCAGAAATTCCGACTAGAATTTTGTGAACATTTCTCGTCCCTTTCACGTGTCCCACATTCCCCACAAATTCCATCCTGTTTGGTCTGATCACCACAGTAACGTCTGCTGAACCACGCACTGTGTCACGTGATAGTGACATGTTGTTAGCCCTCCACCTAATTCCCAAGATCGATGGCTGACCGTTTTTGATCAGCAATTTATACAGCAGTATTGGAAGAAAACTTTAGTTCTGGGATGCACAAAATGTCCCGTACTTTACGAGCCACCTCAGAATTATAGACGCCAGAATGGTGACATGCACGTTATTCCATACTGAGCACCCAAAAATATCAGGCGCCATTGCACAAAATTTAGTCGCCCGGCTGACATGGCGCCCGGGATTTGTGTACCCCTGCTTTAGTTGGTGTTTATTTTTTTACATAAGTCCTTTCAAAGTGGCTTAGTCTAAATAGTGGATGTTTTGGGGATAAAATTTCAAGGAGAAACTGAGAGTTGATCACCCGGTCAAGAAATTTCTTGCATTTCATGGAAATAAGAAAAGATAAAAATAAGGGATACACAAAGTGTTTAAAAAAGAAAATATGTTACAAGGATATTTTGGCGTTATTAACACAATAATTCTAATTTTTAAAACGTATGGTACTGTCACCATTCTAACCACTGTGGTAAGCCTGTAAATGCATTACGACTCTGAACAGCAGCATATCTAGAACTCTATGCAACTATTAGCTCTTTTATAACGTGATACGTAATTCTTTCATCGGCTGGCCACATCTTACGCCCTCATGAGTAATATCGACATCGTACAAACTTTCGAATATTCAAGACTTCGCGATGCCACTAATGCCACTAAACTTAACCGGAAAAACTGTACTAGGGAATTAGTCAAGACTTTAGCGCCATCCCACATATAAGTCACTGGACTGACAGTGACTTGAGAAGAGTCATTTGGTTTCCAGACTTCCAGTTGTAAATCACTCTGAATTATGAACATCATAAAAATTTAATAACCGTAACGAAAGTTAGATGAAAATACATCATGTGTCTAACACAACGTACTCCCCCATTCAAATTTTCTCAGAAACAGCGCCTTCCTTCTTTCATCTAAATCGTAAATATTTACTGTACAGTGAAATCTTTCTGATGCAAGACATGCCTGGGTTCTTTACACGAGCATATGCAGGGCTTGATCAAAAGTTATGGGCAGACACGGCGTTTTATTCTAATAGGCTGTAAATAACATGGATAAGACAAGAACCTTTCAAATCATAATAAATAGCATAGCTAAACTGTAGTCATTAGCAATAGAGTGGATGTACACCGGAAAAAACTTGGTGTTACCAGGTACATCCAAACAAACGTAATCGAAACTAAACTAATAAATCTCTTGAGATCTGCATTCTTCTGGGATTTTACGCTGCGTAAAATCCCAAAAGAGCGCAGATCTCATTTACATCGCGGCGGAAAACTGAAATCACGCATAATAAATGTCTTATTCGCAACTTATCATTATATTCAACTAGTTCTGGAAATTAATTTTGTCAGTTTATTACAAGAACATTTCTTTCTAATCCTTCAGCGTAAAGGGTGGTTTGGTGGTGTCTGTGGTTGTTGTGGTGGTAGTGGTGGTGACGGTTGTGGTTGTGGTGGTTGTGGTGGTGGTAGTAGTGGTAGTGGTGGTTGTGGTGGTAGTGGTGGTTGTGGTGGTAGTGGTGGTTGTGGTGGTAGTGGTGGTTGTGGTGATGGTTGTGGTTGTGGTTGTGGTGATGGTGGTGGATTAATACATCAGTGTGGTAGCTATAACGTTATTAATACGAACAGAAACAGAAGCAGTTGTATTTGGGTCTTACGTTCACATTCCCAAATCATACATAAGTTACTAAATCTGGACACAGCAGTAGAGAGATTTACGTCGATGTGTGTAAAGCTTTTAATGCTATTACGTTTCACACTGGATTCAGTGTCGCCTGCGTAACAAATATCAACATGAGTTAGTATCAACAGAAATAACATGCCGCCTCTTGTAGGGCAAAACATTGGGTGCAATATTGATACTATACAATACGCGGTAATAGCACGCAAGTACAGGTGGTACAACATATTTAGAACTACTGGAATTAAAATGAAGACACGGTCCAAATACAGTCGTACATGCCGGCGGAGATATAAAATTCGTTGGCCCTATTTAAACTTCATATTAACCTTATCAGCCTTGTCATGAATCTATTATAAATCTTGTTATAAGTCTATTGTAAAAACACGAGTTTGTCAGAGTAATTAACACTGATAGTCCAGAATTGTTCACATTCACTAGTGTAGGTTACATAAATCTATGAAACAGGAAATCTTGAATAGCAAGTTTAACCAAATATTATCACACTTGAAACAAGATGACTCATTAGAACGTTCACGAGAGCCTGTCACTGGTCTCCAGTCTAACGCACTATCACCTTACGATCTCTTATAGTGTTCGCCTCTCACATACGACCATACCTTCCAACTGGTCTTTTCTGTCTTGGACTTCCGGCCAAAGGGGCAAGAGATTTCGCCACTTTTCCCGGAGTTTCCGGACCGGATATGGAGACTAGCCGCCTTCCTATTCAATATGTACCGGGGTTCTTTCCCGCAGGTAAAAGGCCTGGGGCGTAAAGTTGACCTAAGTTCCATCCAGTGCTGACGTTAAGGAATCGCGGATTTCTACCTCCATTCCTTCGTACGATTTCATGACGTGCACAGGGAGAAACTTACCCGTACATTATTTTGAGAAACTTACATATACACATCGTTTTAAAACGTATAGCATTACGTAGACTTACATCGATATATGACGCTATATAATGTAGCTACCATATCATTAAATATTCAACAACGCAAATAGTATTTCCAGAACTAGCGTTTTAGAACAAACATTTCTCTGTCCTACACCACATTTTGTCTGAATGAATTTTATGAGCTTCAGGGTGTCTACTAATGATTTCGCAGAAACCAGAATGGCGGTACTGGAGCACATGATAATTTCCCTAATGTTCGACTTCTCTGGGCTCCAATTTATGGTCTTTACTGCATGTGTGCAGAGTTCTATATATTTTGTTTCTACTTCGATGTGACTTGAAACTGTGTGATTGGCTGATGGAACTCCTCCAATAAAGTGATCCTCTCACACGTGATTCGAGAGTCCTTCTAATTACCCAATGTAGAAAAAAATATTTGATATAATAACGATCTGACCACCAATATTATCTCTGACGCAAGCCCTGTGACAACTTATGAACCAAAAGTTTAGTATCCCGAAAATGGAGTTACTTCTGAAATGCGAGGAGCAAAAGTTTCAAATTCCGTAATCACCTTAACTCGATAACAAACTACTTATAAAACATGTGTAAATGTAGACATTATTTCCTTCTGGGATATGACGCCGTGTAGTCTGGTAGAAGTGCACTAATCATGGCAGTTAAATAAACGTCATCTACTCTGATAATGGAGGCAGAAGGATCACCTGAAACGTCGGTAAACTTCTACCAGATTACACGGCGTCACATCCCAAAAAGGAGATATTTTTATATTCACCACCGTAAGAAATGCAAACCTCACTACAGGATCTGCAACTGCTTAGATCAGCCCTTACACCACATACAAGGCGCGATTGTAAAACGAATGTACGATGATAACTAAAACAGACGTCTAGAGCGGTTACTGTACGCCAGGCAACGCTTTTGGTATAGGTAATAGCAAACACTGCAGCCTGCTCACACCACCTTGCGGATATTGCGTAGGAAGCCACGCAACTAAGTCTCAGGCCTGCCCTCTCGCCTCTCCGCCACGTGTAATACAAAGTAAACGCTTAATGAAGATAAATGAGGAAAGCGTGGCGAAGCTGCTCTCTTTCATAGTGCGTAAGAACCAGTTCTAATTTGGTGTAGCCCTCAGTTTCGTAGAGAAACAGTGCAAAACTGCAAGAAACTCGAGAAAGGGAGAAAGGAGAACAAAGTCCGATTTTCTGATCATCCGAAAGGAGAGAGCAAAAGAGATGTGCAAAGCATATTAAAAATTAGTAGTACTAAACACTTATCTTCCCTTGTAAAAAGAAATAGGATATATAGCAGGGGAAATTTTCATTCTGTCTTACGACAGGTCCATAGCCTCTTCCAAAGCGAGTTCTCCATAGAGTGCGATCCAGTGTTTCCTCTTTCAATTTCCAGTGTCCTTTCGCTTCCTTAAGATCATCCAGTAGCTGCTTACGTCTTCTTCCTCTTCTTCCCATCACTTCTATCCAACTATCTTTCCTTCAATAACGTGTTTAGGGGAAATATTACCCTTTTTATTTGCTTAGTAATATTTTGATTCCCAGAAACTACAGATATGTTGGGTGTATGGTACTGTTATATCTGCTCAAAATTGTACTTTCCACGAACCCTCTACTTCCGCCACATCACGGTGTATCGTATTATCTCCACAGCGCATGGGGTTTCTGCCCATCTGGTGAAGAAATTATATACCTTCTCTGAACCAGCTGTATCCACTCCACAACTTCCAAACACAGTGGCCTACGATACGCTATGATGTTAGTCTATCCTCCGCCTACACTTAGGTCTCCCAAGTTCTCTTTTGCATTCAGGTATTTGAACTGCTGGTCTTTTGTCTTCGCCAAGCAGTGCTGGGGAAATGAAATGAGAGAGGATGAGCCGGTCGGAGAATGTAGTGCACATGGGAGAGTTGAGACGTGAATACAAACCTATAAGCCTGAAGAAAATAAACTAGTTTTTAGACCAAAATATATATGGGAGGATAACATTAAAATAAAAAATAAAGAAAATATAAGTTTGACGACTGAATCTGCATCAGAATCAGGATCTATGGCGGTTTGGTGTAAATATGGTAATGGGCCTTCTTTTTCATAAAGGAAATTTCTTAAACTCGCTAATCAAATGCTCAAGCAGCATTACTCCGCTGATATAGCACGTATTATAATACGCCATGGAGAGCAGTTCGGTTCTCGAACAGGCTTCCTAGGACGGAAAATTAAACTGTAAAATTTTGTACTTAATCCTGTTGATAGAGATTCCACAGGGGGTGTAATTATTGCTTTCATTTGCAAAAATAGCTTCTTATTAAACAAACCAGTTGGAGTTATACGCAGTTATTTTACGCTTCACAATATGCAGCTGGAGTTCAAGTCTGGACAGTACCGACTGCCGACGGCGTAAACGATATCAAAAATAAAACTGTGGAAGCAAATTTTCTTTTGTTGGTGAAATAACATTACAGATGTGTTATTATACCGCCGAGGGAACTCGGTCACGTGATAGCAGGTGAAGCCAACCAAGTTCGATTCCGCTTCCTCCCGCTAATTAGGATTTCTCAGACCGAAGACTGCAGAGCCAATCGGCAACACCAATTCGAGGTTTCTAATCCCCAAAAATGTTGATAGCCACGTTTAAACAGCGATGCCCCAGCTTGGCTAAGGACAATCTTGAGTTCTGATTAATGAAAGCGAACAAGCAATTCGAGCTCTGGCCGCCCAAAAATAAACATAATACTCGAGCTTTCTTCTTCAACGTATAAACATAACACTGGAGCTTTTTTCTTCACCGTGTAAACATAAGTTTCGAGCTTTGCCAGCGAACCAGTAAGTAATAATTCTCCGATTTCAGGCATTGGCGAGTAAAAAATTTGGGTTTAAGTTCAGGTGAAAAGGACATCAAACACGTATTACTGGATTGTTTAGAAACTAGAAATTGGAGAAAAATGTTTAAGTAAAAAATTGTTAAATATTAATAAAAAGACATATTACAGAAAAATATTAAGTGACACTAATAAATTTAGACAAAGTCAAGTACAAATTAACTTAGGTGTCGTCATCCCGTTGTGTTTTATTAATCAAGTTAATTATATGTTACAAATAACACAACTGAGTTGTGCTATTCGTAACATAATTAATTTGATCAGGTATAAATTGTTTAATGTAAAAAACAAGTGTTTTATAAGTGTATCATAGATATCAAATTGTGATGTACTACCACCATGAAAAACTGGTGTTAATCGGTAGGTAACCTCAAGCATTGTAGGAACTGAACTCAAATTATTATTATTATTATTATTATTATATTACATTTCGATTTCAACGACGTTGCATTTGGATTCCAACGACGGAACGCACAGTTCTGAAACTGGATTTATAGGAGGGCCATTATATTTATGATTTAAGACTTCGAAGAGTCAACACATTATTCTACTTTTGTTTTTTGGCAAATAATTAAAGTTATCAAAATTTAAAAAAATCTGATTCTGAAAACCGTAATTCGTCATTTCAATAATTATTTTTGCCTACTGAAACATAAAAATATTCATCCCACTAAGCCTCATTTACAGTAAACTGGACTCCAAAAGGCATTTTGGTATACAAAAAGTGTAATCACATCATTGTTCAGTCTAAGACCATCAATGGCCATGAGGTTCAGCAGTCGAACTCAGTCTTCTCCCGAATAATCCCTAAGACAAGCCTTAAGTTCTTGAAAGGACGTCGGCTGTGTCACATCTAGCAGTTAAAATCTTTTAGAGACATTTAAAATGAACGGGAATTTTATTATCGCCATTATTAGGGAACGAAAGACAAGTTGGTCAATTTAATTAATTTACGGACTATTTGATGATTCAGTTCAGAAAATACAGAGCCAAGTAGAAGGGCTAGTCTTGAATTATTGGAAGAGATACTAAGGTCGTTCAAATTTAAACGAGAATTCGTTTCTAAAAAATTTATTCACAATAAAAGGGAAACGTCTTACACACTACTTTTCAATGTAGTTCCTGTTGACTGCCATACACTTATGCCAACGTTCTGGAAGCTTCTTATTTCCAGTTTCAAAGAAGGTTTCCAGTTGCTTGTGTATCCAACTTTGCACAGCTGCAATGACCTCATCATTATTCCAGAATCTCTTGCCTCCTAAAACCCCCTTCATTGGTCCAAACAAATGATAATCAGATGGAGCTAAGTCTGGACTGTATGGTGGATGAGGCAGGACATCCCACTTCAGTTTCAGTAGAGTTGCCATCGTTAAAGCCGCAGTGTGAGGACGAACGTTGTCCTGGAGGAAGCAAACTGAATCCTGCCTTTTTCTTCGCTTTAAGCGGATTGCCGACTTCACTTTTTCATTCAGGAGAGTTGAATAGTACTGAGCATTGATGGTTTTTTGACCAGTGAGAAAGTCCAGGTGAATGATACCCTTTGAATCCCAGAACACAGCAGTCATGATCTTCCCCACTGAAAAAATTGCTTCGCTTTGTTTGGGGGGGTGGAGAATGGGTGTGTTTGCACTGCTTGCTTGCTTGTTTTGATTCAGGAGTGAAGCAGTGGACCCAGGTCTCATCACAGGTCACAATTGAGTCCAAAGTTCGGCTCCTTCTATCTCGTATCGTTGCAAAAGTTGAGTAACGGCCACTAAACGTCTTTCCCTGTGCTCCGGTGACAGGAGCCGTGAGACCCACCTTGCGCTCACTCTACTGACTTTCAAATCGTTGTGCAGAATTTCTTCAACACTCCCTACACTAATTCCTACTTCCTGTGACAGTTCAAGAAGAGTTATGCGACAATTAGCCCGAATAAGTTCACCAATTTTCAGAACGTTGTCTGGATTGACAGAAGTTCTTGGTCGCGGAGCGTGAGGTTAATTTTCAACATGGTCTCGTCCTTCTCGAAATGATTCCGCCCTTGGCTGTGACAACAATTCATCCCCAAACTGTGCTTGAAGCCTGGTAAAGATTTCAGAAGGAATGACACCTTCCTTCGTGATAAATTTGATAATTATACGCTGCGTAACACTGCTGGGTACTGCTTGCACTGCCATCTTGATTGCACCTGATGGTTGAGGCGGAGAGGGACCCGACTAGTGCGGGTTGCAAGTATAAACATGTCATAACTTGTCAGCGCAAGCACGTTCATACAAGTTGATTTGTGCTCGAGAGGGAACTAAATTCTCGTTTAAATTTGAACGACCCACGTATGACAGAAATGGTTATGGTCAATTCTGAGACATTGGTCTGCAGGTACCGGGAAAATTCCATGAGAAGCATTAAGAAATGATTGTCGATTTCCGGGCCGAGATTTTAATCTAGATCTCCTTAACATGACGCCGGAGTGATACCTGCTGTACCGTGGCCTTCGGTCAGTGCACGTCGGTTTATACAATAAGAGAAGGATGTAGGCAATGCTGGGCAAAAGTCAAAGGTAGGAAATAACCTGGCTGTAAAGCACTCACGTGTACGCATCTACTGACTGTTGCAGCATCATGTACTCACCTGTAAGAAAGAAAAAGACATGTCATTACACTACATTTATTCTAACTATCTTAGTTTGTTAAGTATTTATACAACTAAGACCCGGCTATTACTGGAGAAATTGGGGTAAATCCTAACTAGAATTTCATAAACATAGCTAAAACCTTCCTATATCCTCATACGTTAATAGAAGTATATTCCTGTTTTCCATAGCTGTGACGCTTAGAACGTATAACAGGGTTTTGTTCCATTCGCAGTGATAAGGCTGAGGCCTACTTCTTTGTTGCTTAAACAAAGACAACAAAATACGCCAGCCCGCAGATCTTTGGTTAACTGCGATCTAAGCTCTAGGATTTAGTTCTTAGTTCGCTCTTGTATGTATTCAGAAACCAGGAAAATGCGCCTGCGTAGTAACCTTCAATGTGGATTTCGCAAGGAATTCCCCAACTCCCAGACCAAATACGAACCATGATGGCACTGAGACTCGGAGCAAGACGGTGGGATTTGAAAGGAAAGACAGTTAATACTGATCGTATGAACTTTACAGATATCGAAGAATGTGTGGAGAAATTTCAGGGTGAACAGGGGCAGCATTCAGCATCCAGTAACAAATGAACTACAATATTTCGAATGACGGAAAATGTATATGACATAAACTGCCTTCCTTCTTCCTACCTATCTTTCCTTTCTTTGTGTATTCATTCTTTTCCTTCCCTTATTCATCCTTCCCTTTATATAACTTCTGCCTCTCTTCCAGATTTCCCTTCAGGCCTGCTTTTATGCTTCTTTCTTTCTTTCTTAATCTTTGGATTTACAGCCAAATTGTGCGATAGTTTTGCCCTTCTTACTCCTTCCTTCACTCTTACGACTTCGCTCCTCTATTTCGGTTTTCCTTCCTCCTTCCTTCGTCAATCCTTCTCCTTTGCTTTCTTTCTTTCCCTTCTCCCTCCTCCCTTACTTTCTTAGCTCTACATTTTATACACTGTTACGTCAATTCTTCAATTCAAAGCAGCTAACTGAATTCAATTATCCTACCTTCAACGTATTTGGGAGAACTTCCCTTCGGTTTATGATTACAATAACACATCACGATGACAAACGTTTAGATTTATCTAATATAAAAGTGTCCCACGGAATTAAATTATGAATATATGAAGTTCTTAGGTCTGGATGTCTGCCAAATTCATCAAAACCGCAAGGGTTTCACAAACAAATTTGAGAAAATGTGAATAAATTACGGTTTCATAGTTTTAATGTTTAGTTTTCTATGCGGGAACATGGAAAAGACAGTATAGTATTAGCTTAGTTATTGGCGTAATAACAGTTCTCGAATCAGCCTTTAAATTGTGATTGGCAAATACGTGATAGAAATTTAAATTTCTCAGTAGCGATGTGCTTATAGTACCTCGTACAACGTTTGTTCATTCGATAGTATTATCAGGCAGGCTATGCTCCGCTACATACGCTGCAACTCTTTTATCATAAAGTCCATTTTCATGGACGAAACGTCTGTGATTAGTGCAGCAAACAAATTGAAATATTCCTCCACATATATTTCAATTGTCCGTCTCAGTCCTCATTGATCCAAAGCTGTATTACAAACACGTAACTAAATCACTCGGTGCATATTTTTCACTAATTTACTCGTATTCTTTAATGGTCTGTATTCACATAAACCTTTATCCTTAGAACTTGACAATATAGTCTACATTTCCGTGCAACAGACATGAAATTAATATATTTATTACCAACTAACTGCACTTGTTAATATATACAAGACTGTCACTCCGATAAGTTTCGACTATTGACATAGCCATCCGCAGGGAGCATACTTTCACAAAGGAAGTATAAGGTGTTAAAAGTTACTGTCTTTGTTAATAAATGGGTAAGTGGTACATATGAAATAACGTAATTATATGTTATAAAAATAAATAAAAAAGTTAAACATTATTATACTAATACAAATTCTATATAGCAATTTTATACCTTTTTATTTACTGATATCACATACTGATATTGTGTTTAATTAAGTTCATTTATATGTACCACATACCATTTACCAACGAAGACGATATATTTTAACACTTTAAATTTCCTTTGTGAAATATTAGTCCCTCAGAATGGCTAATCTAATAGCCAAAACATGTCGGAATAACAATTTTGTGCTTGTCAACTAGTGCAATTATTTGGTAATAGATGCATGTATTTATTCTTATAGTTACGTTAATATCACGTTACAATTGAAATTACAACAAAGGGATATGTTCTGTTTTCTTTTTCTTCTCTCGTACCACATAAAGATAGCAAGATGAAATTTGTACTACGGCAGCAGATTAATCAAAACAGTTAGTTGTTTTAACATAATTTTCCTTCAGCGTTTGGTTGTTGTGAAGCCTTCACTTTAAAGGGCTGTATTGCGATATACCTCATACCTAATTTACCCAACTTCCCACATGCTACAAAGGAACACGCATCTAAGTGGACTCGGTTGTATTTCATAGTAATCAGGTCCTAACATTTCCTCCAAATCTGCAGGGCATACAAAGTGAATCACATCCAGTTCGGGCTTCTAAATCCGCTTAATCCGGACTGCAGCTTTGTGCCTCCTCATCCACACAGTATTGACCGCTGGGAAATTCCCGCTTATCGTCCCCAAATAATGGGCTCAAATAGAAATGAAGGGTAACGGGACCATATTACACAGAGTACTGCGGGTAAATTAAAGTTACCAAGACTGCAAAGCTGTAGGATCATTTGATGGTAGAAGAGTGTGTCATAGCAAAGATGTCCCGGGTAACATTAAAAGAAATAAAAATAAAACATATTTCCCTTCAGTTTGATCTCAATACATCTAAAAGCATGATCTCTACAACGCTACTTTCTAACGTGTACGGATTTTTAACTCTAATATGCATACTACACTGCCCGCTCCTTTTCCTCGATTTAGGTACAATCAGACTTTATTTGTCGAATGGTAAAAATTGTGAAAACCTTTAGGCAATTTCTTCTAATTTTGATTCAGTTTCTCGCCCTTAGAAACAAATAATCCTCTCAAAACCATTCTGATACAAACTCAGAACAGTTTCTTCGTTTAGATTGAGATGGAATTTCAAGTCCGTTTAAAACACAGGTAAAAGTTTTGTGTGATTCAATCCTTATTTTGTTTACTCAGGAGATGAGAATGTAAATTCTGGATTAAATAGTAGCAAGCATTTCCAAGAAATAGAATATCAGTTACACCTAAACGTTTTTACTGCGTCCTAGTTCCACATTACTATATATTAAAAAATTCTTAACGGGTGCAGATTATCTGTCTAAAATGAAAGAAAATTACGCATACGGATAACTCTATTAACTCCATACGATATTAATACGGATGTATTTAAAATAAATCCTCACAGGTAATGAATGTGGCAAACCGGCTGATGGTTTAGGTTAATCCAAACAATAATGTGAACTGTCCCGGCCGCAGGCTTCCATGTGTTATTCTGAAGGAGGTCTGTAATTCGACTCTTACTCTCAGTCTTATGAAAATCATCTCTCGAGAAAAGTAAGTCTGCACTACGGATCTTTGCGAATGGGTTTAAAGACAGCACCATAGAGCGCTGTTAAGATGTTTGCTCAGACAAGTGCAAACATAGCCTGCAGCCTTGCAGGCGTGGGCGGGTAGAGAATTAATACCCCTGAAACACTGGGAAGGATCCCCAACACACACTGTTCTCAAAATGAACTTTTTCTAAGAGTAGAAATGGAAAAGCATGTCGATTCTTCTGAACAGAGAACTATTTCTTGTGGAAAGGAAAAGAAGTTCCCCTCGAATATGGTACGGAATGCTTACTATGCTTTCTTATGACAGGTTACACTTTGAAGGATCTCATAATATGATTCTTAGTTATGTCTAATTCAAAATTTCTTCTATCTCTAGTCTTCTTCAGATTAAAATCAATAAATGAAACTTTATCTAAATACGTCGCCATGTAATCGATAAATTGTCATTTATTCTGTACCTAGTCAAAGTTTAATGCTTAAAGGTAGAATTTAGCCTTAAATTGTAAATCTATTAAAGAAGTATTAAAATTATTCCATTTTGGGTTTATAGCATGAAAGACTGATCCGTCCATCCCATCCAAGTATTCCAACTCTCTGTTATTTGAGTTGATATTTATATAGTAATTTTAGGCGTGTTCAAAAATTGCGAAAAGCGACTATTAGCTTCGTCATGACTGTCTGTCCGTCTGTCCACCCGCACGAAACAACTCGGCTCCTACTTGACGGATTTTCATGAATTTTGATATGTGATTATTTTTCGAAAATCTGTCGAGAAAATGTAAGCTTCATTAACGTTTGACAATAATAACGCGTACTTTATATGAACACCAATTTTCATTTATGATATCTCTCTCAATTCTTCTTAGAATGAGAAATGTTTCTGACAAAAGTTGTAGAGAAAATCAAAACACATTTTATATTCAATAACTTTTTCCCGAAAATCATGCTGTTTATGAGATATTGTGGAAAAATAAGGTGAAGCCAGACAGGCCACAGATAACAACATAATATGGCGCATGCGCGTTGCATGCTGAGTTACTAAGGCTAAAAGCACACGCTCAGAATATGTAATATTTATTGCTTTTTCACGGTAACAATTGTTAGGCGAAAGCGCATCTATATTACGTTTATGCGTACATTGCCTCTCTCGTTGGAAAATAGAATTTCTAGTCCACTGTAATTGTTACAGGATCTACAGATACAAAGTTTCATAGGGTGCATTCGGTTTCTCCTACAGTGGCCCCCTATAAAAAAAAACAGTTTAAAGGCGGCCATTGTGTCGCTGGTAAGCAACCGGTTAATTCACTAAGGGATATCACAGCAGTAATTAAAGCATAATACTAGAAACGGGCTCGTCATGTGCTAACATAATATTCACGCGCTATAACACCCCCGTATTTCATCAGAAGTTTCTTGATTCACGATGATTGAAAAAGTCATTACAACTGTGGTTGTCAAGTTATCTTCTTCTGGACATAGCTTAAATCCGTCACTTTTCACTTCAGTTTTTTAAGAACTCCTTATGGCAACATTTTTTCTTACATGTTTCATCACCTCACAACACTGTTCCTTGATAAAGATTATTAGCACAAAATTTAATATTTTCCATAGCTTATGCTGCGCTTAGGCGCGGAAGCTTGTACAAGGGTAAAATAAATTTTATTCACACAAAGTTTTGAAAAAAGAATTTGTAAACACTCGAATGCGATAAGTAGTTAATCAGCAACTTTTAAAATAAACTGATAGGTAATTGATGGTCAAAATTTATAAGCTTGAATTTGGATGGGCGGTGCATATCGGTAATGACAGGGACACAGTACTTCCAATTGCATAAGCAGTGCTATATGTTTACTTAAAGACGCTCTCAACAGCTTACGCCATACAAGAAGGGTGGCCAGACAGACAAACTGAGGAAGCCGCACTTTAAGACGGAACTGGGTCAACAGCCATGTCTTTATTCAACATGTCAAACGTACGGTAGCAACACTGATCACTGCCTGAGGGAAAGCAGCTAGGACGTTTTGTTAGCGACAGGAGGAAGTACTTACTACTTGTTGGAAAATCCCCCAGATGCACTAATGCTCTCTTACAGAGTGATCTTTACGAAAAATCTCGACTATTATATTTTTACAGGCAACTTGCACGAGCTGCAACAGTGACGTCCTCGAGCCGCGTAGTGCTCACTCCGGCAACGTAATTTCAAAACTTAGGACTATCGGTGAAAAATGTATTGTGAAGCGTATGGATGGACGCAATCGTGGCTTAATTTAAAGCTGTTAAGTGTGTTATTTAAAGACACTGTGAACTGCTAAGACTTACAAAGCGTCTGTGTTAGATGAAGGCGGAGAACTGGTAAAATTAGATTGACAAATGAAAGCTAAAGTACTCGGAGACAAATCGTTCCCAGTGTCACTTTGCCTCTCCCCTGGGATCGAACCCATGTTTCCGCTGTAAGATATCGGTGACCGCCTGGTCCATGAAACAGCCGTCTAATTTCAAGTACTATCTAGGTGTCTGGCTGGAGACTGAGGAAAACAACGAGAGGAATCAGTCGGAACAGCCGGTTTCAATACCGAGGTTTGAATCTGGAAACTCCAGAACACTAAGCACTGAAGTGCCATCCACTCAGCAGTGGCACTCAGAAGGGTCGAGTGGGCTTAGTACTGGAGTATCACTTCACTGATCTGGATAGATTCTGGTTCCTTGCCCATCAGATTTGCAGTAAAACAGCTAATACAGACTTTTTGGCAAAAATTAACGAGAATTAATTACGCGTTCTACGAGAAAATTTAATACAAATTGAGAAACAAGTGTTTAGTGCTGAAGCGCAGAGTCGTTCTACAATGTGATCCAAAAACACCAGTCTATGTTAAACTGGTTTTGCAGCAGCAGCAGCAGTCGCAGATGATAAACCTCGGACAGTATTCAGCGAGATTTAACGGCTTCAGGAGCAAGGGAATTATATCTTCCGTCACGTGGTACGTAGCTACATGTCCGCAGTAGCCAGGCACATAACAACATTGCTATAGAGCAACAAACGTTTTAAATTTTGTATTGTCTCGTTTATATTCGTCAAATAAATTACTTCTGGTTTAACCTGGACTCACAGGAATAAAATCCTATAATTGTTCACACATACACACACACACACACACACACTTTTATTTCTTTAGCAGTCGTTAATCTTTGATATCTTCGTTCCTGTGGGATGCGGCGCCGTGTTGTCGGGCGATTGGTGCCGACTTTTCGGTACATTTTACCCAGCGACGCCACATCCCACAAGAAAGAAGACCTCAACCGCAGGGATGCGAAGGTCTACTGAATCTATATTTGTTGTCATATATTCCCTTCTTTACTTGTTAAGGTGTGTTATATTGTGGTTGTTTTAATCTGCTGTGTGTTATGGTATTAGAAGCTTTATTTCGTGGGTTTCAATGCAATTTTAATCACTTAGTTGAATGAATAGTGGGGTTGAGGCCTCATCGGTCCTGATATACTTACGGCTTAGTTACAGGCCCTTTGTGCCCCTTAAACTAGAATTTGATTCATAGGAGCCCTGTTCCTTTAATAAAATTCCAGATTGCTCCCAGGCGCAGATTTCTAACATCTTCGGGGTACATAAAGAAAGGAACCCAGATAGTGATGTCTTTCAAGCGTGGCCAGAGCTTCCCACTTACACAAAACCTGAGCTGAGGTTTCTTCCTCTGCTCCGTACTTCCTACACAACGAACATTCTCTCAGCCTCATTATGTATAGAGGTATTCTCAGAGTGTTATGTCCAGTTAAAAGGCCTGTCATCACCCTGGACTGCATTCTGTTAAAGGACAATAACCTAGTCTTAGCAGCGGGGCCGGGGCCTGAGAGCAATTCCCGAACCTGCCTCTGAGTGCCAGTAAACATTTTTTTAAAAGCTAAAACTTTATTTCCATTGTTAGTATACATAAATCAGCTATACAGAGTGCAAGTTGTTCCATACACCAACTTCCTTGATATTTCGCGAAACGAGACACCCGCACTGCCCGCAACGTTGAGAATACGAAGAACCAGTAACTGTAGTGAAAACCTAAGTAACAAAAAACACTACCTCCTAGTAAACATTGCCACATTGTCATGTGTTGGTTAAACAGCCAACCCTTGATCGCCTGTAATCGCTTATTTACTGTAACTTGTTCTCAAAGTCAAGTGCCGTATACGTGACTGCTCGCTACGATACGAATGCATATTCCGTACGTTATTTTGCATCATCACTATCAATCATACAACAGTCATCAATCACTTCATATTAAGCTCCTGTCTGATTCTCTCGCTCTCTCTCACACATACACATAGCACAAATACGGGTTTATTTCTTCAGAATGTGGAGGCGTCTGATTACGGTACAGAGTGTACTCAAACACGCTGCAAATACAATGTTTGAAGGGAAGAATATCGGGCTCTACAAGTAGAGTTATCCAATATACACAGTAGCTCAAAAGTCAAATGGGGAATTACCGACTATAGGTTATGTCGAGCTACATATATCGAAATAATGCACGGAACATAAACAAAATAAATGATATTATTTGTGAATCGTCGTTTGAAAGGCTCTTCTATCTCACGGCGTTCAGCATATATTTACGTTTTAAATACCGACATTATTTTATTAAAATCATACACACGATAAATCAGAGAACGGATAATGAAATTTTAAGTTTATATTCTCTCTTACAGTGTCTAACGTTCCTGAAATAATAAATGCTAGGCGGGAATATCGGAACATGTAACACTGCTAAGCATTTTGACCTAACACTGGTAACAGAAAATAAAAGCATTATACCAGGCAACACGTATTACAGTGTCGGATAGATGTGGAAATTTAGCTACGGAGCACCACAACAAAAACTCGTAGTGTCAGCTTCTTATTCATCATCATTGCAGGCCTTTTAAAGAGTTTGATTTGTGCAATAAGGAAAGTTTAACACAACGCACAATAAATCGTAATTTAGGAATTTTCTTTGCAATTCATGAGAGGTGGCAGACACGTGACATCGCACTGCCATACTTTGTAGCCAGCAGGATAACGCGCTCTGGCGTCCGTTTACGCTTTACAGTTACTAGAATGCATAAAGTAAATATAATATAAGTTCGCGAAATAACATCACTTGTAAACAAGGTAAGCAATGAAAACATGACGTAACAATGTGACGCGTTCGCGTGATATTTAAACCTCATCGGATATCGACTATCCTAGACTAGGATGTAAGGTTCTAGATTAAGTAACACGTAAAAAAAGTTGTGAATACTGTGCAGTAGGCAGGATGTAAGGTTCTAAGTTAAGGGACAAGTAAACAAACTCCTGCGCATACTGTGATAAAGCGTCTGACAGTGTCTGAGGTCATAGATTAAGAAATACGTAAAAGCTTTTGTGAGCAATGAGGTAGAGCTCAGTTTCATACAAGGTGTACAAAGTATTCAGTAGCTGCGAGATTAACGGCTTCTCACTAATGACTCCACTCCATACATTTAAAGAGAGTATCAGCCCCTTATGTCAAACATGTCGCGTAAATACTGTACCCACGCCAAACTGGAGACAGAGCAGAAAATGTCCATTAATAACTCATTAGACCACAACAACAAAAAAAAGTTAAAAATAGAATCCCTTTGTAGTCTAAACTGCGTAGGTCTCTGCATGGCGCTCAATTGAGTCTCTGCTTATTGAAATGTAGAGCCAAAGGAATCAGTGGGTCCTCTTTAGCTTTTGTTTAATGAGAAATGATATTTCGTGTCAAGAATATCACTCCACGTTTTATGGAAATGCTTTGTTTCACAAATTTACTTGAGATGGGACTTAAAACATCACATCATATAAAATCATCTTTCGTCGAAAATTTGGAAAGTAATATTTTCCACTCTGGTTTTATGTGCAGTAAAGAGAGTTTAAGAAGATCCCTTGAGGCTAGGTGTGCTATGACGCAAACATTTGGATATAAGTCATTCTATGTACACAGATTTGTAAACTCTAGAAACCACCTAGAAGCGCATTACATATAGAAGTAGGTTTCTGCTAATGCTAGTAACATAAGGCACGTTTTTCAATATCCTCGAGTAAACATTTTTTGTGTATTTACAAACGCACAGTGCAATATGATAATAATTATTGATGCCTTCAGGTGTAAGAATAAGACAGGAAACCTATTTTGCTGGGTCCTTCAGTAGAACTCCACTCAAACAATCGTTTATGTTCTGAAAATAGATGCCTAAAAACAAGCACAAACGACATCTGAAACGGAGAATTTTAATAAAACGTTACAATAGGCAGCGTTCAAAATAGCATCCTGAATACATTAAACCATTGCCATATCCTTAAATTCATAGCTAAATGTGCAACTTGCAAAAAGCCGTAGTTGACTTACGCATGATCCTTACCCATCATTTTGTTTCAGCCTTTAGTTCAACTCTTTTCTGTGCTCAGCATCTTTCTGAGCTCTCGAGCAGAAGGTTGGTTATCCTGAATCACGTTGCCACATTTTCCTTAAACCCCCCAGGTAAATATTGGGATAACAAGTTAAAATACGCCACACAATTTCTAATTAACCATCGTGTCATAATTTTCAATACATTCTACACCACGCAGCAAATACAGTGTCTGTACATCACTGAACACACAGGAACGTTTGTATAACAAACAAGGCTATTTCAGTCTTTTATTTATAAAAATTTTATCAGAGGATCCGAATATTCTACACCGCTAACAACGACCATCAATGAAGACAGCCCTAAGCCACTTCCACCAACAACTAATCTTCAAATTTTAGGTCCTTCAGATTCATCTAGATGTTAATGTTAATGTTAATGTCAATGTAAATGTTCTAATTTATCTTTCAAAGTTCTGTGTGTGTGTGTGTGTTCCTCAATAATTCATCCCATCCACATATCCAAAACATCGTATTGTCGAAGATTGAATTCTTACTGGATATTACGCCCTGTCTATTATAAATATTTATCGACATTTCGAAGGAACGTAACGCCTTCATCTTCAGAGTCAAACAGTCCAAGTAAAAGAAGACTGCTTGACTGTGAAGACGAAAGCGCTACCGTCCTTGGAAAAGTCAGTATTTACTAAGGGACGCGATGTCATATCCCAGCAACGACTCTGTGAGAACGTTCAATCTCGCAGTGTACTGTCCTTCACGTCACTAACAGAATACCTAATTTAGCACAAGCATATCATGTAGAACACGTGCTGTCTTTGTGGCAATGAACAGTCCTGTAGTGATATTCTGATTTATGGTACTACGTAGTCCGATAGGTGTGCCTCACTTACGAATGATTCTGCTGCCTTGCCTGCACTATACACTGAATATGATTCCTCCATTTTTACGGTACGCAGAAGATGGAAGCTTTACGTTCGTCCGTGAAGTTGGTAGTCACCTAGCACACTAGAATGTGTTACAAAACAGAAAACTTCATTATTAATATCCTAAATTTTTCGATTACTTCATCAGTCACCATCAAAACTCATAACTCAAAACTCAAAACACCGGAGTGGACTTGAGGGTAGTGGTATGGATAAAGGAATTTCTCTTAGGACGTTCGCAAAGAGTTAGAGTAGACGGACAACTATCTGATGAAGTCAGAGTAACGTCGGGAGTGCCGCAAGGGAGTGTATTAGGTCCGTTGCTGTTCCTCGCTTATGTTAATGTTATTTGGAAAAACATTGAGTCAAATATACGGCTTTTCGCTGACGATTGTATAATATACAGGAGGATAATCGATAGTAGTGACATTGAAAATTTGCAGACAGACTGAAATAGATTAGGGGAATGGGCGGTTGAAAATGAAATGAGGATAAATCCAGGTAAAAGTAAAGCAGTAAACTTCAATAGAGCTAGGGTGAAAGGTACACTGAGGTATTGTATTGGGGATCAACTAATTCCAGAGGCAAATAGCTTTAAGTATTTAGGAATAATTATACGCAGCGACCTAAGCTGGGCAGATCATGTAAATTATACACTAAGAAAATCATGGAAGGCTCTTCATTTCGTAATGCGTATACTCAAAAGGGCAAATAATAATACGAAACGTTTAGCTTATACGGCACTAGTGAGACCGACACTTGAGTATGGAGCGGTGTGTTGGGACCCATACAGAGAAGGTCAGGTAAGCGCTTTGAATCGCGTGCAAAAGAGAGCGGCAAAATTTGCAAATAATACAAATGAATCGGGTTGGGAAACATTGACACAGCGTAGAGCGATAGCCCGAATATGCGCCCTTTTCAAAGCATACACCGGGGGACGGGCTTGGAAAACGATAGAGGATAGACTGCTAAAACCATGCTACCTGGGTAGGGACGATCATAGTCGGAAAATTAGGACCAGGAAACAAAGAACAGATGTAGGTAAATATTCCTTTGTAAATAGGACCATAAAAAGCTGGAACCAATTACCTCCAAGCGTACTAGCGACTTTCCCCTGTAAATTAAGCACTTTTAGAAAAAGGGTCAAGAAAGTCATTACAAGCTAAGGATTTTTAAGTGGAGATTAAATAAAAACAAGGGATGTGAAGTGAAGGGGTGTGAAGTGATGTGAAGTGAAGTGTTTTGGTTTCGAAGTGAAGTGAAGTGAATTAAGTTCTTGGGGATATAATTATCATGTACTTTGGTCTGACTTTATACTGAGGATATTCTAACGCACTGAAATTAACTAATGTGTGGGTGTTTTTTGTAATGTGCGTGTGTGTTTTTTTTTCTTGTATTGTGTATAGGTGTTTTTGTAAGGTGTGGATGTTTTTGTAAGGTGTGAATGCTTTTGTAAGGTGTGGATGCTTTGTGAGGTGTGGATGTTTTGTAATGTGTGTATGGTGTTCTAATATGTGTACTTGTATTTACTGTATGTATTTTGTTTTGTATGTGTATGGGTGTTTTTGTAAGGTGTGGATGTATTTGTAAGGTATGGATGTTTTTGTAAGGTGTGGATGCTTTTGTAAGGAGTGGATGTTTTTTTAAGGTGTGGATGTTTTTGTAATGCGTGTACGGTGTTCTAATGTGTGTACTTGTATTTACTGTATGTATTTTTTTGTATGTGTATGGGTGTTTTTGTAAGGTGTGGATGTATTTGTAAGGTGTGGATGTTTTTGTAAGGTGTGGATGCTTTTGTACGGAGTGGATGCTTTTGTAAGGTGTGGATGTTTTTGTAATGTGTGTACGGTGTTCTAATGTGTGTACTTGTATTTACTGTATGTATTTTTTTGTATGTGTATGGGTGTTTTTGTAAGGTGTGGATGTATTTGTAAGGTGTGGATGTTTTTGTAAGGTATGGATGCTTTGGTAAGGAGTGGATGCTTTTTTAAGGTGTGGATGTTTTTGTAATGTGTGTACGATGTTCTAATGTATGTAATTGTATTTACTGTATGTATTTTGTTCTGTAATTGTGTATAGTTTGTTTTGTATTGTTATTTTTATGTATATTATATGTCCATTTGTATTGTGTGTACTAGTGTAAGGACTACTGCCACCGGGTGAAAACCCAATTGTAGTAAATAATAATAATAATAATAATAATAATAATAAATATTGTCATGGGTAACTAGTTTTCAACAAACAGATTTCAATTCTTCCGTTACAGTAAAAGACCAAGTTTCACACGCTGCGGGTGTAATTTCTGAATGTGAAATGAAGTGTCTACTGCCATTTGAAGACATAGCATAATCCTCAGTATCGGTAGATTCGGAAACTTTGTTAATGTTGGGACACAGGTGATGTACTTTGTGCGATGTTAATAATCAAGTTACTGGCTGATCATTTCCTTTATGTTACTTCTGTTACTCAACTACCTGAACTAATTTCATCACCGTAGATGCCATATCGCATACCTCAGTGCTGCTGGAGACGTCAGGTTTACATAATCAGAGTAAGTGTATGTGGATTCAATTTACTGGTGCCCTCTGTTGCTCATACACGCTATCAAGCTAATTGCGTGCATCATCTAGAAGATCTCGCACGGTGTTTTGGATGTTTATAACATAATCTTTTAAACTTAAACTTTACTCTATATAACTATTTGTATTTTCTTCCCTTTCGGGCCATTTAAGAACCTATCAATATTGTCGTATAAATTCGAACTGATAATTGTAACATTTCAACCGATCTAATATCTATATTATATATATATCACATGTCTGTCTTTGTGTCTTTATATATTGAGATATGCTCTAATACTTATTCCTTGAAAAGTAAAGAGACGTTCAGTTACGCGCAAATTATAAAAACAAGCAAACATTTATTGCAAGCATATCTAAGTGCTGACAGACATGTTTCTTAATCATCTTAACGCATGCGCAGGTCAAAAGCCTTTTGTAATACACGATTTCGTATTAACTTATCTACGTTAAGAAACTTCGTCAGAGCTCGTTAATAATAGGCCTCTACGCAATTTAAAGACAAGTTTTAGAAAAGACAGAAAAAAACTTGACCGATCCTCAATAGACCAACATTTAATCACGTTTTTTTAAACTATAATATAAGGAAAAGCAATTTTTCTGTGGACACAACATTTTGACAGAAGGCGTGTTTGTAACCCAGCTGTCTAGTAATGCGTGAATCTCAGTTTGATGAATCGTGTGGGTTACGTCAAACTGCCGTTTCGTGAGCGATATGTGTGTGTGTGTGTGTGTGTGTGTGTGTGTGTGTACGTGCAGACAGACGCGTGCTCGCTGGCCGTAAGACGATTAATGCCATCAGCAACTGAAAGCCTCCTGTAAGTGAAAGCACACGCACGACGAAGCTGTCAGGCGATTAAAGCCATCTAGCAGACAGAGGGTACCAACGTCCTCTGTGAACGACTAATTCATTTCATTCATTCTGTAGTCTGTCTTACGACAGGTCCGTAGCCTCTTCCAAAGCGAGTTCTCCATTGAGTGCGATCTAGTGCTTCCTCTTTCAATTTACAGTATCTTTTCTTTTCCTTAAGGTCATCCAGTAGCTGCTTACGTCTTCTCCCTCGTCGTCCCGTCATTTCTAGCCTTCCTTCTAACTTTCCATCAATCACGTGTTTCAGAAGGCAGTTTCTACGCAAGATGTGAGCAATCCAGTTAGCCTTTCTTCTTTTTATTGTATGTAGTATATTCCTCTCCTCCTTGACTCTGTGTAATACTTCTTCATTTCTCACACGATCGGTCCAACTGATCTTCTCCATTCTTCTCCAGCACCACATTTCAAAACTTTCCAGATACTTCTGATCTACTTTCCGAAGTGTCCACGTTTCAGCACCATACAAAGCTATGCTCCAAATGTAGCACTTTACTAGTTTCTTCCTTAAATTTAATTCCATTTTGCTGGTGAAAAGATTTTTCTTCTTGTTGAATGCTGTTTTTGCCATGGCAATTCTGGATTTAATTTCACGTGTACACCTTGCATCACTTGTTATCATGCTACCCAAATAATTGAAATATTCCACATTCTCCAATTGTTTTTGATCTATCATAATTTTCATTGGGGATGGTTGCCTTGAGATTTTCATTACTTTAGTTTTTCCCACATTCATTTCCATTCCATAGCGTCTTCCAATTTGAACGACTAATATACACCCTTAAATAGTTATGAAGATTTTCCTACTGTAATTTATTTATCCGATCGAGTGCTCAACTGAATTCATGTTTAGCAGACAATGGCTCATATACAAGTTTCCAGGTTCCGACGACAGCGATTGTTGCGACGGTGAATTCAGGCTCAAGTTTAACCCCAATCCTTCACTCATGAATATATAAAAACAAGTTATTTAACCTCGCAGTTCTGTGTGAATGCATTCCTCCTAATGTGCATTACGCAGCAACACAAACCTTCAACAGACGTAAAGTTGTGGATTTTTCATTCACGCTCTAGACAGCAACATTAAAGAAGCAACCTCATCACACCTGTCAGCAGAAACATTACAATCTTATAAATCGTAATCATATTCACTAATCTTAAACATAACCTCATCCACTTCCCTGTTTCGAATCCCGTGTCAGTCGTTCATTACCTAATGTGCGCTGCTCCAATCAGTCCGTTACACATTTAACTATCCGTATGGAAAACCGTGTGTACAGTTTCCGGCTGTTTACACGTAGCACACATCAACGCGTTTAAAATAGCATTACAATCTAGTTCACTGATTATTTTGTTTCATAAGTAGGACTGAGAAACGACATACGCTTAGGGAGGAATAACCATCTAGCTTAAGGCCTATGTCAAAGAAAATATTTGTGGGTCTCAGAATTGTGGTAGTAGTTTTTGTTGCTGTTCTTGTTCTTGTTGTTTCTCTTGTCCAGAAAATCAGGATAATAAAATCGCTCAAAAATGATGACATAACACTCCGAGAGCGGAAAAGAATATGTTTGTTGATTAACATTCCTACACCACATAAAACAGTAAGCCCATCTGAAAGAAATACATACATAAGGAAGGCAGAGATGAGAAAGTACCGAAATACAAGTGTGTTCATACAGCAGTAGAGTGCATGTGGAAATTAAAGGCAACGGTGGTTCCAGCAACCTTCGCTGCAACTGGAAGCTGATCAATATAACTTTAGGAGTACTCGGAAGACTTCCACAGTAAACACTGCGGCTCGTCTGGGAATAGCAAACGTCATGCGAAAGAAAATGACGCATCAGAACTGATTTCTGGTAGGCTATACTTATAATGCTTTTTAGGGACAAGATTATTTTCTCGAGCATGGAGAAGATATCCTGCGTTGTAGCGTAAAATAAACATAACAATAAAAATATTAATACAATAATAATTATACAATAAATATATTATTCTGTTCAGCGTGTTTCCACTCGGACTGGAATCCGTAACACAACAGTGAAAACGGCGACTGTAATGTTGATAATGATTATGATTATGATTATGATAAGAGCAAGAGCAGAGAATTTTTAATTTGCGGTTGGAGGGCGCTTCTTTCCACATCGCTATTCTGTTTTAGTTATTTCGAGATCGTTTAATGCCAAGACAGGACTCTGAAACAGGTAAGTAAAGCCTGATATTTCTGTAGACCAACATAATTTTTCGACCCCTCAATGATATTTGTAACTGGTATTTTATTCCTGGCACTATAGCGCCTGATGGGCCAGGGCCTCCTCATTATAGAGGCTTCACGATCACACTCGGTAGCCTCCTCTGGACGAGTGATCAGCCCAGCTCAAAGACCTATACCTGACAACATACAACACTCACAAGAGACAGACCTCCATACTCCCGGCGGGATTCAAAACCCGCAATCCCAGCAAGCGAGCGGCCGCCGACCCACGCCTTAGACCGCGCGGCCACTGAGATCGGCCTGTAACTGGTATAGCATCTTAAAATTACGAACCAAACCGTAATAATTTTCTGTTTTCTTTGTAGCTGCAGCAAAAGTATGCATTTGTTTGTGAAATTTTAAGTCCTTACTGCGGCGAATATGGAGGATATTTTTGGGACACGAAGCCCTGTACTCTGACGAAATTTCACTAATGCTTCGGAGCAATCTGTTACTTGTGCATTCAGTGTCTACCCTAAATATTGATAAAGTCGGCTTCTCCGAATAGTAGTGGTATTTCCTACCAGACTACATGGTGTCGCTTCCAAGAAGACCGTATGCTTCATGTTTGTTCTTTCATTAGCTGAATTAACCTCTCTGATGGAGCCAACGTTCTGGAACTGATTTACCGATGCCTCCAGAAATAAACGGCACATAATCGTGCGATCTGGTCAGTGGTTCGCCCGATACATTACACACATCTCTTCGTGCTGTTTCCTGGCCTGAAGGTTGCAGGCAAGCATATAAACATTAGCTCACACTTCACGGGCTATTAACATGCACCACAGAGCAGCATCCCCACTGATTACGCCCTACGCCCCAGAAGTCTCCAACTAAATTTACGTCATACGAAACCTGACTTTTACATAAATATCAGCGCTCCTAAAGCAAAAATAACCCTTAATTATATTATCAGTCGTTTCATTGCCCATTGCGTATTATGCTGGGAAGAAGTGACATGAGGGTGGAGAAAACTGCTTAGGGAAGAATGTTACAGAGTGTTAGTAGGGTTGATAAACTCGAGGAAAATAAGATGGCAGAAATATGTAGCAAGAATGGGACAGACTACAAACGCATGCAATATTTTAGTCGAAAAAAACAGAAGAAACAAGGAAGGAATATACGTATAACGTAACATTCAGGCGCGTTCGCGTAACCATTGTTGCCGTGGAAAAGCAATAATATTACATATTCTGTGTGTGTGTGTGTGTGTGTGTTTTTGTAGCCTTAGTTATCCAGCATGCAACTGACATGCGCCGTATTATATTGTCATCTGTGGTTAGTCTGGCTCAATCATATTTTTCCACAATATCTCATAAACGGCATGATTATCGGAAAAAGTTTTGAGCATAAAATTTGTGTTTGATTTTCTGTACAACTTTTGTCTGCAGCATTTGTTATTCTAAGAAAACTTCAGCGAGATATTATCATAAATGTACGTCGGTGTTCATGTAAAGTACGGGTTATTCTTGTCAGATGTTAATGAAGCTTCAATTTTCGCGACTTATTTTCGAAGAATCCTCAAATATCGAATTACATGATAATCAGTCCAGTGAGAGCAGAGTAGTTGCATGTGGACAGACAGACATAAAGAAGCTAACAGTCTTTATCGCACTTTTGCGAACGCACCTAAAATAATATAGTCCTTGACAGGGGGATGATATTACTCTTGATTTTAAAGAAAAAGGATATAAGGGTGTAAAATAAAACCATCTCTCTCAAGCTATGAGGAGTGGCGGATCCTTGTAAATTATGTAATGAACTGTCAGACAACATAAAACATTTGCCATGTTTTTATCAAATAAGCGACTATTAGCTTCTCAAGAATGACTCAGCTTCACGGTTATTTGTATCACTAACACAGAAATGACTGTACTCTACATTCTGGTTATCATTTCCTGACATTTTCCGTCTAGCTGTCTAAAATATATGTTTGATTAGGTAACAGAACAATAGTATTAATAGTAACCGTTGTGGCAAACGTGGCGCCAGTAGTAGAGGTGGTAGTCTGTAGACTATAACGTGTTGAGTTTTTCTTTGTCCGTGTACTGTCTATGGCATTTTACCCACGTAATTAACTCTGTTTACTTCAAGCTTTAGACTGAATAATCCGTCTCGGAACTCTCTCATGTCTATTTTATACCGCACTAGGCGTGCAACTGACGGACTGTTTAATGACATTGCCATGTCGGTAAACGCGGTATAGAAGCAACTTCCTTCCGACAGACTTTAATTTTTTTCTGAAAGAAAGTTTCGATTGACGGACAGGTAGGATATGACGCAGTCCCTGGGAAATGTCTAGAGGTCACAATATGTACCGCATGTTAAGAACAAAAGTGTTACATATATTTCATTCTTACACAAACACAAGGGCATAAATTTCCCTTAAAAGCCTTTGTACATGATTTACATGTCAGATAAAAATGAAAGCCGAATTATGGCACAAAAGTCGATCGCTCCCTGTCGGCACTAAACAATAAGCAGCTAATACAGCTTCCGAAAACCCGAAACATAAATTTTCATCAAGCTCAGTAACTGGGCATGTTATTAATCATTGACCTGCCACGTACAGTATAAAGTACCTCGGAGCAAGAAGGAATTCTTCACGAATATATCAGTGAAAGTGTTATTACGTCACTTAAGCGGAACAATTCAGATTCAGTGCCGGTTCAAAACTGTTCGACTTTCATTACTTCATTTCATTACTTGATGTTAGTAAATGCCAATAATTGCCAGTACATAAATACTCACAAATAAAGGACAGAGAAATTTTAAAAGAAAAACATTTCCTATTATTCTGAAGGGCAACTGGTAAATGCGTAGTGTTTATACTGACAGGCTTATTACATTTATCCTACTTTACTTAATAAAAATAACAAATAGGCTTATGAAATCAGCAAGCTGTGTGTAGTATGTTTTTATGTGTGACTCCCGATTCAAATTTTGGCCTTGGCTGATCTTCACAAAAAACTGTAAAAAGTTATATCACTGGAGATTATCTCAAGTGCACAATTTATATAATTCCCTGCAATTAGTAAACACAACATGACTGACACGCAAACATGTGGACGGGAACGAAGGTAGCGCCAAATTTGGAAGCCGTCAAATGACGTGTGATAGCACAACTTTTGAAGAGATGCAGCATTTACTGGGGGCATTTTTTGTGGAATATAAAATAGTATGGCGTGGAAAAATTTTCAGCTTTCAGTTTAATAGTAATATCTAATGAAACATATGAGCTGGGCGTATGAACGTTGTGTGCAGATAGATCTTAAACACATGGACATATCGCGTATGAAATTCTGTTTGTATGTAAACAAAAGAAATATAGAGACAATCAGCATCTTCGAAGTTACATTCGACAAATACAATCTATAGAGTATACGGAGTGAAATGTTCTTCCCGAAAAGAAAATAAAGTAACACTAACAATATAAAAGAGATATGTAGAAAAATAGGTCTATGCAATACGAAATTAGGCTTTAAATGTTACTGACTAAAGTAAATATTTGCATTGCAGTTGTATAATTTCCTCTTTAGATTCTTAAATTGGTGGATACATGTTTGACTACCTGTAAAAATCTTAAGTTGATTCATCCCCTACGTGTTTCAGATACTAAGATGAAGTCAACTTACCGTCCATCACACACAACACACATATGTAGGCTTGCAACACATACACAGTACAAGATACGTTGTTGTTGATTAACTGCAACTTTATTTTTACCTTAATATCCGAACCACAAGGTCCTGACTCACCTTACGTTATGTAAGTAACTCCTATTTTAACGATAGTGATGGATGTTGCGTCTGAAGCCGGACCTGTTTGAATATCACTGTCAGTATAAAGACAACAAATAACTTAACCTGAAGACAGAAGTCTATTCACCTCCTGAAATGCTGTATACTTCGAGTACAATGGTAAATGTCGAACACAACAATAATACAATCAATCAACCATTGTTACAAAGAGTCACCACATCCCTTCATACATCCGCTTCTACACAGTGAACTCGCTTTCGTGTGAGAATTTCAGTTTCGTTGTTATTTTAAAAGAAATCAATAATGTCAGTAGAGTGCTACTAAATTATTCCGTTAAAGAAGAAACAGTGAGAGTAGAGTAGGTGAATATTGTACAGGATAAAGCTGAACAGGATATTGTGTTGCTGGCATTAATTCGAGGACTAAATCGTTGAAAATATTGTTACAAAGGAAAGTAACTGTGTTGCACTTCCAGCTTTTCCCCCCTTCTGTACAGAAATGTGTACTATTTAAGGACACTACTTTTTATTTAGATTTCACGGCTTGTGTCTGACACATATGATGGGGCCGCCCTCTCACCGCGGAGGTCCGGGTTCGATCCCGGGTCAGTCCATGTGGGATTTGTGGCGGACAAAGTGGCACTGGAACAGGTTTCTCCCCGAGTACTTCGGTTTTCCCTGTAATTTTCATTCCACTGGTGCTCCATTACTTGAAAAAACGGAAACAACTAATCATCTTCATCACAGGGTTGCACAATGAGCCTTAAGGCTGCGTTGAGTCTGTAGCGTCTGCTGCGGGTCCATCACCACAAAAAAAAAACACATAAGTTCAATTTTTAGTGATAAGCCGCGCAAAGTTTTAACCTATTCCAATGTCTCGGGGCACACACAATGCAGTTACTGTAATCATGAGCACCGTGAGGCAGACGGGAAATGGAAAGATATAAAATTTTCGTAGTGGGATCAGGGCCGATAGGACTACAACACTTAAGAGCAAGCGGCTAACGAAGTACTATGTAGCGACAAAGGACTCGGAGACTAGAAGTGAAAGCTACGAGGAAAGATTGTGTTCAGGTTTTATCACACTGATACTGAGACGAAATGTAGGAGAGGATTATATTTATACAGGTGCTGCTAGTGAGAGAAACAGTGAGTCAATGTTATAAACAAGAGCTTTGCAAATTGCTAATGACAATCCACATTTCAACACAGAGCACTAAACAAGCCAGCTTCACTACCAATACGAATACAGACATTGTGTGTAGAATGGTTGACAAAGCTAAGCATATGAATTTTTTTTTCCTATTACAGTTAAAATTCGTCAATGGATTTAAACTAAAATTACAGAAAGAATATTTTTATCCCATGTGCAGTAACAGTTTATGTGAGTTTGTTCATTCTTTATTCCTCTTAAAATTTTCAAGCCTCATGTACCTGCAGGTTTAGCATTAAAATATCTCCATTTTGCCCACACAGTGCATTTGTACATTTCACATGGTTACTGCCACAAACAGGGAGTATTTTCCCACACAGCCTTCATCAACAGGCACTTTTAAGCACATATTCTTTGTGAGATACGGAGGGAACCTTTACATACAAGTCTGTAAATGATGTACTTTTTCACATGGTACACAAAATTTACCAAGGAGTTCTTTACTTTCAGAATGTCATACGTTTTTACGGTACAAGCGTAAATATAATTTCTTGTATGCACGTAATAAAAGTACGGCCCTACCTGCACCGATTTTCACGAACCTCATAAATACGTAACAGCATTCTATGACAACATGACACTAAATTTCACCAAAAGGTGACAATATATGTGTAATGTAGAAGTGAAAAGGTAAATTCGTTCTATAACCTGTCACGAAGGCACAGAGGGGGAGGAGGGGAAATATAGCTCTACTTTTTTTAACCTCGGTGCTAGATGGGGTGGTTGGTTAACGCCACGCCCCGGCCGCTTTACCCAGGGGAATGACCCGCTACGCATTCTATACGGAGCTAGGTAGGCCCCAGGGACAGTCTGGACTGGTGCGGCAAATCTCGCCACCACCGGGAATCGATCCCTGGACCGTCCAGCCCGTAGCAAGTCGCTATACCGACTACGCTATCCCGGCCCATATGTGTAACGTATAGATATAAAACCATTTACATTCATACGTAAAGTACAGCTGCGCCGACCTACATAAACTCACAGATACTCAACAGATGTGGACATCTCCTGCATCCAGACTGAACGAAACACATGTAAAATATGAGAAACATTTTACTTAGTTCCTTACATAAAATACGGCTTTCAATTAACCGACTTTCACAAGACAATTTCCCAACAACACTACATCGGGATACCCTGTACTGAAGTTCACGCAACTAGGCAAAGAAATATGAAACCACAGGCGGAATGTCATTAATGCCCTTAGCTAAAGGGTGACTCAGTGAGCCAACTTTCAAGACTCTCACGCTTGCTAGGCAACGCTTCATAAAGAACTCCTATGTAGAATTTCATGAAAATCCAACAAACTGCTTAGTTACTGATAATAGGTCACAGACAGACAGACAGACGGACGGAAGGACGCGGTCTCGACATAAGGAGTATTTTACTCAGAAAGAATGCCTATTTATGCAGATTCATTTTATTCTTAAATAAAATTAATACAAGTAACCAGTTCGTACTTCACAGAGAACACTTTGCGCGTCCATTAGAATGACCGATCACATAATGCTGCTTACAGCAATAATCGCCGTTTACTGCAAGAATCATAAATACACTCCGTGTACAAAAATCGGACATTTTATTGTTAAACCTGGACGTAGGCAACACTGTACTTTCAAAGGCGGGGACTCTCCCTTGGCGACTCCGACTGCTGCAAAGGTCAGACCAACAACTTAATAATATTTGGTCATAAATTCCATGGGACTTCAATGCCAAGAGTGGCAGAACGACTGTTATTTATGGAGTGGCTTGAATAACGTGGGCTTATTATTAATATGACTTAAAGAACGCCGGATTTTTAAAATATAGTAGCCAGAGATCTACGTACAGTTCTGAAAGTACTAGATATATATCTGTGTATGGCCCTTTATAGTTAGCATTTATTGTATGTTTACTGAATCTGAAGAAAGCCAAATTGTAACGGACATTTAGTGTGTCAGTCAACATGCCCCACAGACGGGATAACTAAAGGGTTTTTGACTAAGTTTAGTTAAAATTTGCAGACAACTTGATGGTTCATTCAGAGAGACCGAGGTAAGTAAGCTGAAAACAAAATACATGCTAAACGTAAAGCTATCCCTATACAGGCCTGGACAGACCCTTAGGGATCCAGGAGGTTGAGGCTCTCAGCATTTCTAGAAAATCGGCACATGAAGGTGGCAAGGTTGTCAACCCTACGCACCGGCCGCCTTTACCCCCAGGAGACATCCCTGGTACTAATTTCTGTCGGAGGCTGAGTCGATTCCAGGGCCATGGTGCGGCCGGAAGGATTAAGTCAATGAAAAATTACAATGACCCCACCGGGAATCGAACCCGCAACCTTCCGGCTTGTAGCTCAGTGCGCCAATGCTTACCCCTGAAAAGAAAATATGTGACGTCATTAAAACCGTCTCGTCGTAATTAACACAGGCACATAAAAAATATAGGTGTAATATATGTCGAAACTTTCATTTCAGGAAAAATATACGACATGGGGTGCACATAATAACCGCTAGAATAATTCATGGCTATAGATTTCATTACATGTGAAGCGTTTCGATTGAAAACACATTTGTATTTAAATAAACGGATATCAAGCCTAATTGAGCGTGGAAATTACAAATATTGCATTTGTTTGTAATTAATGCGATGCAACATGGCACGCCTGTCCTCGAGAGTCGATTACACTTCCCATCATTCAACACAGCCCAGTACTATTTACACGTAAATAGTATGTATGCGATGAAGATACACAGAGTCGTTTCCTGGGTTGCCACACCGTGCAGTCTGGTAGTTAAACAGAAGTTTCTGGAGAGATAGAGGACTGTCTTTATTTGCAGAGCAGTTCCACTTTCCAGATGGAAGAAGTACGTAACTCAGGAACCTTCGTAGTCTCTCAATCCACCACATTTTAACATAGGAAATTGCAACATGAACGATCATTATAAAGTTAATTTAAGAACTACTCATCCATATGTCTTATTCGGACGTCACTTGTCAAGTACCTCATTAACCGAAGTGCTACCAATATGTACCGGAATTTGAAACCTTAACAAAACTCTGCATTTTGCAACACAGTGTTTCTTATGAATTCCCACAAAAGAAGAATTAAACTAATATCCAATATTATGCATAATATTAACAAGAGAATAAATAAATATCAATAAAATAAACGCAAGATAATGTACGAGGCATGTGGCACATAATTTAACTCTAATAATGAAAGACCCAATTTTGAATATATCGTTAACATTTCACGATTTATAAATACGCACTTTGCTCTAAAAACAATAAAAATTTAAAAGAGGTCGTACTGTTAAATACACTAATGCTGAATATTACATGCTCTTTATAGATGCTTTCTATAAGTTCCGTCATATTGCTGACGTATTACAAACATCTGGCAATTCAGTCTATAGGCTACGTTCAGCTCCATTCCTTTTCTTATTCCGCCCTCTTCTGTATTTGACGTCACGTATAGGTTGGTGAGTGGTTTCTTTAGCTGACGTCATCAATCCCTTACGTCAGAGGACTTGTGAAACTCCGCGAGTGCTTTATCAATACGTTTTTTATACAGCGTCTTTAATGAGCACAAAGGTTACACATCGTATTTCTTCAATCCCGCTATAATAATGACTGTGTTAATTATATAAAGTCAGTGGTTGTTTTTTTCCAAAACACCAACCGCATTTAGCGGCTACAAACAAGGAAACTATCAGTAATTTTGTGTATTACTCCACCAGTTTTCAAGTTTAAATTTCTCCTCAAAACATATTAACTACATAGAACACGGTTTCGCAACTAATGTTCTGCAGAAAAATCATTAGGGTTTCTGCGAGATATTATGTAATATATATATGTAAACATTTAAAAATACCACGAGAAATTCTAAACATACTCCGTAATAACGCGGAAAATTCTGTCTTGACAGCTGACAATACTGAAATATTTTCCGTACCTCTTTGTTTTGGGCCTGGAAACGTCTTAACAGGTACGGGTTCCTTGGGGAATAAAAGTTATTTTACGGGTTCCTCCATGTAAGAAAAGTGGGAAACACTACTGGACAGGATAATTCTGTTGAGGGTTTTGATCAAAATCGCTCAGAAAACATACCACTTGGAATACCTAGGCGTGGATGGGAGAATTACATTAATATATTTGTTAAAGAAATAGAATGGGGGATTGTGTACTCTTTTAACACAGAAACCACAGTACTCTGAAGGGTTAAATCGTACTACCCTTAACACATCGTCACCGAAACTCTTCCGACAAAGCTTTCTCAAGCAATAAAGCCATTGACTTCCCTTCGAAGGGTGCCCTATTTTAAACTCGGCCAGATCACCGACTACCGTGACTAAGGGTTTTCATTTTTTCCTTAGTCAATCCAGAAAAATGCCAGGATAATGCCTTAACCATGACCGCTTTCTGCCACATACTTTTCAATTGGTTATTCTCTATCATCCAATAACTAGACGTCATAATCTGGGTTCATTAGAGCGTCGTTAAACAAACTACAGATAAAGCACAAACGTGCACATTACACACACATACAGATGTACTATCCTCGTCAGATAACTTGATCTATGTTAGTGCGGGGGTGAAGAGGCAAGCTAGTCAGGGGGGAAGCACAGCGCACGTGGCTCCAATATATTTCTCTTCGTTTCAAAAACATTGTCTGATAACTTGGAGGACATTTAAGCAATGGAGCAAATTGCAGTGTCAAAAATTTCTAACAGAGTAATTCATAACAAAGAGTGAGACATTAGCTGTGTAATCGAGAGTTGCCTTGAAGATAGACAATGTACTCCTACTCCCAACAGAGTAGATGTTTTTGGAACAGATACAACATTGCCTCGCCGTGCCGACGTGAGCCAAGCAGCGGCCGGACCGCGCCGATTACAGCTGTGTGCAGTGTTAGGGTGCTCAGGTATCAAGTTATCTGAATATATCTGTACCAGCAGGAATCTACCATACTTCGTAAGAACGTTCCTTAGGTCAATTTACATCGTTATAACCAAACACACCTACATCCGAAGTGGAACTGTTACGGACATAATGACGCGACGTATATTTCTTACACTGCTCAGGTCCGTCTTTGAGCCGATATCCAAGCCACGCCATACGGAGGTGAGTGTGGTATGTAAAGTTCTTGAAATGCCAACGACGATCTTTGTGAACAGGTAGGATTCTTCTAGCTGAATTAATGTCTTTGTGTCACGCAAATATTAAGTAGATATTAAGAACAGGCGTTAAAATTACAGAAACTACAAATTCCTTCCCGTTCTAATATGTAATTAGTATTCAATAATCTATAACTGTTCCCATTCTTTACAGCTTTCTCTCGCCATTATCTCCGTAACGGTTCAACTTCGGATATACTCGTAGTTATCTTGGGCTATATCGATGTAAAAAGATATATGCAGTAAAACATTCTTACCCTAATTGACCTTTTACTGCCATCTGCTAGTGGTGACTGAGGAAAATCTCAAAGAAACTTCGTCATGACAACTGGTGTCCGAGCAAGATTGGAACCAGGCACCTTCCAAATACAAGCAACATTCTGGAATTGCATCCAGTATCCAACAGCATCACAGGCACTTAAACATAAATTGTGCGCCAGAAATTAGCACAGTACACAGTAATCTAGAGACATCTGCAAGGATTGCAAATAACCAGAATTTGTCACAGGGTCGCCGTCTGTCAAATTACGGTAACCTTGTGTTTCGCGATGAGAATGCAAAGGTAATTCCATCACTGTTATAAAGTTGGACCCAAACGTCGGTTAACCGAAAGACTTTTTGGCGTATTAAGGAAAAATTTCCGGTTTAAACCTGTAAACACCGACATGAATCAGCTGCACGCTTTGTTTCTCGTTCGGTTACTCCTCTTCCACTCAGGTACGATTTTCGTAAATTCAGTTAAGTACTAAAGATATATATATAACGTACTTTCGTGTGCATTTTACTCAGCAGTTAACTGACTTTTGGACCACTCTGTTATAACCCGTTTGTATATTTTCCTTGTTGAATGCAGTTTAATTAAAACATTAATCTTTAAATGCCAACACAAACTAACACAAAGGCGACTCCGTAATAATAATAAATGCATATGCACGCACAGGCTAGCCGCAACTTTGAGTGATGCATGTGTGTTTACCCTCCCGAGTAAACACACATGCATCGGTTCTGTAAGTATTGATTAATTCGCCACGAACAAAATATTTTCATCCGATTCCAACGAAGTTACCACAAAATTCCTGCGTCAGTCATCAGGCAGGTCCGGCTTCTGAAATGGCCAGTCCGTATGTACATCTGCACTTCAAATGACTTTTAATGATGACTGGTTAACGCTGCTGCCTTACATTCTAAAAGTTCCGCTGCCATCAACGTCCTTCCAAATTCATGTTTTATGCAATCCATCAGAAAAATTAAAAGTAACATCTTTCTGAAATAAACTAAGAGATAAGGTCACTTATAACGCGAGGTTTTACATTCTTATTGAGAAAAATATTGCGCTAAAATCTGTGAAGAATAAGAAGACGAAGAAGACAAAGATGTTAATTTGATTCTTTATTATTAATGTGCTGGCACAACGGATATAAAGCCAGTTAGAGAGACAGAACAGGAACGTCAGAGGAAATACACCCGAAAAGTAACCACAAACGACAAGAGAAAACAGATAATAAAAAACAACTAACGACAGCATTAATAATATTATAATTGTTAAAGTTAAAATTGTTGAGAGAGATCATTTGTTCCTGAATATATTTATAGTAGAGTTCAATTCAATTCAGTTTCTTGACATGCAGGTTTAGCGGCGCAGGTCCGGTTGCTAAATCAACACGCGAATGCAACAATACACAAGTAATAATAATAATAATAATAATAATAATAATAATAATAATAATAATATGTAATAATAATAATAATAAGGCCAAACTAAGTTGAATGAATATCGACATGGCTAGCCTTAAATTCTGAGAGAATTTGGATAAAATGTGTTCGATCAAATCTGCGCTCTTCTGGGTATTACGCAGCGTCAAGTGGTAATTATTTACCGACGTTTCGAAACAACTTATCGGTCCAATTTTCAAGGTCAATTAACCCCTTTCTTCTTGGACTTCTTGACCATTGAAGATTGGACCGATAGGTTGTCCCGAAACGTCACTAAAGGATTACCACTCGACGCTGCGTAGTATCACAGAACAGCGCAGATCTCATCAACATCGCGGCGGAAGCCTGAAGTCACGGACATGTTCAGATCATTCGTCTTCTCCCACAGTGCACTGTGCAATATTCTAAACAACACGAAACATAGTCAGTGAGTGGTTTGTACAAACATGAAGTGTCGCATTGTTTCAGTAGCCCTGCTCAACAGTACAATAAGCGATATCAGTAACATTTGTGTATTTCCCGTCGTTATATATTTAATTGTTTCATATTCTAAGGCGCCTGCTCTCTGCTTGCAGTGTCACAAATCACGCCGATCTGCATTGTATTATCAAGTTTCAACAAACTAAGGCATCATTACCTGAACTTGGTTCTCTGTTTCCATTTGATCTCAATATGGGGCACTCATTTTATAGTTTGCAGAATGGTTGGAAGTACAGCCTGAAAGCCGTATCCCTGGCCATCTCTACCATCAACATATACCGAAGAACGACGTTAAGAGGAAGGATTTCAATCCTTCAATAATCCGAGACATTAACCAGTTTTGCTGGTGTTCATGAAATTTATGAGTATGTTACTTAACGACGCTGTTACAACTGCATAGGTTACAACGAACAGTATTGTAAATTGGTCATTGTGGCGGTTAGCTAAAATGCGGAGTGTAATAGTAGGTTATGTAGAGACATTGCCCCAAGATTTAACTGTAGCTCTTTACGACTCTCTCAACAAATTTAACTGAGGGCCGACGTTACTGTGACTAGGACAGGAATCACGTTCCTCCCGAGCAGAGGTACGGATCGTGCAACACAACAAGAGGCTCTGTATCTTCATGGCGTCTTCTTGGATTAAAACGCAGGTTACTTCCAGTTTGAAGACGATAAAGACTGATGACTTGACACAGACCAGGAAAAAGAAGGCGGTGGCCCTTTTTAAGGTACTATCACAAACACCGTCTGAAAGGTATTGATGACAATGGCGATGAGTATGATGATGATGATAACGACAAAGTCATTATGCAGGGTAGGCGGTAGCCTGTTTGATTTGAATAAGGTACGTCAAATCTTCTGACATATGACGCCGTGTAGACTGGTACATACCACAGTTACTCACATGTAGGAGGTGATTGATACGTTTTAGAATCTCTGGAAATCTCAAAGCTAGCAAAGAGTTACACTGCTACACAAAACGTATCGATTTGTATTTGCATTTTTTGACTCACACTTCAAGTCTATTTAACGAAGCCGCTTTAAAAGCATGAGTTACAGAACTTTAAGAAATTTGAAAGTGATCATGAATACGAGCGAGAAATGACTTGGTAGGGAGCGGATATAAAGTACAGTCGAACCTTTCTATAACGACATCAGTTTATACGACACCTCACCTATAGAGTCAGATATTCTGTGGTAATAATTAATTCGTCACTGTTAACCAAACATTAAAATTCTCGGTTATAACGACACTCGTTTATAACGACACAAAATATTGAGTCCCTTTCATGACGTTATAACCGAGTTCGACTTTATTTCAAGATAACGCGTCGACGTATGACTGAAAAGATTCAGACCACGGAACTGACTCTCATTATAGCCGATATGCAGACACTGCCCTTATCAATTTTAACTTCAGAACACTAACAATGTATCAGAAGCCCTGATCTAAATTCGTATAAATTACCAAAAATAAGTGCATATCTGGCGCCTTCCTGCCTTTCTGTGCTTCTCAACACTTGAACAATGTGTGGTTTACTGAATTCCACATTCCGAACATGTGACAAGTGATATATATGAATACACGGGATAAAAATAAATTTTCTTTGTAGGGAAATGTGATTGCTTCCCTCAGCAAACTTCATTCTTGCTCCCCCTGGTGTATACGAGAAAGCTCATTCTAATTCAAATGGCAGACGCTTTTATACATGGAAACGCGAGACAAAAATAAATGTAGAGTGTAACAAAAGTGTTTCTATGATCGACGTCTACAAACACGAAACAGAAAAGATAGGCAACATACATATAATGTAACATTGTGACGCGTTCGCACAATGTTTATACCTTCTCGGCTATCCTAAGAGCCTGATACAATTTTACTCGAAGATAGCGCTTCTATGGCGATTTTATGTCGCCAACAACAATAAAATGTACTGCGGTCTTCAGGTAAGATGCCCGATATTTTTGCCAGATTTTAATCAAATTTGGATTTCTCTACAGATTTTCATAAAAGTCTCCAATATCAAATTTCACGGAAATCCGTCCAGTGGCGACCGCGCTGATACATGCGACAGACGGATGGACATTACGAAGCTAATAGGCGCTTTTCGCGACTATGAGAACGCGCCTAAAAATTGCTTATAGTCCTTAAGAACTTGGATAATAACTTGGCCTATCATAACGAGCTAGGAGGATTGAGGTGGTAATGGTGATTGCAGTCGTCTGGAGTGTAAAGTATGCAGTCTGGAACACATCCACCTCTAGTAGTATCTTTAAAATCATGCATCATTATGAAAACGTTATTAATTGACTTCACGGAAAGGAGCCCTTCCTGAAAAGCTTATAGGTCTTCAGGTACATAAAGAAACCCTGCAATCCTTTTGGTACCCGAAAGTTCAGTACCGTCTTCACAAGAGCTGGACACTCTTCCCTATACTGAGCAAGATGAATCCAGTCGACACCCTCCAAACCTGTACTTAACACACTCCAGTTTGTGAATGTAATAGATATGACCTGCAATAAGGCAGGCAATGTAGATGTAACGTAACATTGAGGAGCGTTCGCGTAACCATGGTTGCCGTGGAAAAGCAATGAATATTAAAAATGAGCGTGTATCTGTATTCTTGCCTTAGTTATCCTGCATGCATTATAAGTACTGTCATCAGTGGTTTGTCCGGCTGTACAACATTTTTCCACATTATCTCATAAACGGCAAGACTTTGGGAAAAAATTACTGAACATAAAATGTTTTTTTTTATTTTCTGTACAACTTTTGTCCGAAACATTTCTCATTCTAAGAAGAATTCAACGAGATATTATCATAAATTTGAATAGTTCTTCATGTAAAGCGCCCGTTATTCTTGTCAGATTTTAATGGAACTTGAATTTTCTCAACAGATTTTCAAAACATCCTCAAACATTAAATTTCATGAAAATCCGTCCAGTGAAAGCCGAGTTGTTCCGTGCGGACAGACGGACGGACAAAGAGACACATATGAAGAAGCTAATAGTCTATATTCATAATTTTGGAGCGCGCCTGAAAAATATGGTATGAAGAAAAGTGGTACCAAAGCGAGACAATATTTGGTTCAAAGCAACTTCATATTTTAGACGTGAAATATGGATTATAAGAATTACCTAAAAACAGTGGAAACTGCACAGTCACATTCCTCACAGAGAGGGAGTAAAATAAAATAATACAAAACGAAGAAATATGGGACAGAATACAGTACACACAGTAAAAATATTTACATATGTTAAGTTAAAATTGAGACAAGCAATGAGAATGCAAGATGATATTATCGGTAACATGACACACACACGTAAGGCCCCAGGGGACAACGATGTAAAAAACATAGCAATAGATGCACAAAGTGTGACATTTACCTTATAAACGTCACAACCTGCTCGATGGTGCCCAATTCTTGTGGATAAAATAGAAACAAATATTTATCGCTTTAACACAGGTAAACAATTCTAGCTGATGCGTCAAGAATCGTTCCTGAGGCCATCTGTCAGGTTCCTTTACCGCCCCATCTGTGAAGAACAGCGGGCACATCCAACGTAATCTCCTATTACGTTAATACATTGCATTGATTCTACGCCACTGATTTTGCCGTTTGCTAGACAGAAGCAAATTACTACCAATCCGAATCTTCAAACTCTATGTGCACATCAGGTTTTTCAATCCCAGCAGATTTTCATTTGTTATCCTCGTTCCCAAACACGCAGATCAGAGTGCACTACAAATGCACAAAATTTTCAATATTTGGTAGGATGCGACAAGGAGAAGCAGATGCTTGAGATGTGAAAGCATCTTGTCGCTCCGAGTGTAAAATTCGTAAAAGTGAATGTCCCAATTTGATTCAGAGTAAGTGGTGTTATACAATGAAATCCACAAACCGCTAGACTCTACTCCAATCGAAAACCTTGCTGTATGTGGTAAGATAATCTCCTCATCTACTTTGTAACAAAAGCGTATTTCAAGCACACTCCAAGCAATAGTCGACAGCTGATAATCCAGGGAACAAGATCTCAGAGTATCCACTTTACAGCCTAATCACGGCCTTCAAACAATGCCACTATTGTCCGAGTACCACATATGTGAAGTGGTTGCCACTTCTTGAAGAGGGTAAGAGGGCGGCCCGATTAACCTTCGTATGAATGGGACCTACCTCAAGCACCTGCAGGTACAGCGATAAGGCTCACAAATAATACTGATTTGGATCTATATGCTATAGCAACCTTTTTCAATAATATGAGCTGAAAGAAATTATTTTGCGCCCTGATGCATCTAAATTCCGTTCTGCAATAACGACCCCATTTTAATAAATTTCGAACCACTTGTGACGCCTATATATTTCGCAGAAAGAGCATTATTCTCTGTTTTCTGGCCACTACATTTCAAAATTATTTCCTCTAATGATAATTCCGTGTCTTCTCAAATTTGCGCTAGACCTAAAATATTATATACATAAATTCAGATTTTTAGTTGCATTTAACAACTAAATGACCAAACACTTGTATCTATTTTCTCTGTTTGACGTCTCCTGCGACAGAAATTTTGGCCGAGTTGCTGTGTACTATTCCTTACAGGACATAAAAAATGACATATTTTTAACGACAGAATACGTGTACAAACCTAAGAGCAGACGAACAGTTTCTCCGATTACGTCTTAGAATGAATTTGTGCACTCCACCTATACATTTATCTTTCAAGGTTGATTTAACCGTCTCCCCAAGCAGGCAGTACAAATTTGGGATCAAAATTGTAAAACCCAGTCTTTAAATCGAAGAGGTAACTTGCCGGTTAGTATTTCCAAAAATTGTATAAAATTTAGACCTAAATTACTAAGGTCCCAACGGGATTCCATGATATCTTTCCCCATCTTGGAGGTGCCGTAGCAAGTCCCAGCGATGGCTGCAAATTGTAGCACTATTAAATCTTCGTCTGAGTATCGGACAGCGATACGCGCACAAGCTGAAGACGCCACAGTACATCGAGGAACTGCGTAGTACATCTGAAGTCATAAGTAAAAGATAAAATTGGCAACGCCCTGGACGGCACTAAACGATGATACCAAAAACGTATGTGTGTTAGAGTGGCTCTGCGCACTCAGCCTAGAAACCTATGCTTCAATTCTACAGACAGGTATTTTTACTAAGTAGGGATCGAAGTTGTGAACTGTCATCCGAGAAACAAGCTTTCCGATGAAGTATTCAAATTCGAAATGCTTAATGGCCAGTTTTCTTCAAACGCACAATTACAATGTTCATTCTTTGCACTCTTATACTGTTCCATCTTCAAATTAAATTAGGGTTCAATTTCAAAAACCTAAAATAACCATGCATATGCTAGACATTTGTTGTTTCCGTAAGATTACATATGTACATAGCTTTCAACATACGTTATGAATTCCATGGATCCAAAATTTAGTCCAAGCGACAAGGGGGTGTGGAATAAATCATAAAAGTACGAAATATAGAGTACAAAACTATTACAAATAATTGATAGACGTATGTACAATACTCACATGTTACAAAAAATTGACTCACAAATTAATTTAAATAAATGTAGATGTTAAACTTTATTTTAATATCTTAGGAATGGACAGAAACATTTCCTTTCAACACAGTCCAACACGTTCATTAGTCGCCCTCGGTGGACTAGTGGTTAGCGTGCTCGCCACTGGTTCGCGGGTTCGATCCCGACCGAGGTCGATGGATTTTTAAGGGTGATAAAAATCCGTAGTACCACTTCCTTCGGAGGGGAAGTAAAGCCGTCGGTCCCATGTCGTAGATTTACGGCATGTAAAAGAACACTACGGGCATGAATAGAACTAGTAGTGCCCGTCGGCAAAATTCAGCGGCCATTTCTCACCCACGTCTGGCAGTCACATCAGGATTGAGTGGAACTTGTGCGGTCAGTGGGCTGGTCAACCGCTACATCAACGCACATGACCATAGAAACCTCCGAAAGGAGGCCCCCAATGCTCCGCGATTGGAGCGACATGGGGACTAACTAACTAAATAACCAACACGTTCATTAGGCACAGATAGGGTTAAATTCTTTCATCCTCTGCTCCCTAGACTCACGTTTGCACTCTTCTTGCATGTTATACCAATCTGATTTGAATTTGGGGATGATGGAGCTAAAAGTTTCAACTTCCCGCACAATTTTATTGTTCCTTCTAGCCCCATCTGATCCATATCAACAAGTCCTAAGGGCCTTCCGCTAGTAACCGTTATAGTACAGTTGTTAGTACTGATTTTCAGCATAAAGGAAGTACAAACCGCCAGCCACATATAAACTATAAGTTTTTAATGTTTGCTACATTTGTCATTGCCTCAAGATGATTATCACTGCAACGTAGCCTTACGTGAGATGATCAATATGAGCAAACTTTAATTTAAGAAATGCGTCAAATCATGTATTAAGATTTTGAAACACCCTTCGATTAGTGTCACATATTACGCTATTCAGCACACGTGTAATGGTTTCCATTAGGCCTCGGTAGCTTCTGTCGATATCGGATCACGATATTACTTTATTAAAAAATCAGCACAGGTAGGCATCTAGCGATGTGAACCCTGAAGGGATCGAAGTTTAGAGAATTTGATTGCTTGGTTGACGTCATGTCCACGATTATCCTGGCTGTTTGATTCCCCGCTGCAACCTTTTACGGTACAAGAGAAGACTATGTTCTGCGATCAAAGATATATTTATTACATATCTTCTGTAGTATTTATGTCGTGGCCAGTAACTGTCCGACAAGTAACAAAACTGCTTGTCTTGTGCAAGCGCATTTAAAAAACGACAAGTGATAACACCGCATAGTCTCATTTTGCAGTGTTCAGTGCAGGATGCCGTTAACAACAAAACCCGTTCATGAAGCATGGTCACTGGAGCACTGGGATTGAACTGTCCAAACCCTGTTGAATCGTGGAAGAAAACACACGTTCTAATGTATTTTCTGTTTTTGCAGATTCTCTTTATAGGCCCATACTAACCTCCAAAGGCTTCTCTCTAGTTTCCAATAGATTAAATAAAATGAAATACAATGAAACGAAATGAAATATTTAAACCACTGAGCGATACAGTACAGACAGCCTGAAGTGAAAGTGCAGATAGCAAGAAAAGTTGTATCGAGCAGAACTCATAAACGCCATGATTTTACTCTTACACCGATTCCCAGCCTGAATATCTATCGGCAGAATTAATGGAACGTGATAATATTTTGGTGTAAAAATTTGAAAAGTATAGTACAGAACGTATATTGTAATATTTATTATTTCAATTGCAAACAAACATCTATTGCAGTGATTCATTTTCGTTTTCAGGGATATGTCCCTGTGTCTCCTGTGGTTGGCTATATCACTATGGATAAATGTGCACTTTTTAACTTACCTGCTTACGGCAACGGCTGTTTGTACAGACGCACAATTGTTCATTAATGCGCGAACTGATTTACCATGCCACTTGCAAGGAACCAAGTCGCGTCTCGATGGCTTAAACTGCCCGTAACTTCTCCGGTAAAAGTTACCCAGTTACTCCGCCACGAAAGAGTGGTAAAGACACAAAGGTCAGCTGCACCGTAAAACGCGACTCAATATCACTGGGTGAGGAGAAAACAGAAAATGACTATTCGGCTTACCACCTGGCCGATCATTCACAGGCATAGTAATTTGTGTCAGAATAGCTAATTATTAAATTAGATTTAACTCAAATTCGAGCGACAACAAATCTCTTCGCGGGCGAAGTCATGCCGCTTCGTAACCCGATGAAATACGCATTTTGACTTCAGGCAGACAAGACATAAAAAGTGATTTTCGGAAATTATTTAAAATTATATCTTTCGTGTAAGTAAAAATTCTTTAAACATAACAACGAATCACAAATTAAAAAACAACAAATGCACTGTTTGTTGGTTTTTTAATTTGTGATTTCATTTCAGAATGCACGGAGAATATAATGTGAAATTTAGTAACCTCCAACAGGCAAAATCTGCTTACAACTATCGTAATACCAAGGAGAAACTTCATAAAACTATTGCATCCATTTGTTTGAACAAAATTTGCAAATTGTAACAGGTTTCACGAAAATATATCCACATTACAGTCAATGATAATAACCGAAAAAGTTTAAACACTAAGAACGCAGCAATCAAATACCGGATAAACCAAGAAATACAGTGCATTTGCTGGTTTTTTAATTTGTGATTTGATATCAGAAGCAACGGGAAATATAATGTGAAATATAGCAACGAATATTATAAAGTGCGAATTTAGTGCACCACATATATATGGATTTGTAACCGAATAAATCTGCGAGTGATAGTAAACAAAAGCCGATCTCGGTGGCCGCACGTTCTATGGTGTAGGTCCGCGGCCTCTCGCTTGCTGGGATTGCGGGTTCGAATCCCGCCGGGGGCATGGATGTCTGTCTCTTGTAAGTTTTGTGTGTTATCAGGTAGAGGTCTCTGCGACGGGCCGATCCCTCGTCCAGACGAGTCCTACCGAATGTGTGTGAGTGTGTGTGTGTGTGTCAGTGTGATCAAGTGCAACAACAACCCTCTACACCTATAATGAGTAGGTAGAGGTGGTCAGAGTAAAAAAATATGAAACAAAATATTGACTGGTGTTATGTGTATAGTAAAAAATTGAGATTACGTGTTACATCGTAAACCTGACGTGTAAAACGGTGCCATAAACTTGGAACCTAAATTTTCCACGTGAGTGACCGTAAATACCATGTGTTGCAACTTATATTTAGTGTAGATAAACTGCAGTAAATACTAATAGTAAAGTTTATCTCACATCTCTGCTGAACGTACAAAGCTGATATACCATACTTTAACATAGACAAAGATGTTCACTGCGTGGGTCTAATCCTACTGTTGAACTCTTACAAGCCTTTCAAAAAAATTTTCTAATACACGTAGCCTTCATACTGGAGCCGAACAGCAATCGATTCTGCTAACGGCGAGACGACAGTGAGGTGCAGGTGAGTGGTTGCGTGCTTGAAGGACATGCGCAAGTAAAGTGTGAAAGGTCCGGGCGTGCGCACACTTATGCCACAGGAAAAGACGAAAGAAGTATGTCACGAGACGTGGGATGTCTGACTAATGTGTTTATACGACATTCTGCACGAACCAGTTACGAGAAATTACTGCATATGGGCGGAGGAGAGTTTAGCTTACAGCAGGAAGAACTTTGAAACACATGCAGCATTTCAAACAAATTTTACACGCTTGTTTTTTTCTTAAAATTAACACAGCGAAACACACTTTTACGTAGATCTAAACGTTTTTTTTACACAGTCACCATTTGTTACTTTATCTTCTTTATGGATTCTGAAGGCCAGTTCTTTTGTTCCATTGCCGGCAGGGCAGTTTACACCCACGCTGATTGTCCACTCGGAATTCTGTTCAGTGCGGTTAGTTGTCCGCGTGAATGCAATCACTCCAATTAATACCGAGGTCTAGAATAGTTGGAACTTGACCTACACATCCACCGCCTCTATGCTCCTATATGGCACGGTGCTTGGACGGAGAGGCAACTTATCTACTAGTACTTGTAAATCACATTTGATCGTAAGCTAAGAACATCGGTTTATTTACTTTTTATGCCCTCCAAGATCAATGTTTCTGCATACCCCTTCAGTGGTTTCTGAGCTTAAAAATGCTGACAGAAGCACGATCAAGAACGACCTAACCACTGGGTGATTTTATCAAGCACTTACACAAATAAATAATCAGAACAGGTGTTGCCACTTCAACCGCCGTTCTGCCTTAAAAATTTCTTATATATTTATACAAATCAAATTATATATACGTATATTCTTTATTTATATTTAACTTAATTTTTAACTCAATTTTTTAATATTAATTTTCAGTGGACCCAGAAAACAACTAAGATATCCTACATTCTAAATTTTGTACTTTTAAAATGTACCATAGTTGTTGATTTGTAATTTGTGCAATTCACAATCAAAGTCCCTCATAATGATCCCAATAGAGATTCGAAACATGTAGGACTAGCTTTATGGTAAATTGTATTGTATAATAAAGAATACTAAGTTTAGCATTTGTTGGTTAAAGAGATGTATGATAGACTAAAAATGCACGGTATGAATAATATATCTGTGCAAATTCTTATACCAGTCCACTGATAACAGTATCACGGTGGAATATCATACCAAACCGAAAATTACCGGTACCAGAATGATAGCCGTTTATATTTCATTATTTAAAACAACATGCCAGAGAGGGATAAAGAGGGGTGTATATTATATAACAAGTTTCCAATGGCTAAGATTATATGGCGCCAGAGGTATATAAACGAAATGAAAAATGTTCACTGAGTAAGGTTCCTTAAGCCAATGGTTTTCAACCTGGGGTACGCGTAACCCCGGGGGTACGCGCAGACATCTTAGGGGGTACGTAAAATCAAAAAAAATATATTATTTCATGATAAACACTGAATACTCAAGCCAGATTTAGGGTTAGCCACAAGAGACCCAGACGTAAGAACATGCGATTTGGGACCGTCATTTTTCTCTCTCTCTCTCTCCTTCATGCGATTCTTATCTGGGCGGCTAATTTCATTTCATTCCAGATAGTGCGTTGGAACGTGACTGAACACTATTGGGCGGGCTAACGTTTTCCCTAATACTGTTTTTCACTTCTTTTAACCATGCAATAAACCTACTTCAAAATATTGTTGTGGCAATAAACAAACAGATGCACTCCTTCATATTACCTTGTTCTTTGACAATTGCCGCTGCCGTTATTTAACAGCTTGATTCTCCTTTTTCTCATTTAAGATTATTATTTAATACATTATTTTGGATGTAATTTATTTAATTTATTTTAGATATAGATTATAGACTGTGTATAACTTTAATTATGCACCAACAACTTTGGGGGTACAAAGTTGAAGAGTAATTATATCTTGGGGTACGCGGAAAAAAAGGTTGAATACAACTGCCTTAAGCAATGAACGTTCAATGAAAATTCATTACAATATTACATGTATCTCGTGTCTTTCACTATTTTTCAGCACAATGCCTGAGGACGCTTGTGCACCTTGGCACTAGTTTAAAAAATTCCGGTGGTTCAGGAATCGGAGCTCATGCATTCGCAACCATTTACGAAACATCCGTTTCCACTTTCACATTATTTTGAAACGGGCGACCTAGCAAGTTTTGCTTCAGCGCCCCAAACAATAGAGTGGATTGTCCAAGGTCCCGACTGAAATGACTGCAACAACTGCTGTATCCGACGTGCGCTGTGCGGTGTTACATAACTGTTTTAATGAAGAATCACACCTCGCGAAATTTGTCCAGGTCTCGTTTTGCGAATTACCTCGTGCAGTCGTTGCAGCGTGTCGCTGTAATCGGTATGTTTCGAGGCACGAATTCAATTGGGATGACTCCTTCTGTAATCCAGAAAAGTTATTACTTTTCCAGCAAACTGACACACTTTAAAATTTCTTGCCTCTCTGCGAATTTGGGCGTTTCCAGTGCATTGTAGCCTGTTTTGGTAAGCGAAATTATGCACCCAGGTCTTATCTCATGTCACAATGGATTCCATAAACTCGTTTCCTTCTCGAGACCTTTCAAAAAGTGAAACAGCAATCTCGAAACATCGTTTTTGTGCTCTTCCTTCTAACATCTTGGTATCCAGCGTGCACATAATTTGCGGTATCCCAGTACTGCAAAGAAAATGTTGTCTGCATTTCCGAGGGACAAATCTTATCCAGGGGGAAAAATCTGGAATTGTTCCCCTTCCGTTTTACACAATTTGTTCCTCAACTTGTGCCACTTTCAAAACCGTCATTGAAGAATTGGGCTGACGAGTCAGATCATCATCGTCCTTTCGACTACTTCATTAATCTCTGCAGCCTCTCTGAAATTTCGCACTCTCATAATACCATCGCTTACAACTTTATTAATTGGAAGTCAGTTTTTGTGAGAAAATCTGTTTCGCCCATGAAAACCTAATGACACAAAAGACTTGTTCGCGGGACCAGGTTTGCAGCGGCATTGTTATTGCACAACAACTTATCCCCTGAAGAGCATGTGACTGAATCTTGCGCCATATCTTTCATGTTACTTCTACTATAAATGTTGCCGCGTGCAGAAAAATAAAATGCTTCATTAATATATGGAATCTTAATTATTGAGCACAGTTCATAGATTCGACATTTTATTGACTGTACAAATTTGCAATAAATTAACTAGTCGCGAACATCTGACAATCTCTGCTCTTCGACACTGGACGTTTGACAAGGAACTACCACGTTCCCGCTGTATGAAAAGAAGAAATGTTTAGAAATCTTACACAAAGGCCGAGGTCTTGGGCGTGTTCTTTGGAACGACCTATGCAATGGAAGACAAAGGAGGTGAGAGATAGACAAGACATGTGGCACGAATGGAAAGTAAGAGAAATTTATAGAAAGTTTTGGTTAGAAAAGCTGAAGAAACAGGGTGAAAGTCCTTTGCGCTGATGGGAGTGTAAATTTAAACTAAATCCTCTGAATAATGATACGAATTTTTTGATCGAATTCACCTCACTGTGGATAAGGACAAGTAGAGTGTTCTTTTTGAAAACGGCAATAAAATTCCGGGATTCATAATTGCAGGAAGCTTGTGGCTGCACCAGTAAATATTCGCTTCTCAAGAAGGCCTATGCTCCATGTAGCTAAATAATAACTGAATTTATAGACTTTCGGGTTGGGTTGGTAAGTACATAAAGTTCTGGAAGGTCCTTCTGTCTCCATGTAAAGAAAGATCTCCAATCCTTTCACTGTAACTACTTCCGTTCTCATGTTTCGCAAGAAGCGATAGTGTTACACTAATCTATCTCTGTTCCTCAGGCGTGTTATATTTGCCCTCACTTTTCAAGTTCAGTCGCGTCTTACCTAGTTTTACAGGACGCAATCAATACCTTGACGATATTCTTACCACTGAACAGAGATTGCCTCTTCTTACCAGACATTGAGAGCTTTCTCCCAGGAGTATGCTAGAAAACATTTCAGCTTCACTCTGCCAAAGTGAGAATTTTGAATGTAATTGTGTTATTGATTATTGAGAAAGACGAATAGAAACCCGCTGGCAGCCCCAGGGACAACTTCGTGCCTGTAGGTCTACATCTGTCGGAAGCAGAGTTAATATGAACAAAGTTTTTAGGTAAGAAGAAGTAAAGGAATATGTTATTACCTTCTACATTACACTAATGAAAGCTGGTCGAATTTAACCTCTAGCTAAGGTTTCCACGGATAACCCCTGAATTAATGCACTCCTGTATTTAACATTAGAGATCGTAAGGTACACGATTTGAAAAAATAAACGTAAAAGTGGTTTGGCAGAATGAATCGTACCATTGCTTACAGAGGAAACTTTTCGGGAAACGTCAGGACTGCACTGCCGATCGACAAATGTATTTTCCACTTTTGTTCATGCTATCATTTTCTGGTTCCTTTAATAACTATTAGGACTTCGCAATATAACGACAAAAGTTCTGACCAACACTGACCTGTTTAAAGCATGTAAATTTCCAAAGTGATAAGTCTTTACCTTATCAAACTGTGTTTCCTACAGCCTTACGGAATAACTTTCTGCCTCCATTCTCACGGTAACTGAATTTGTTCGGGTGGATACTGAAGTGGTTGGAAGGAAGTCAATACAGAAAAATCTAGATTTTTTGTTTATCATGAATTAGGCCATCTAGGCACTAATTCTCCAGCTGATTGTTTAAATATTTATCTGAAGAGCATTAATACGTTGGCCTTTCTAATAAAGAGATAATGCCTGTTCTGAGAGGCAGGATCTGGAATTACTACCTATAATTTCTTGATAAAATAAAATTGGTTTATCAGATTAAAATACTGCTTGCGTAAATGTCTGTGTATCTCACTATTCAACTTCTGAATCGGACGAAAACTTCACGAAATTGTTAAGACACTGGAAACCCCTCACAACGCAATAATTATTACTTTTCTATAAACAGTAATAAGAGAATTTTAGAAGCACAAAAGTGTGTCGTTTGAGCGACAGTTAATTTGTGATTCATAAATAATTAGCAGTATTTTATATCACACAAAATATAGTCTTGGAACAGAAAACAAGCCAAATTCGAACACTATCTTGAGTTCCTTACAAAAATATACTACGTTCTCCGAGTTACATATTTATTATCAGGGTAGTCATATGAAGGCAGCAATGCATGTAGCAAGAATAGAAGATATATGTAAATTCGTACAAATTCTGATCGGAAATGTTGAGTGAAACATAAAATTCCGGATGTCCAGATGAAGAAGTGGCAACTGTAATAAAATATGTCTTAATGAAATACGGCGCAAGGAAACGCACGGGATTTATGTGACATGAGAAAATCTCTTGAAAAAAGGTTAAGAATATTCTGTTGATTTAAAACTCTAAAAGTTTATTGACCTTTTCTGCAACTACCAGATTATCAGTAACACATCTGTTTAGGTAGTTGCAAACTAAGTTGAATAATTCAGCTTTTTAAAGACGTCACAATAAGCCCACAAAACTTTTGAAGGCACATAACACGTACACCTATTAACGCTCAATCACTTCAGATTTACTAAACACCTTACTTAGCATTGTCCATCCTTGAAATCTTATTAACACTTTTGTTTCCTTCTTTTTATTCCTTCATTGGATTTACGTACATAACCACTCGTTTTTCTAAACGTTTGCGAATTCCTGCTGTTTTTTTTTGAACCTCAAAGATTGAAGCTTTACATTATATTTCTACTTACCCTCAGAAGAAGTCCGTTATTCTTTATTCTGTACAAAACAAAGCCTGTCGTTTCTTTGTCTAAAGACAAAGAATCGAAGTAACCGGCAATTTGATTACAGTGTATGCTAATGCAATAAAGCTGTCTTCAGCACAATGCAATCATCTCTGAGAGAATTTTACGTGACTTGAAACGGATTTCATAGCAATGTTCTGTCCTTTTATTTGTATAAGAAAATAATGATCCCTACGATAAAGGTTTCTTTCCAGACACTGCGCATTGCAAGGCTTTCGTGACGTGCTGGTGAGATGGTACAACCTGTGTCACTATATTACTACTAAGTCATATAAAACAGAAGCATCCAGTCTACATTTAGACTATGGTATGAAGTTCTAACTCGCTCGATCCCTTCAAAAAACTAGAATTAGGAGTTTATATTTTGCTCTGTATAAGTGAGAACAATTGTTATATCCACTTAATGGGAGAACAAAAAATTAATATGTTTGATAACCGAGTTGATTTGTAATCAAGAAAGGGAAAGTAAAGGGAGATGGAGAAAACTGCAGAATGAGATAAATAATTTTTACTTTTACTGAAGCTTTATTATGGTGGTCAAACCTGGAAAAATAAAATACATATAACAGAAGAGTGGTTAGGAAATATAAGGAATGCACACAAAAAATTGGTATAAACAAGCAAAAACCAATTCACAGGTGTCGAACTGTGTGGAGTAGAATATGAAACGGATATTAAATACTGTACCAGAAAGTAGGCAGCATGCATGTGGCTCAGGTTACAGACCACACTGGCTCCTGCGAATAAAGAACTTCAGATTCCAACAAAGGCGAGGAGAATCCTGATTATTGTAAACGAGGTCTCTGCTCCCTGAAGATGTTCCTTTCACATCCCAGCCAAGAAGACTAAAACCTTCGTCGATTATGTGAAATTCCTACTTAATATTCGGTGGATTTGGTTCGACAACTGACAAGGCGGCCAGTTATTGAGACACTAAATAAATAAAAAATAAATAAAGTGAATTATGGAATTGGACTCTAAGAAGTTACGGAATTCCATGTGTGAGATGCATTCTCCTTCTGTACCAGCAATCTGATCTTTCCTGAGACTGTGATACTTTCGGGATTTCAAGGAATACAGAATCACGAGATTTATAAAATGAGGGGAAAACTTAGACTGTGTAGGTCCATTCCAAGATGAAAAATACGTTTTATATTTTAGCACAACTTGATATGGCAGAACACGTACTGTGTTATAGTGTTAACGAGTGGTTGTGTTGGGGGATAATGAACTTGTGTTCTGGTAGCTATGTGCACTTTATCAGGTAAGGAAAATTATGGTATCCCATTTCCTCTAATCAGTTCACTTTCTTCTCACTTTTCTTTTAAAAGGAGAAGGGGTTGACTAAATAATATGCAGGAAACATTAAAAATGCTGTTCTATTCAATTTCATGTTTAACTATTGAATTTTATCCATTTTTCTAAAGCGTAGAATTTCTTCCGGAATAACCATATGTTTTCCTTACGACATCTGTCAAAAGAATCCTCTGATGTTTACAACCAGATAGTGAAAACAAGCTGTAATATTATCTATTTCTTCTAATAATTTTCACGTTATCCTCTTTAGGTTATTTATACTCTTTAGCTTTCTCAGGTTCAATATTAATTGAAAAAATGGCAGATTTGTAGAATCAAAAGTTTATGGGATTTTAAAAGACGAATGTATCTTTAAGAACACTCTTTTCTTCTGTGGCGCTTTAGTCCAACTCGGGCCCAGACCGCCTCATTGTTAAGGTCTCTAGATCAAACACAATTAGACACACACACACACACACGGTAGGACTCCTCTGAACGAGTGATCAGCTCGTCGAAGAGGCCGCTACCTACACAACACACAACAGAAAAACATCCATGCCCTCAGCGTAATTCGAACCCGCGATCTCAGCAATCAAGCGGCTTCAGACCTACGCCTTAGACCGCAGAGCTACCGGATCGGCCTTAAGATGCTCATGTGAAATAAACTCCGATAACCAACTACGGAGACCCGCCAACCGCAAGTAACCGTCTCCATATCTCATTATCTCAATAAGGTGGATACAAATGTCGTCGTTCAATTTTAATTGGTTCTAAATACCATTTCCTTTGGTATATTGACGATGATAACAGTTACAATACTAACTATAATATGAGTAGTAAAATAAAAAAGGTTTTTTTTTTCAAGTGTCATGGTTCACTTTACGTAAGGACATAATTTGGCTTCCTTCCAACTACGTAATGTGGATCTGTACACCCTTCCTGTGACGAAAGCGACTACAAACATAATCGTCACTAAGAACAAAAACACATGCGGTAACTAGTCGGGATTACAAAGAATATATGGCGTTTTGCTTCTTTAGTTAATAGTCCGTCGTGGATAAGTGGTTCTTTAATTACTTATCTTAGAAACTGTCATGGCGGTGCTCCAATAATCATTAACACTAACTTCCTCTCATTGTTATATACAAACCACCAAACAGAGGTGACGTGTTAAAGAGAGACCGTCTTGTCTCGCTCGTCTAATCTCCAGCTGCACTGCAAACCACAAGCGGTTACTTGCTAACTCTCTACCGTACCTTGTGCATGGTTATATAAACAAGTTGTGAAACTCCGCTACACTGCTAAACACATAAGCATTATTAAGTATCAGTTTTATGGCTACTCCGTCAACACCTAAACGCAAGTGTAAAACCTGTCTTGCTCAGAATCTGAACAGTATGCGACTTCGCAAAGGGAATATAGAATTATGCGTTGCATGAAAGAACGTTGCTCGAATGCGCCTTGTAAAGGAATCCAAACTGTGTAGAAAACGCACGTCGTCCACAGTGAATACATGCATCCCAGTATTCCGTCAAATAATTACAGACGTGATAAAATTGGTAAATTTGAACATTGGTGTCTTCTTGGATGTAACATTATGTAGTCTGGTACACGAGTGTCGACGACTGAGAGGAAACTGTTGCCTCCATCATCAGAGTAAGCGATCTCATTTACTGCGAAAATAAAGACAACGGATTCCTCTGAAACGTCGACACTTTCACCAGACTACATGGCGTAGTATTCCAGAAAACAATTAACTTAATATCCACGGTCGTGACAATAATATTATATAGTTAATATTCTCATATCAGCTAAATACTACAGGAAGGAAACCTCAGCCGCCCTACACTACACTGCTTAATTCGACGGGATAAATGTTGCGTGTAGTTGCAACGTCATCATACTCGACAAACTGAACACTTTTTACGACCTTCTAGACCGCCCGGCCGTGAAAGTAACTGATGGGTCCAGAAGTAGCCAAACTTCAAAGCAGGAGTGTCCGATTCTTCCTCCTCAGTTTGCATTCGCACGAAAATTTACTGTAAAGATTGAAGGCTTCTGGAACATGATGCCATGCCTATTGTTAAATACTTACCGACATTTTGGAGGATCTTGCTGCCTACTTCTTTACAGAGGTTTAAATATGTCATAGAATTCAATTTGAAAGTACTTGGACTACGTTGAAGATGGACGCAGCAAGCTCCACCGAAACGTCGGCAACTATTTACGAACCTACAAGGCATCATATCAAAGGAGACTTTGAACTTAAACGACGCTGTAAAAACCCCAAATCTCGCAAGTTCTTAGTGGTTCTATGTTCAAACAGAACACAAATACATAATTTTAATTAACCCTAAACATACACCTAGGATGACGTACTTAAAACGAACCAGTAACAGAAACTGTGAACAGTAGGGTACATACATATTTATTTCTTTCAGTTTAGTGATACTTGGGATTCTAATGGAAGTCTTCATCTCTTCGTCAATGTTCTGTCTTTTTTTACCGTTCTCTTTTAATCTTCCCAAAAATTCTGACAAACTTACAATCATTCAAGTATTAAAAAAGTTTCAGAAACATAAAGAGTTCAGTCTCTGAAACTTACAAGTTGTGTTTTCTTGTGACATCTCGAGAAGAACAATTAATAAATAGAATATTTCATGCAGAACGTCTAACCCTTTATTCACAATTTTGGACAAGTTCTCTGGCTTTGTTTCTCAAGGCAGCATTAGCAAAAGCAATGGGATATTTAATGAAGAAATTTAAAGAAAAACAATGTACTTGTGGTTTGTTTTACGATGTCGTCAGTGTCCTGGCATTATATATCGTCGACTGCTAGCACGACTGATGAATAATGAATTGGAATAGATTTGGAAGGAAGAGGCCGTCACCTAATCAAGTTGCTATCCTGGCACTTGCTAAAAGGCCTGAGGAGAGAAACCTCATATAATGTAAGCAGGTATTCAGGCTTAATTTCAGAAACGTTACTCCCACATACAAGTTCAGAGGTACAGGAATATACTCCGTCATAATCATATCTCAAAACGCCATCTTTCTTCGTCCACATACGATCCTGACTATATATTCCTCTATTATTGGATTTACATTTACATCACAGATTAAATTACCGCCTCACATAATTTGCATCGTATATTACATGACGACACGGAAGCGCAGTTGGTTGAGGCACTGCGTTACAAGCCGGAAGGTTCTACCGGCCGCAGTATGGCGCTGGGGTCGACTCAGCTTCTAACAGAAATGAGTACCAGGATTATTTCCTGGGGGGTAAAGGTGGCCGGTGATTAGGGCTGGCACCTTACCACCTTCATATGCCGATTGTTTTGAAGTCTGGGAGCCTCAACCTCCTGGAACCCTCTGGGCCTGTACAGGGATTGTTTAACCTTTATTTTTACTCAACGGATTTCGCTTACATTTGGTGACGAAAATCTACAATAAAGTGTGTTACGTATTTTTATTTTTGGGCAGTAACTGCACAGTGTAAAGCCCACTTCACGAAAAATTGAGACAGAAATTAATCTTTTCTAAAATTCGGTTCATTTTATGATCATTCATAATAACAAAATATTACATACTTACAAAAATTCAAATTAAATATTTTCACAATTTTCTGAAGAAAACAAATAACAATTTAACGTAGCTGTTTAAACTAAACACCATTTGGAGATATACAGATATATTCCAAACACAGCTGAACATTTTCTCCTACTAGGAGCAAAATACTTTACCGGCAGGCAGGAGGAAAGATACAAAATTTCCTTCATGTTTGACCATTCATTTTGAATGCGACTATGGTTCGGCAGTTTTATGTCCACACTTCACCAGCAGCTTTGAATTGAAGCACATACAAGACACAAGACAAGACTTAAGCTTTTAATAACAGCGGGATCCAATTTCTATCTAGTCGTATGATTCTTAGGATAGCTACCTAATTTGTACAAGACAACCTATTTTACCTGATGACCCAGCTGCATTTCGACGATGTACTATGTACACAAAGGTGCGGACAGTTTATGAATGAACACCATAACACAAATACATGAGGAATACAGTGTTATTTTTATTGTCCCTTAAATTCACTTCCGTTGCTGTTTGAATTTCACATTTAATAATAAAAAGAGTTTATAGCCAAGTAGGCAGGGTGTCATAATTTCGTTCCCTTTTCTGTCTGCTCTGTGGCCATATATTACATTAACTCAGAGAGTGCATTTTAATTACGTATTAGTTTATTAGTCTATATTAAAAACTAATAATCAATTATGATATATATATGACAGTTCAAATAACAGCAAACTGTATAATAAAATATTGCTTAGAGATCATGAAAACTATACATAAAGCTAACATTTATATCGTTTCCTCAGAACCTGTAGTACATCACATTTAATAATTATTAATGTCTAGTTTCAAAATACGACACCAAATGCTGATTCAAGTGCACGCGTCTGTCCTTTCAACAAATGAGAAAACCCGAAACAAACTGGATCTAGATCTCTTAAACAACTTCAAGCAAGGTAAAATGATATTAAAATACGGGATTACCTAACACATGCCGACAACGCAACTTAAATACGCAATGCAATGTAATAATGAACCCCACTTACAGCCTACTTATTAAATATCATAAACAAGCTTCATACAATTGCCTAAATATTAGTAAAATATCTATTAAAATTATTTTTCCGACAGCAGATGTTAATGTTGGCGAAGAAAAAACATATTCCCCTCCGGGACATCTAATCTCGGCCGTCCAGCCTGTATCAATTTTGTTGGCTGTTCTTAAATATGTCGTTTATAGTACACGAAACCCCCGTTCTGTTTTCCGATAAATCAACATAAAGTACCAGGTCATCGAAAGTACTCCGCAGTTCCACAGATGAATACAGATATGTATTCATGTAGCTTAAGTTCTAGGACTCTCAAAGTTTTCTTACTCGCTCCTTCCTTCTTCGTCTCTCTTCTCAATAAGCAACAGCAAACTGTGTGCTTAACTCAGAAAAGTGGCGTTTGGCGTTTGTTCAGGAGAAAGCCCAGTGTGTTACACACGGTAAATATCTTATGTAAGTTGTAACGCAAGTCCTCTAACTCAGTGTTTTCCAAACATTTTTGCTCGCGAAGCCCCTCTGGCTTCGAAAAACAACAACGGATTCTCACATCCTTGCTCACGTAAATATAGTTTGTCCGCATGATATGTACTAAAAATTAAAATTTACGTCTCAGAAGTAATAATACAATTTTTTTGTTTATAATCTACCTTTTTCAGGCTGACACAAAAAATACTGAATAATAAACTGCCACTATTTGAATATACATTCAATCTTACCTCATAGGCTACTAGTGTGAAGAATGGTGTTATTCTTCTCACAAAGTCCTTTAAGTTGGGAGGTATTGTAGACAAATGAATTCTCATATCATGTGCGACATCCAGTCTGTAACGATATATAGATTCTGTTGCTGCATACCTTGTAAATCCAGCTTCGCACAGATAAGTTGTGGGAAACGGAATAAATTTCAGCACTGCTCATTTAGACAGTAAATGTTCCTTTGTTTTGTTCTGGAATATGTAACGTACAAATACAAGCACTTCTGCCAGCCATGACAAGTCTGTTGATTCGTCAAGTTGCAACGAAAAAGCAAAGCTGGATTTAAGTCGCGACACCAATTGCTTTCCTGTTATCTGCTCACAAATCTTTAATGCGACGTTTAACGGTATTATTAGATAACTGAACTGTTTCAAGTTTCTTGTTTGACAGTTCACCAAGCACTCAAGTTGCCATTTCCACGGTACATGTTCTAATTAGGGTTTCTGCAATTGTATGGGCCTCTCCTGCAAGTGCAATACGGTAACTCACGCTGTACGAAGCCTCGGGCATTTTAGTTATCAGTTTTTGAACTTCTCACCATAATGCTCTGAGTTTGTTAATGCCTCAAACTTACGCTTGAAAAAATTTTGTCCTTATATTCAGAGTGATAAGTATCACGATGTCTGCGATGTTTGGCAGGTAACACAGAACTGTTTTGATAACACGTTGTTGCACAAAACGTATAAGACGCCAGGGGCAATTTCATCACCTGTACACATAAACCCCAGAGAAAGATAGGAATCATTGTACTTCCGTTTTGTGCTGCTTTCTGCACTTCTAGAACTGTCAACACTGGATGGCGACGTAAAGCGTTGAGGTTCACTTGAAACGTCGGTACACCTGTACTTACTGTAGTATTACTTGACTGGTTACTTAAACTACCTCTTTTAGTCACTGGTCCATGAAACATTAAAAATAAATTAACATTAGTTTTACTGCAAGTTGTTTCACTTACACTACTGTAGCTAATAAAAATAACTACTTCACTTCCTCTGCAATTATGTGAACGCTGTTTGAAATAAGACAAAACTGAACTCGTGATCCGTAGTGTTGGAAGTCACAGCTAGAGATTACTAACATCTGTAGCAGGTGCAACAATGCAAATTTGTTAATTTAAGGCTCATATTTTTCTCCCCGCGTCCGCGTGCAGCACGCTTTGTAATCAGATAGCTACGAATACAGAGCAGTAGCATACGTAACAATGCATCGCTTGATTTGACCTTCATTGAACTGATTGTCGCCCGCTTGGTGGGTACAGGAGGTTTCTTAACTAGATATCCTAAATGTCGTACGAAATAAACACATCGCCAATTAAAGAAATTTCGCGATTATTTTTAACAAAACATTATTTCTTTAATTAAAAAGGTAAGTAAACTTCAAAGTATTCATTACAGAAAGGTATGCACGAATCCCCTGGGAACTGTTGGCGGATCCCTTGGGATCCGCGGAGCACACTTTGGGAACCACTGGTCCAAGTCAATGCTGATGTAGAACATGGTGAATGTATCCCTCAAAGCGTAACTGTGTGACGCACATCTGTAAACCTAGATGAATCACACCAGAAATAATACACGACGGCAGCGATAGTGACTGGAAAGCAACAGCAATACTAACAAGACAAGCAACGTACGTAGAACGTAACATTGAGAAGCGTTCGTGCAACCACTGTTGCTGTGGAAAAGCAGTTAAGTATTAAGCACTGCAAGTGTGTGTCTGTAGCCTTGCCTTAGTTACCCGGCATGCAAATAGCATTTTTTTCCGCGCCGTATTATATTGTCACGTGTGTACTGGCTGGCTCTACAACATCTTTGCAAATTATCTCATACAGGGCACGAGTTTTGGAAAAAAATATTGAATATAAAATGTGTGTTTTGATTTTCTCTACAAACTTTGTCCGAAATTTTTCTTGTAAGCAAAATTTAGCAAGATACTCTCACAAATGTACATACGTCTTCATACAAAGCACCCGTTATTCTTGTCAGGTTTGAATGATTCGTGAATTTCTCGACAGATTTTCGAAGAAATCAACAAATACCAAATTTTATGAAAATCCGTCCAGTGGGAGCCGAGTTCCAGCGGACAGATGGAAGGACGGACAGACAGACGGATAGACATGATAAAGGTAATAGTCGCTTCTCACGATTTTCTAACGCGCTCAAAAAAGCAATACAACAATATTAAACGACTCGAACTTTAATTCCTAACATTCCGGCATCGTCCAAATCGAGACGAAACATTAAAACTTCCTCACGTTGTAGCCAGACACGTGTCGACAGCAGATGAAGCCTCTAACTTAAAAATGGAATGTGGTAAATACGTCGTGTGCTAATAGTATGGGCTGTCGCATATCCCAGCGGACGCAGACAGCTAAGTATGTGGCAACGGAAGAATGGCAAGTAGCAGGGGAAAATTGTGAAGCACATCGGCAAATAAACCCACTGCTGTGCTGCTTCGTCCTTTATGAATCTCGCGTAACTGAACCCAAGGCTCCGAAATGAGAAGCTAGCGTCAAATGATCTGAGCTATGACACGGCCCACTGGTAATATTTTGAAAATAAATACAAACTATAAAGCCTAAAAGTATTTTAAAAATTCAGTGTAAAGTTTATATAACAGAAATGTAAATGCCGCTTTACGACACGTACATAACATACGTAATACCCTATTTGAAACGTATTCTTCCTATTCTCTTCATTCTCCTATTCTCCCGTTATAATCCCCATGAACCCAACAGCGTTACGCCTGCAACCGTACTCTTATTAGACTACACATCTCACAAACCTGCAGGAGAAGTTGCGGCTGCAACAAGGCGTAAGAAAACTTTGTATCTCTACATAAGCTACAAGATCACATTGAAGGAGTGTCTATTACGGTGTACTTTAAAAATTGTACTGAATGTACACAAAAGCTTTTCCTCTAATTAGAGGAAAATATACCCGAAGGATTACTGTAGACATGTCAGTGTAGTATGAAAACTGTTGTTATGTTTCAAATTATCAGATCTCTCTTCCCACAAAAATGAAATCCAACCACTTAACACAACAGATACTCTACGTCTTATTTTCTGCTATAGGTCAGGTCTCTTAATTATGGCGTATACAATAACCTGAAATGTATGAGATGTCATGCAACTGAGTACGAATAGTGCAGGAATTTCAGTAAAAAGGTTTAAAGATTCCAACTTGCTGATTGTATGCAACGCAGTGCTTTTATGTTATTTACCATTGTATATATGTGGAAATTATTAAAAAGAGCATAAATTTTAAACTTTTTTCATTAGGTGTTATTAAAGAAAAGAATATTTAAAAAACATTTCATAACACAAAGAAAGATTAAAGTAATTTAAGACTTGAAGATTCACGGCGACCAAAAATTGGCAAGTGACCTCAAGCGATGGGCCATATCAATCTTGAATCGAAGTTCAATGTTGGAGTTCTCCATCATCAGGGAATAATGTATATCACGTGTCAATCATACTTAATGACGACGGAAAGACAGACCTAACAAAACGGGCAATTTACAAGTAACAACACTGAGGGGCGTTCGCGTAACCATTCTTGCCGTGGCAAAGCAATGCTCATATTACATATTCTGAGTGTGAGTTTGTAACCTCAGTTATCCATCATGCAATGCGCATGCGCAGTATTATATTGTCATCTTTTAACTGTCTGGCTGTACCATATTTTTCCACAATGTCTCATAAACGGCAAGATATTCGGAAAAAATTATTAAAGATAAATTGTGTATTTCGGCATTCTCAAGAACGTTCGTCTGAAAAATTTCTCATTCTAAGAAGAATTCAGTTAGATACTATCATTAATGTACATAGTTCATAATGTAAAGTACCCGTTATTATTGTCAGATTTTAATGAAACTTGAATATTCTCGACAGATTTTCGAAAAATACTTTTTTTTTGTATGGCTCTACAGCCCTATATGGGCCTGGGCCTCCTCATTTCGAGGTTTCATGGTCACACATCTGAGACACACCACAGTCGGTAGGACTCCTCTGGACGAGGGACCAGCTCGTCGCAGAGACCTCTACCTGACATCACACAACACTCACAAGAGACAGACATCCATGCCCCCGGTGGGATTCGAACCCACGATCCTAGTAAGCGAGCGGCCAAAGACCCACGCCTTAGACCGCACAGCCACTGGGATCGGCTTTCGAAAAATACTAAAGTACAAAATTTCATGGAAATCCGTCCAGTGGGAGCAGAGTTGTTCCACTCGGACCGACGGACGGACAGACATGACGAAGCTAACAGTCGCTTTTCGCAATTTTGCGAATACACCTAAAACCCATTACAGTTCAACTTCGAACTGACACGGCTGGTAGCTCCGGAATAATTAACTCATTAAAACTATTTTATACGGTACAAATTTTCCATACCCTACATTGTTAAATAAACCCTTTCGTGGTCACTACTTTGAAAGAACTGAGAGAATATAACTCCAAAAAGTGGTGTGACCTTCAGTGACGTCATACCGACACCGTTTCCAATGCATTTCTCTCTTTGTGTCGACGTTTATTAACTAGGGAGAGATGAAAAGATTAGAAACCATTACCTAAGCTAAGTCATGTTCCTCTCTGAGAGAAACAAGTGAACAACTAAAGCACTTCCTAAAGGTAATGAATTATCTATAATTTCAGTACTGCCAGGTTCACTATTAACTGCCCGCAGTACAACGTTTCTTCACATATATAACCTGGCGGGCTATGCAGCAATACGCACTGCTGATGAACCAGTTGTCTGTTAGCAACTCAGTGCTACAGTCTTTTCTGTCTCAGTTCGAGAAATCCATAACCAAGGCACTGACTCGAAGCGGGATCGATATTAATTCCGGATACGTTGTGTATTCAGTGCCACTGTACGCAACAGGCAGTAGGAGGAAGTATATAAACACGTCAGAATAACATTGCTGATACTTAAACTCTATAAAGTGCTTTGTGCTCAATTTTGATTCTTATATACATATCTGAGCAAAGTTACTATTTAAAAAAAACAGTTCTGACATTACGAGTATGTGACATAAAATAATCATGTAAATTACCATTGCCTTGCAACTTACTGGGCAACTGGATGCATACTATAAAAACACATTAGCATTATTAGTCGCTAGTGAGGAGACTGGTCTAGAAGTAAATGCAGAGAAAATGCATACGTTTGTATGCATATGTTACGTAAACAAAATACAGAAAAAATTTCATAGCATAAAAATCAGCAATACATCCTTTACAATTGTGGCAAAGCTCACACATTTCGGAACAACCCTAACAGATTGAAATTTTATTCAGGCCGAAGTTAAAAGCGGATTATAGTCTGTGAATGCCTGTTATCATTCGGGCCGGAATCTTTTGTCTACCCGTTTGCTTCCGAAAAACAGAAAGATTGAAATATGCAGAATTATAATTTTATCTGTTTTTTTTATATGGATGTGAAATTTGGTCTCTTAAATTGAGGGAGGAATACAGGCTGAGGGTGTTTGAAAATAGGATACCGAAGAAGGTATTTGGGCCTAGGAGGGACAACGAAAGATGTGAGTGGTGGAAATTGCACAATTAGAAGCATCGTGGTCTGTATTCCTCACCAAATATAATGCGGGGAATTAAAATCAGGAAGAATGAAATGGACAGGGCTTGTAACATTTGGGACAGGAAAGGTGCATGCAGAGTTGTAATCGGGAAATCTGAAGAAAAGAGACCACTTGGAACACGGAGGAATAGATGGGATAAAATTAAAGTGTATCTTAAATAAATCGGTTAGGAAGTCGTTGACTGGACTGATCTGGCTGGGGATAGGAAAAAGTGGCGGGCTCTTGTGAACAGTTTAGTAAACTTTCGGAATCCATAAAATACGGGGAATTTCTTGACTAGCTAAGAAGTAAGTGTTTCAAGAAGGATACTGCTCCATATAGTTAACTGCAATACAATGGATGGTTAGGACACTGGATACGGAGAATTAGTTTAGTAATAAATAAAATATGTCATTAACATTTCCTACTTGCAGACTCGTATTTGATACACACTGACGTTATGTGATAAAATTATAAATCTCAGGTTGGTTTTACAGTGTTAGAACAAAGTTCTGTAATCGGTAATTTCATAATATACTGAAGTGTGAAGCAGTCGCCTCTCTTATCATCATCCTGTCACGATATATTATTGGTAAAAGGTATACCTCAACAAAACGTAAGCTTTACTGTGGGTGACAGGGGCTGAATAAATACTCATGTCATATTGCATTTATTGGAGCAATACTGAACCAGAGCTGTGGTTGCAGAAACGAAAATACAGAAAGAAAAAATTTAAAAAACTGCACTGAGAATGTAAGATCTGAGGTTCTCATGCAGCACCTTAAGAAGATATTCATCCTTATGCCACTTTTGTTCGAGAGGTTAAATGTTAACACAATTTCGGTACATGGATCTAAAGGCAGTAAAATGTCCATTAATTTTGGTATGATTTATTAAGGCCCTGAAATTTTAGGCCTTTTCGCAAAATTGCGGAAAGCGTCTATCAGCTTCGCCATGTCTATCCGTCTGTCCGCATGGAACAACTCAGCTCTCACTGAAAGGATTTTCGTTAAATTTGATATTTGAGCATTTAAAATCTGACAAGGGTAACGGCTACTTTACAGGAAGACCGATGTACATTTATGATAATATCTCGCTGAGTTCTTCATAGAATGAGATAAGTTTCAGAAAAACGTTGTAGCGAAATTCAAAACACGTCTTTTATCTCCAAACAAATTTTCCGAAAATCGTGACGTTTATGACATAATGTGGAAAAATATGGCAGAGCCGGACAGGCCACACATGACAATATACTACGGTGCATGCGCTTTGCATGCTGGATAACTAAGGCTACAGACACACACTCAGAATATGTAATACTTCTTGCTTTTGCACGGCAACAATGGTTATACGAACATTGCCTGTCTGTAAAATACACGTTTTCATACTTCTCTAACAATCGGGTTCAATTTTCGATGCAAAAAAAAAAGTCTCTGAGTAGAGTTTTCGCCGTTGCATTTAATTCCTCTGTAAGATACCGGGCTTTGAATTAAGCCAAGGTCGTTGAATTTCAGTCTTTTCCGATGTATAATTAACATATGGCATATAAGGTAATGCAGCGTCGTTAAGTAAAACAATTATCTAGAAGCTCTGTCTCTCACGTTAAAGGAAGAGCATGGTGTTACCGAACTGGATGCTGAGGAGAATAGTTGGACCTTGGATGGGTGAAGAAACAAGAAATTTAAAGAAAATTGCACAACACGGAGATCATACATTTCACTATTCACAAATCATTATTGCGACGATCAGTCAAGGATGGTGCGACGAAACAGGCATTGCAAACGAATGGGGAAAAATAAAAACTGCTTACAAGATTTGGATTGGGTAACATGAAATAAAAAGTTACGCGAAGTACATATATCGTAATAACGTGGGGTGTGAGAGTAACCACTGCTGCAATGGAAACTCAACAATGCGTTCTGCGTGTATTGTTGAGCTATACGTCACTGACAATAACACATATATTTACGTTGCCCGACAGTGCTTGTATGGCGTCTGTTGTCGGCTGCAGCAAAACGTAGTTACGTGTTCATGTAAAGTGCCCGATATTGCGTCCGAATTTAAACAAACGTGGAGTTTCTCGACAGATTTGCATAAACTCCCAGCACCAAATTTCACAGAAATCCGTCCAGTGGTAGCTGCGATGAAACATGTGGACAGACGGACAGTAGACAGATGGACAGGACGAAGGTAATAGGCGCTTTTCGCGACAGAGCGAACGCTCCTAAAGCAATCTTTCGAAGCCCCAGTTATAGTTGATAAATAATGTTAAAAAGCACCTTAAAGAAATAAGGTAGAGGCGAGTGGACCGGATTTATCTGGTTCGGAACACGGGCCTGTGGCATGCTACTGTGCAAACGATAATGAGTACGCGATGTGAATGACAGGCGAAAAAAAATATTGAATAGTAGATCGACTGCTGATTTCTCACGAAGCACTCCATTCCACGAAAAAAGGATCTCGGAGATACGTAACTTTAGCGACCCTAGCTCTCTGCAGTAAATCATTTTTGCAACCTAAGACCCAATTATCCGCAATGCAAGCTGAAGTAACTGATACGAGGCAAAGTTAAAGTTAACAGATGGGACCTCTCATTTGTTTCTACGGTATGAGATGAAATGTATTGATTTCTTATTCCTGTGGGCTTAGTTTCTTAAGAATTACTGTCAATGATGGACTCATAAACTTAAAAAACCATGAAGACATATCATTACCGCTCATAATAATACTCTGTACAATGCATTATTTAGGGTGTACGTCCAACCTTGAGACTGGCAATAAAATGCGTTATATGTGCCATGTGCATACTAACTAACTCCATGGAGAAGATTCCTTCTTGAGAAGCTAACAGGTCCTCAGCTAGTCAACAAATTACCCGCATTTATGGAACCCGAAGGTTCATTACCGCATTCACAAGAGCCCGCCACCTGTCCCTATCCTGAGCCATATCAATCCAGTCCATGCCCCCATCCCACTTCTTGAAGATCCATTTTAATATTATCCTCCCATCTAAGCCTGGGTCTTCCAAGTGGTCTCCTTCCTCAGGTCTCCCCACCTGATAAGAGGGTCCCTGTCACCACGGCATGGAGCGTCCTCAGGTTGCGGATGAAGGAACGGCCTCCGGATATGGAGGGTAGCTGCGAATACATTGAATAAGCAGTTGCAGACAGCCAACAAGGGGTGGTCCTCCAGCTTGGGGTTGGGCGAGGTGCTAACAACTCCTCGCCGTAAAAAATTACCATGTTACGAAACACAGCACAAAGCATTGGCATGGACTGATTCTTGGTGCATAATAAGCAAACAAAATATCCGGTAATAAAACCGGAAATTTAAAAATGGCTAGTAACAAACAGCCATTTAATAAATATCTGAAAGTTTTCCATACTCTTTCCATTATAAAATCCTCTTTCCCTAAGGTTTATTTTAATGTTACTGTCCCCTCTAGGTTGTGTTGTTATATGAGTGAACAAAAAACTATTCTCAATCAATATTTTCTGGTCTATCCGTATTTTCCTGAGTCAGTTCCCTGGTGTGTTGGTCATGTATAAAGTCTGATATTACAACACATAAGGACACATAACGACTAACCTAATGTTAGAATTTCTTTGTTCTTACTTCAAACAACAAGAGATGGCAAGAAACCGATAATTAGTGAATGACAATGTCGTAGATAAGGCGTCTGTAAAGCCCGCGGTTGGTCCCAAAATGTACAGAAAACTAAATTATTTGTTGGTTCGTTCGGATTGGTATTCATTCTTCTGACAGAAGGCAGTATTCTGGACCCCTTATATGAGATCTTGGACTTACTTTGCTAGTAATCATCGGAGGCCCTGATTATGGAGTCCCCCCCCCCCCCCCCCCCCATAGCGGTTATCTAGGTTGATGGTGAATTTATTTGAAAATAATACATATAAAATTTTTCTTCTCTTCTCACTTTGTTCTATATCCTGAAGTAAACATAAATATCTCCACCTAACATGTCGTACAGGCACACAAGGTGACTAGAGGTATGGCTCCACTCATTCTTAAACTCGGTGCTAGATAGAGGCGGGTAGTCAACGCCACGCACTGGCCGCTTGACCCCTGGAAAGAGCATGGATACCAATTTTACAGTATGCTGGGTGGGCCTCAGGGCCTCTCTGTAAAGGCTCAACTAGACGGCGCGTGGCTCGGCTCGTTTTACGTCATAACTGACGTCATTGACAATAATCGTATTCAAACGCGCCATGTATCCGGCCTGGCGTGGCGCGGCTTGTGATTGGGCGAGCGAGGCTCGTTGGATCGCCGCAGAAGCAGTTTTTTTCACGATCCTCAAAGGGACTCGGCGCGGGCAGCTGTTGCGGCTACACGGGGCTTGCAGTCCACGCGCCAAGCCAGTCGCAGGAGAACAACACGACGTGTTATTCCACAAGCCGAGCCGAACCTACCCGAGCAAGGCCGCTGGTCCGCCGTTTGCCGAGCTGCGCCGCGTCGTGTAGCCAGATTGTCTTTTCTGTTCCGATCTGTTGGCCGTCTAGTCCCGGCTTAAGGGTGTGAAGAAGAGAAAATCTCTTGCCCCCACTGGCGTTCGAACCCTGACCCGTCCAGCCCGTAGCGAAACGCTACATAGTTTGCGCTATCCCAGCTCCCATCCCCTAAACTGGTCCCAACCATTAATGTGAATTTTCTATTTTCTTACATTACGGCTAGCATCTGGAGACCGTGAGAACAGGGGAAGCAATACACAGCAACGTAGAACTTATAATGGTGGGTTTACGTAAGAAGGTAATATATCAACATGACAGTGACTGTACGATAAAAATATTTTAGACATTTTTAAAAAGAAAATTAAAGCCTTATATGGAGGTCACGTCATTCGATCTGTGACGCAGATCTGTAATTCGACAACGGACACCTGCATTAAAAGTAGTCGATAAATAAGCACTTTCAGCCGTCACGATCCATAATTAAGCTCAATACACTTCGTTCCATAAACTCTAAAATATATCTCGCATATCATTTCGCAGATTGTGTTAAAATTCGAAACAGCAGACACGCAAGAAGAATGCAGAGATTCATAGTAAAGACAATCTTATTTAGAGTCAAACAGCCTCCCAGATTTTGTTAAAACCCTATTTCTAGAAGTTGTAACTAATTTCCGTTTTATTATTCCCATCTTAAATACGATTAACAAGTTTCAAAGAACGCTTCTGGTAATTCTGTGTACTACATTAGCACGCAATAATGTAAATAACAGCTACATAGAAATTCAGTTCCTTCCTCACAGGACTTGACTGCTAATCGCAAGAAAATCGATTAAGGCTCCTGAGGGAAATAGTCTTTGTTTATTGTAAAAATCATGCAAAAAAACACAAATTGAATGTGTCAGCAAAACAGAGGGTGTCCTCAAAAGAAACTTACACATCCAAAATTATACTTAAATACAAATTCGGTGTACGTGGAACTTCATACCTGCATGCGTCGATGGAGAAGCTCTCAAAGTTTTGTTTCAAATGACCGAGGTCATAGATAATGATCGTTGTTGCCGCTGGATGTCACTAGTTTTCAAAATGAGTCCCCCCCCCCCCCCACACAATAATCTGATCAGCATTTTGCGAAGACAGAGACAGAGACAGTGACAGCTGTGCAACGAGCACAAGAAGCCGCTGCGGTGTGCTGATGTTTGTGGGTTGCTTCGGAATGAAGCCCGAACGCGGTCCAGAGTTGCACCAGACAGAGAAGACGGACATGGCCTGTAAAATGCAACATTCCTACTCGAATTTCTTGTACTGTACATACATGGATCCTCGGCTGGGTGGATCCGTACGAAGCGGTGTCCGAAATGCATGTCGCACAGCAGGTTCTAAATCTGAGATCTGCGCTCTACTGGGATATTACGCGGCGTCGTGTGGTATTTGTTTACCGACGTTTCGGGACAACGTATCGGTCCCATCTTCTCGTAATTGTACGAATTAATTTCTCCCACAATTCTGTCCGGAATTCTGTGGTTAAATAAGCGACTGTTAGTTGTCTTAGCGTTTACTTCACACCAATGACGTGACTAATTTTAATATACTTCATGGTGTTTCTTTACGATAGGCCTACTTGTTTTAGTTCTATAAATTAGCACACAGAAGTAGGCCAGGAGCTAAACAGTCCAACCATATTCCATTCATTCTTGAATTTTAGGCCTTAAAACCTGTGCATTCTAAAGAACTCTAAGGATAATGGTGGAAAAGAATTTCCTTCTGTCACGCCAATCTATAAATGACGCACACCACAAAAATGTTTAGCTGTACAAAATTTGCTGTAGGTTTCGTTCGGAGAAATTTAATTTACCTGAATAGTTTCATGGTCGTATTAAATTCAATTAAATGACGATCAATACTGGCTGTAATAACCAAACGATATTTGTGAATCCAGTGATTACAAAGCTCTCGCAGCTTACCGTTAATGGGGACTGCTCTCCTGACTTCAAAATACGTATGTTTTCATGTATATTCATTAACGACGAGATATATGATCGGGCATACAGCTGCATTCATGTTGCGTGGTGAAATAGATGACGTGATAACAAGCCTTCCGACGACCAGTGTGTGGTTCATCTGAACGTACTGATTTATAAACAAGCTCTCTTCAGTTTAGTATTGATTCTGTGTCCACTAGTTCACATGGGGACGGTCAGCAGGCCGAGCTATCACTTGCTGTTAGAACAAATGGCTGTTGCTTACTACCTGTTTTCACATACACATAATCGTTTTCATGGCTACAATATCTGCTGCACTCTGTCCCATTACTATGATCGGTGCAGGATTTCAATATCCTAGTCTTCACGGATGAAGATTTTGTAATAGTGTTTTAAAAATTTGACACTTTCTTATCTCATCCTACTTTATTTAATTTATTAAACAAACATCACGGCAGAGTTATGAATAATCAAGTTTCATATGCTATGGGGTCCGCATTCAAATGTAGCGCCGAATACGGTCTATCATTATTGAGATTTTTCGCAGTCTTGCTCAGTCCCTTCAGGCAAACAAGGATAAAACCTGAAATTACTTCTGAACCGCTTACGCCCATATTTTGCCTGTTCATTACTCTCCAGTCACCGTCAGATTTGTGTAATGTGAGGAAGTGCAAGCGTTCATACAACCAAAACGTCACACTACTCTGTCACATTTTAACCACCTTTAAATATTAAGACTTTACACTGTCCTTGAAGAATCTAATAAGTACGGAGGTTTTGTGAAAGATAACGTTTTATTATACACTGAAAACAACAAGTTGTACGAAGATACTTAAAGAAGCACTGAAAACTTGTACATTGACTTTCTAAATATTGGTGGACAGCATTACGTTAAAACTGTTCCACGTAAAGTTTTGTGTTTCCACGCCAAGAAGGTATATGCGGAAGTAGAGGTATAGCGCCAATCATTTTTAACATCGGCAGTAGATGGGAGTGAGTAATAAACTTTACCCGTGATAGGAACCCCTTTTCCCATTGAACACAAGGCTTGGTGTGCCCCAGAGTCGGTCTGGACGTTTTGGAGAAGAAACAATCTCTCTTCCTTACCGGAGTTCGACCACCGGATCATCCAGACCGTAGCCTAGTCACTATACATTCTATGCTATCCCAGCACCTAACCTGTTCCATATTGTTTTCAAAGAGAATTTAATTCAGGTCACTAGCACCCAGATGCCTCAATGAACCTCTCCCTTGTTTCAAACATGGAGGCATTTGGAAGCAGCAGAACTACAGAATTTCGAAGACACAGGACATTTTCCAAAATCTGTACATATTAATACACTCAACACTTATATTAATAAAGCTTCTTTCATTTTTTTAAATTCAAAACCTCCAATCTGCAGACTTAGAAAAATGGCACGTGATAAAGGCATTTCATACTTCAGGTAGAGACGTCTATTGACGACATCGAAAAATATTAGTACAGTATCTCACCTGTGTATATAAATATGCTCTATAAATTACAGTAAATAACAGGAGCAAACATTTCTTAATTTTTGCAATACGAGCCATGGGTAAATACAATTAGAAACGAGATGCTGCCAGCCAGCATACAGCTAAAAGATTTATTTTGTCCTACCGTTTCGTACATTTAAAAGTAAAAGATTAAAATATCATATTAACTGCCTTGTCTCAGGAATATTATTTGGAATTGAAATCAAAGGAAATTTAAACTGAATAGATCTGAGGAGAGGGTGGTGAGGAAGACATCTGAAAGCTAGACGGGAAAAATTAAAAGAAAAAGCTTGAAAAAAAGCGAAGGATAAAAACTGCATAACTCACTGTCAGAAAGACGAACAAAAACAGCTGCATAATTCACAACATTAAGATAATAATAATAATAATAATCTTCAAAGTATTTATTTTCAAAAATAACTACCTCCATGAATTTAGTCAGTTATGTACTAAACTTTAAATCGTGTTGTTTTTCAGATAAACGTCCTATTCTACAAAGTCAAAAAGAATAAATTGGTGAGCCTGGGGCAAAAATTCCAATTTATAAAGTTTACCTACGAAGTTTCTATATGCTATTTTAGATTGCCATTTAATGAGATGAAAATAACAGAAAATACCTATTACAAAGTCTACTCTAGGCAAAGCTATTAGAACTCAGACCGTCAGAGAAAAAGGAAAGAAATAATGATACTGTACAGTCACTTCCGGTAACAGGAGTTTCGATTCACTAAGAATGTTCATTGGCAGATGAAGATGAAAAGTCAGTTCTATGTGGATCCTAAACCAATTCTGCCATGATTTTCGGCTTTGTGTTTACAATTTATTTACGGTGTCTGCAACTCAGCTCATAAAGCGTCGAATAACTGGAACACAGTAAACCACACAGTCGTGACCTACTTTCAGGCTGTACCGAAAATTGTCTGCATACACCGAAGAAAATCATAAATATCACAATTTAAGATAATTTGTGCCCCATCCAATATTTGATCGGCCACTCCCCTCCCCCCTCGCCCAAAATATAAATCAGAAGCTTTGCTGTCCCAAGACAATTGCTGATAGCCATATTTGTTAGTGTCAAAGTGACAATTAATGGGGTAAAAGTTGAATGTTTCTGTCCGTGGGCTTACATCAATTAAAAGTGTGAAACAATGGAGAGAAAGCTCCATGCACTCATATTGTCAGTAACATATGGAAGTGAGTAGTTCACCCCGGGGACAGTGCCCATGGTAAACACTGACGAAATACTGTATTTGATATGGGGAGTCCAGACGGATTATGTACATGTTGACGAAAGACGAGTTCACTTTCCTGTCAGGTCTCTTAACTTCGAACACTACACCCGTAGCTTCATTTTATTAACTAAATAGGCGATGTATATGCTATTTTTATATTTCAGATCCTCAGATGCAATAATGCACCTTCCTTTGTAATTCTACAGTCATCAATTCCGGATAGACAACAGGCGGCATTGAGCATTATATCCTTGCAATCTTTCAGAATACTGTGTGTACTGTTTCACTTGCCATTACACGTTCAAAATTATTTCTGGCGCGATTTTAACGAGAACGTGTAGAATTATGCATGTTAATTCCTCAGTTCTGCCGTGTGTCAGCATGTTTAACGTGCAACAATTCGATAACCACTGAACGGATTTTCATGGCATTTAATACAGGGGGGGAGGGGGTTAATTAACATTTGTCAGTCCATTCCAATTCTGCTTAAATTCGGACAACAGTGAGAGGCCTTTTACATGAAGACCTGCTCGTACTTATGTGTCTGCGGAAACGTCGACTGTCACGCACTAAATGCTTCTGGATGGAAAACGTATTCAGAATGAATTTAATAGAGAAGGAAGAAACATAGTACGCCAAATTTACACTTTACTGGAGTCTTCCAGGTTTGAAGGTATTACACAACAAGATAGGGTATGTACACATAACGTAACATTGTGGCGCGTTCGCGTAACCATTGTTGCAGTAGAAACACAACAATGCATTCTCTTGTGTTGTTGAGCTACATGTCACTGTCAACTATATAAAAATATCGAGTGTTGCACAACAATGCATTTATGGCAAATTGATGTCGCCGGCAACAATAAAACGTACGTAGGTCTTCATGTAAAGTACCCGATGCTGCATTGAAACAAAAGAATGTTCGCTTGCTCATGGCCTTCTTTAGACGTAAAATTTGGCTAAACAGATCGCAATGACAGATACTTCGTTGCGCAGATTCTCAGATTTGTAAGAAATCGCACAGAATTAATCAATTATGAAGCAATAAGTATTAAACATTCTGAGTGTGTGTCTGTATTCTCGCCTTAGTTATCCGGCATGCAAATCGCATACTTTCTGCACCGTATTGTCATCTGTGGCTTGTCTGGCCCTACCAAATTTTCCATATTATCTCATAAAAGGTACGATATTCGAAAAAAAAGTTTTTAAACTAAAATGTGTGTTTTCATTTTCTCTACAAGGTTGTCTGAAAAATTTCACACTGTAAGAATAATTCACCGAGATATTATCATAAATGTGTAAAGTATCAGTTATTCTTGGCAGATTTTAACGACACTTTAATTTTCTGGTGGATTCTCAAAAAATCCTCAGACATCAAATTTCATGAAAATCCTTCCAAAGGGAACCGAGTTGTTCCATGCGGAGAGAGACAGACAGGCATGACGAAGCTAATAGTCGCTTTTCGCAATTTTGCGAACGCGCCTAAAAAGAGGCCTAACAGTCCAGGGCTGATACGATGTATTACTCCTATCTTGTTAGGTTGCTAACTGACAAGTTATTTTTAAACGCCTTTTATATGGTCCACCATGATGGAAACCCACCATAAATGGAGAGTGACTGCAATTACCAATCCTTTATTTGCTCGAAACATTAAAGACACGAAAACCCTCAGCCGTGATATGTGGTAACCTGGCAGAAATTCTAAATACATCTTTTAGACAGAATAGTAACAGTTACTGCTATAGCAACCTCCGCGATAACAACACACTTTAATTAACAATAAAGATCAAGAAATATATCCTCTGTTACAAATATATTTACTGTATACGCATGTGTTGTTCAATTTAAAGGCGTATATTGTAATAATGTTTTGCTATGAGAGTCGTATGCAAGTGTGCAACTAAATTCAATTAAACGGGATAACTATCTAATTTACACAAAATCTGGTTTAATTTAAGGAGATTTTAAGATATAATTATCATTACATTAGATTGATTTTGAAGCTACGATTTCAACTTGCTTTCTTTCTAAGTGCAGTTTTAAAACAAGGAAATAATGTAACTGAAATACGTGGAAGTCAACTTGCAAAGACCATGATTAATATTATCTGTCTCAGTTTAGAGAAGTAGAAGATTTTACGGTGTTCACAAAGTTTGACTACTTTCGGTTCCCCCCAAACCTTTAACTAAACCTTTTAGAGCTCTGTCATCCGGCCTTCCCCTAGGGATTCTAACCAGGATTTGTTATATATTGTTACTTTCTCGCACTGCACTACTCACTAGAGTCGCTTCTTTCTATTTCCCTTCAGAATATTCCTTCCTACATCCATTCGTCAACCCGTGTTGCATTCCTTCGTCCACAACTATCACAAAACAAGTCATCTTCAACTCTATCATTTTCCCTGATATATGTAACATTAAGCCAAATGCCGTTTGACAAAACATCACTAAGTCCATAGAGCAGAGTCCTTCCTGAGAAGCTAACAGGTCCTCAGCTAGTCACGAAATTCCCCGCGTTTTATGGAACCAGAAGGTTCATCTATCTCTATCCGCAGCCAGAGCAAGAGAAAACACCACACACATAGAAAATATACAGATCCGCCAAAAGCATAAATGTCTACGACATTCCATTGGTCGCCATTTGAGAGGTGCTCAGTTTGTGTAAGAAATGCAAATTGGAATTTATGCACAACTTAACGGATATTGGACACAACAGAAAATCTTAAAATTAATTCGTCCTCACACTACAAGACTGATCTTTGGCCCACTGTGTTTCAACTGAAATACTTCGGTTACCGTTCATAAAAATATTACGGTAATTTCCTCTGCGGAAATAAACTGCAAAGGTCAAAGTCGGATTCGTGAGCAAAAGAACATTATATACCCTACCGGCTGCAACATTAAAAACTCTATTTTTTTGATACAGTGAATTTCTGTGCTTCGTTTGAATCTTAAAATAAACATTAATTATTCAATTAAACAGATTGGTATTTATAAGGAGACGGGCTGTGTTCCGTGTGAAGTACAAAGTAAATATTTATGTGCAGTTTAGACTATCCCCATATTTCAGAGACTTCGGTGTCCAGTGTGGTAGCAAGGAATCATTTACTTTAATTAATGACTACATGTGCAATAACACGTGGTGTACTTGGCCACGCTATATGAACGAGGGTTATAAGAACATTGACTATCCAGTCTGCTTTACAAAATATTGATTTATGACCTAATGTTATGCATTATCAACAACTTGGTAAGTGGGCTGCAAGGTTCTTCGTAATTTAATTAACAGAAACGGACGAGACTGTCCAGATTGGGATTTCTCGTCCATTCTCCATTCGCTGTTCAATTTCAGTGTGGTTCCGAAATACCTGATAGCTCAACGCGCTGATTGATATCATTCTTATTCATCACTTGTATTTGGAATTTAGAATTTCTTAGATTCATGACGATTATCATGCCAATTAAGTTCAACTAAAGAATTACTGCCCCATGGGCAAGCACTGAATGTTAAATAAGTTTAGTGTTAAGTGAAGATGAAGAGACTCGGAAACGAGAGGAACAAAAGTTAGAACGGATGTTCTTACATAACTGCTTCAAACTCTTCCCTTTCTTGTCCAAGGATGAATATTCGTCTGACATTCCGAGATAACGGTATTGAAACCTAAGGATGTGTGAAGTCTATAGCAATCTTCGTAATCTGCCAGCACAGTCTGCCATCCTTACACAGAGTTGTTAGAGCTCCACAGAAAAGTAGCGCGCCGTGTCTTAATAAGCAGTTACTGCTTTGAACTTCGCATTGTTTCATTCAATACACCTACTGTAGAAGCTGACACATAATGCCCCTAAATTTTATTCTGAAGATTTCGCAATCGAATCTCAGACCGGATATTCTGACCGATGATTTTTTCCTCATACTATCCAGGCAATGCGATGTGGAAAGCAAGCGGAAAAATTATCACATTATTTCTTTCCCTCGATAGTCGCCAAAAACAGAGACAAATGCGAGATGATTCCTCTGGAGACAAAGCTTCGGAAAATAGATCATAAATATCTGGAAAGTTTTTAAATGAGGTGATGGAGAAGGATGGAGAAGATCAGTTTGACCGATCGTTTGAAAAATGAAGTATTACATAGAATCAAGTAGGACAGGAATATCCTGCGTACAATTAAAAGAAGGAAGGCTAACTGGATTGGTCACATCTTGTGTAGGAAGTGCATTCTAAAAACGTCACTGAAGGAAAAATAGAAGGAGGGATAGAAATGATAGGAAGACCAGGAAGAAGATGTAAGCAGATACTGGATGACCTCAAGGAAACGAGAGGATACTGGAAACTGAAAGAGGAAGCATTACATCGCACTCTGTGGAGAAGTCGCTTTGGAAGAGGCTATGCACCTGTTATGGTAGGACAGACTACGGAGTGATGATGATCCAGGCAAGAATTGGGATGTTATATTGAGCTTAAGCCACAACAGCTTTCTCCTACATTCTTTCAAATTCATTACCTAGCAATTATCTCATCCTTAAACACTACGCAATCTAAGCTACCAACAACGTTGTAAAAGGCAGTAAGTAAAAAATAAAAGTAACTACTTGTCATCACGCTCACATGTAAACATTTTTATTTCCATCCTAAAAATTACTGTTCATATTCTGCACTAAAATCGAAGGTACGTCATAAGATAGAATTTAAGTTGTCAAAAATTTCAGATCGGTCCATAAAACAAAATAAATCTAACAGTCACTAATTCCAGTGAGACACTCTGCTTAACGTCTCTAATATTCTGCACAAAGCTCTCCGTCAGTATCTAGCCAATTAGCAAACTAATTAAATAACGAGCTAATTAATTTAATGAAATAAAATCCTATCATTCACTTTCTGATAGTCGAAGGTTCTTGCCGAGTTTACAAGAGCCTCCAAATTGTTCCCGTCCTAAGCTATGTGAGTGCTGCCGAAACCCTTCTACCCTATCTTAGTTTAATATTACACCCTCATATAAGCCTAATTCTTTCAAAGAATTTTCCTTCGCCGCCTATCATTTCATTGTCCCATTAATATTAAATGAAGAGCAAAATTCATGAAGCTCCTCATTATACTGTTTATCCAGTCTCCAGTTATTTCTTTCCTCTTTGGTTCGAATATCTTCATCAGCACCCCCCCCCCCCAGCTATAGTCTACCCTTTATGTCAATGATCAGGTATAACACCTATAATAACAAAAAAAGGTTAAATTGTAAGGAACAAAAAAAATTAGAAATCTAAGAACCAATACCTGCAATTTAAGTCTTCCAGCAATATAAAATGATAACAAATTATGTGGATTGGCACCAGTCAATATTAGCAGACACAGCAGCCCTCGTTAGCACCTAGAGGAATACACTGCTTTGGTGAAGAATTCTACTGAAATTACTGAGCCGTGTCCGCATCACCGTGATTATTAGGTTGTTGCAATAAATCGTTTTCACCTTTATTAAAGCTTTCCGACGATGGCGTATTGTCATCGGTGTGACCGAAAATTTGGACAGTGTCAATCGTCCTAGGCTGGAAACCCATGATATGTCGGAGCCTCAGGGATTTAGACTAGCTCTTTCTAAGAGCTCCACCACAGAAGGCTCACCCCTTTCACCGTTCCAGCAGAATACGTTAGCAGCATTCACCCTCCGGAACCTTTTGGGATTTTAATGTAAGGCGATTGAATTGTTAAAAATGTCAGTCACGATCATAGATGATGGTTGTTCAAGTAACGAAAGGTCAAACTTACGTAAGAGCTATACACAGCGTTGCTCTTCACTAGTTCAAATTAAACTAACTAATGCACAAGTATTATTAACAAAGTGAGGTATATTTGTAACCCCTACACACGTTTCGGCAATCAAGTTGCCATCCTCAGGGGGATTGCCGAAACGTATGTAAAGGTAAAGCAACCCCATTACAGGCCTAGACAGGCCCTGAGGGGTCCAGGAGGTTGAAGTTCCCAGATTTGTAGACAATCGGCACATGAAGGTGGTAAGGTTGTCAGCCCTACGCACCGGCCGCCTTTACCCCCCAGGACATATTCCTGGTACTCATTTCTGTTAGAGGCTGAGTCGACCCCAGGGCCATAGTGCGACCGAAACGATTATGTCAAGGAATTAATTCCAATGACACCATCGGGAATCGAACCCGCGACGTTCCGGTTTGTAGCGTAGTGCCTCAACCAACTGCGCCACCGCGCGCCCCCGAAACGTATGTAGGGGTTACAAATATACCTTACTTTGTTAATAATTATTGTGCATTAGTTGATTTAATTTAAACTTATGACAAAATGCAAGGTACATATAATATAAATTTTTCTTCACTGTCTTCGTCTTCATGTTACTGTGCACTTAAATGCCCTATCCGAAAACACTTCATCCTGCAGCCGGGCCCACATACGTGATTCATTTTAAGCACTAAACAAAAGTCCAATATTTCTCACTTAAGTGATTAGCTTAACTTTCTTTACGATTCTTGTCATCCGAAACTCTGATATTCAATAAACATTTTACTCACTGGCACCCACATTTACTCTCCATAGATTACGTCAAAGAAACTACTTAACCTGATAAACTTTACCTGATTTCATAGTCTACTGCACAGTAACTACAGATAGAATATTTCAGGCGCCTGGAAGCTACGTAGTGTAGGAAGCCTTGGTAATAAAATTGGTATCTTTGGCTTACAGTAAACACGCAGCTTATTTTAGGGTATGGAAGGCCAAGATTGAAAGAAAGTTATTAAACCAATTTCCTCGGAAATGTGGTCCGCTCGTTCCTCAACAGCTGACCAAACGTGTTGCTTCATTACTGAATACGGTACGGCAGCGCAGCAGCAAATAACTCAAGGGTGAGTAAACCCTCTTTACAATTCGAAATGAACTCATTTAGTTCACGTCCATAGGACACAAACGTTGACTACGTGTTCAAAAGCGACAATAGGACGTAGTGCCATTGTTAAATATACGTATTAATACCATCCTCCCACCTAGGCCTATCTTTATCTTCACTTTAGGCTTCCTGAAAAACTAATCAATTTTCATGCTATCATGCGTACTACATTCCTATATTTCATTGTGAAAATAGGATTTTAGACTGAGTGTATATTATGAGGATTTTTTATTCTACAACATTCTTCATTGTTCTATTGGTAAAGAGCGCATTATTCTCTTCATATTCCCTTCAATACCCCATTCACAAACACCCTCTTCCGATGATAAAAATAATATTATTTCTCAAGTTCGTGTGAAAAAATACGAATATTTTGTTAAAACTTTATATTATTCACACCGTGCATTGTCATTCGAACACAAACCACTTTAACCAACAGATGCACTCTTATTATAACTTGTTATGTTATACAATACAGTCACTGTGAATTAACCAGACATGTTTCGATCCCTTGTCATAAGGGACTTTTAGATTATATATTACACAATTACAAATTAACAATAAAGGTACATATTATTTTGTTTTGTCATTTGTTTGCCCTTCAGAAGATCAATAAATTTAATTATGCATAAAAGAAAATAACTCTTACCAAGAAGTTACGAGAACATAAAATTTGCAAAATTGTTGCTGGCATTATCCTTAAAATCTCTATAGCTTTTTCTCTCCTATAAAGAGGAATAATATATATAAAATATTGTTTCACTTTTTGTTTCATATGGTTTTAAACTTAGTCTTGGACCTGAGCGAAGAATATGCATTAAGGTAACTTGAAGATAAAAATTCTGAGTAAAATATTTTAACCTGAAGAGCAGAAATTAACATGAACATGAACACCGAGTGGTCCATAAAGAGGAACTACATAACTTACACGATTAGCCAATTCTTAGTCCTGCGATCAATTGAAAGCAGATGAAACAGGGCGTTTACAAAGATGTGGAAGCACTTGACCATGATATGGAAAGGACCCAGCTCCGTTTTCCAGTGAACAACGCAACAAAAAGTTTTTGATCGATTGTGCAACTGTCCGCTTTCAGAGAAGGACTCTTCTCCATAATTGTGCGCAACAAACCACTGCATTGTGCATCTCGCAGTTCATTAATTATGTCCGTCTATAGACTGATAAGGTGCTAATAATCTGTAAATAAATTCAGTAACAGTTAATTATTATATTCGACTTTATTAGACATAAACCACACAAAGCAGGTTACACACACACACATTCATTCACTTCGAACGTACAAGAGCGGGTTAAAGCAGACAATAGGAATTAATGCACTTGACTTTATCATTTACTTAAATGTGCAGAGATTGCCCATGTTGTGAAATCAATTTAACAACACAAACCATTCGAATTGTGTTAACTCACACTCCATTAAGTTTCCAACATTGGCTTCTCTGTAAACTTGTTACAGACTATTTTGAAATAGTGGTATCGCTCAACGATTGCATTCGACAGGTTCTCGAGGCTTATTTGTATATTTATTTGATGACAGTGTCAGCCGTTCATATTATGCAGAATGTAACTGAGCGGTTTTTTACAAACCTTCAGGGGTTGTAGGAAGGTCAGGGGAGAGGGGCAATTTGAGACGAGGAACATTTAGAAAACCTCTCCATATCGAAATCTGCGTCGATACTGCGACTTTGGGGTCACCTCCACAGTCTCATTTATAAGACCCCTCTGTAGACATAAGAGGATCTGGTGGCTTCAAATCTAGCAGCATGTGAAAAAATTCAGAATACGCCAGGGATCTTTGAAAAGGTACGCCAGAACTTCGTGCGCCCTGCAATGCCTGCAATGAAGTCAGTTGCCACCACTTCGAAAAGATCTCTTTAATTAATTGACAATAAAACCATTAAAACAATACACACAATAAGAATTTATGAAAAAGAAACGATAATTTAAATAAAAGCGCTGATCTCAGAAGTCAGCGCTCGCGGTTTGCCTACCTCAGCAGCCTCTGTATCAATGCCGATTTTGATATGAAGCAAACGCTCATGTCCACATGTTCTCTGTTAAAATTGCCCCACGATGACCTCTCACAATGCATGCAAGATTGTGAAAACTATTCAATTATACCCTGTATGAAATACAATTTTAGGATAATACTATTGAATAATGAATTTGATAGGCTTGGGAAGAAATCTGTCCAGATTTACTTCGAGATTCTATCTCATTTCCCTGGAGGGACTATGAAAAACCAAGAAAACCATGCAAGCATATCTGATGTCCAGGCCAAGCTACCGAATGCCATCCCCACGAATACAGGTCAGAAGTGTCACTTCTGGAACCAATTTGTTCAAGGTTCCATAATACAGTCCTTTCCAAAATACTATGACTCCTGAATGGACTCACTAATTCTCTTCAATATCAACAATTTCAGTATTAGAGTAAAATCTTGAAATTGGCCATAAAAGCCTCCTTGAAATCCCCGTCCGCTTGTATTGGTTCTATATAATTTACACAGTTAAAATATTTACAAACATTAAGACGAGAATGAATCTGCAATCTTTGTGTAAAAAGATATTACGGTAAGCTGCAGACACAGAGAAACGTTGTCAGCCATACAGCACGCTTATACAGTTGAGAACAAAACGACCCGAAGCAATTCAAAGCTGTTAAGCTAGAGAGTGATCTTTCTGTATTAAAACATTTAATCTTATACATTAAACACACAAGCTGTTGATACTACTAGAACTGCACAAAGCCAACAGATTGATTACTTTTAGTTCCTAGAAGCAGGTGGCATCATCTGCTTCATTGTTTATAATCTCTCTGAGACCCAGAAAACCATTCCTTCTATAAAACACTTCATGCGTTTGTATGAAATTGTTAAATCTGAGTCAAAGGGATTTTACTAACGCGTAATAAAATAACACAAAAACCTAATAAGTTACTTCCCCCTAATCAAATATGTTGTTATATATTAGGCCAAGAGGATAATTGTCAAAAGGCCTAAAGAAGATAAATCATTTCAATTTATCTCGCAGGGGCAAAGTTTCAAGAAATACAGTGTGTACATAAAGTCCCTGTGCAACTTTAAGTTTTAATAACTTTGGACGTACACACAACAAAGGTCAATGTAAACGGCATATAAAAGCTTAACGCTTAGTTTTTCATGCATTAGTTTTTTTTTTAAATTTGATTCATGGAAGTTCACCTCTTTTCAGGTCCTTCGACTGAGCGGTAACTGAAAATGGCAACATCGCTTTTATGGCGATTTCATGTCGTCGGCAACAAAAGACAGTGCTTACGTCTTCATGTAAAGTATCCGACATGCTTGTCCGATTTTAACCAAATTTGGATTTTATCCACCGATTTTCGTAGAAGTTTCCAACATCAAATTTCAGTAAAATCTGTCCCAATGGATTCGAGCTTGTATAGGCGGGCAGACGGACAGGACGTACAAATATGACGAAGCTAACAGGCGATTTTCGCTAATTATGAGAACGCGCCTAAAGCTGTAACCGTCCTCTTGGATTCTCCCGACTCACGGTTACGAACGCGCACTCTTCTAATGGGTGAACATGAGAATTTTCTCATGGGAATATTTTTACTGGCGAAGTTAAGCCGTTGTTTCTGATTAATTTCACTTAGAATACGGTCAACTAACGTGACTTGAATTACGGACCTTGACCGGTTACAAAATTTTCCGAACATATCACAACTAACTACAAAACATCAAGAAATTATGACGCATTATAACTAATGTTCGTGGTTGAGGCCTGAAGCTGAGGCATGAACAGAAGCGCTAATCACTTCACCGCAACTTTCCGTTCATGGTATCGGATAAGTGTGTGTGTGTGTGTGTGTGTGTGTGTGTGTGTGTACGCGCGCGCAAATACATTTTATGTGTTTCCTAAGCGTCTCATTTAACAAGGGCTCCATAATCTTCACTGCACGTTTTCTTCAAGCTTGTACTGTAGGGAAAAAAACCTGTAGGCAGTAATTACTCTAGGTTAGTGGTACAATTCCTTACTGCGTGCACCGTTTCAACTTCCGGCAGAATCTTAAGCCAGAAACAAGACCCTCATAGCTGAGAGTTTCTAATTGTCCACAATACACGATAATGTGAAGATTGAGGCAGTATGTATAGTAACGGGCAACTCGCTCAGAAGAACACAATTTCAGCTTTATGTATTTTATTGTTCATTTTGAGAGATTATGGATCGGATACTATTCGAAAATGTTGCTTAAGGACCGGGTGTACATAATCTGGCATTCACAATTATTCGTAAAGTTTTTATGATTCGAAGAAACAAGTGTTGATATTTACAAGAAGGTTTCGTTCAATGCACTTCTTGGAATGGTTCAATTTATCGTGATCACGTCTTCTGTGCTTCAATGTTTCTTGCCAATACGTAAGTGGAAATCGCTTTTAAAGCGTTCAAATAAGCTACAGCCACTGTACGTCCTTGCTGATCTTTATATTGTGCACTGGGTCCTATGCATTGTGTACAGATCTAGACATAAATACAGTGAGTCTGACGGTTTAAAAAAGACTGTTCAGTAATGTGAGAGGTCACAATCTAAGTGGAACTTCAGGCTCCACGAAGTATATTTAAAGCTATCTCTTGTAAAGGATGAAAAAGCATGGCTACAGACTTGAACATCAGAGGCATTTACACAGTCCCCCGACACGACCTTAAAGCCTTAAATTAATTTGCAGAGAGTTGCTCCGTTGACTAGCTATCGGGAAGACAAGTATTTCAGCTACATTATAGAAATATTAAATACTTCACGCAATAACTGTGATTCTCTCACAGAGGACTAACCTCTCAATTTCGGAACAAACTTATCAAAGTCACATTCACATATTTTTCACAACTCAAGAAAAGCCTTCCGCGAATTCTTGAGAGAAGAAACCTGAGTATTTGCCTAAACAATAAAAAATGTATTACACGTATCTAGGGCTGAAGCAATTATTACATAAACACGCAGTCGTAAATGAAAAATGTGCTTAATGTCCTATCAGAATAGATGCTCACAGACAGTAATGATTTCTATGGGGGATGAGAAATACTGAAAGGAATATCGGTCATATGAGCCACTTTGTATAAAAACAATTCAGTGGATGTTGTGAACACCATATATGTCTAAGTTTTTCGGAATGCACATTTTCTTCTCTTCCGCCTCAGAGTTCGTTTATATTAAAGCTACACAAATAAAAAATAGCGCCAAATATAGAGAGGACAGTCATTAAAAACTTCACAATAATTCAATTTTTCTTTCCATACTAATACAGCAGAAGATAATAACCATAATGATTTTGTTAACGTTGGTGAGGCAGGAGACGAATGATCTTCAGGCTTATTACACAGTATTTGGCTACATACATATTAAAATCTCACACAATATTTTAAAATTAAAACACTGAGAACCCCTTTGTAAAGCAGAGCGCTAACTTCGCAATTTAAAGAGTCCTCCTATATTTGTCGCACCTATTATAGCCTTCAATTGAACACCAATTTTGTTTTATACTTTGAAATTCGAGGATTCGCTATTCTAAAAAAAACATTTTCGTGATATTGTTGTCTCTCCAGGCAAAATCCAGGACGTCTTAACCTAAATCACGACCACTCCTGTATTGTTTTATAATTATCCTATTCAACGTTACATAATCTGTGCGACTGATAAACAGTTATGAATACAAGAGACCTAGACATACAAACATAGACACAAATCTTTGCTTTCGAAATAAATAAATCCCTTTTAGTTTAACGGGTTGGACTTTCACTAAAACAGGAAATGCTACTATGAAACGCCACTATAGCGAATTTCAATATAAGTATACAGCTGACAAAATTAAACACTGGTAATTTAACCTATTAAATAAGTCATCAAGAGAATAATGCTTTCCTTTAATCACATACAATATATTGCTTCTCCATTTCCGGCAGCTGTCAAATTTGCTGCTGGGAAATTTGCTGCTTAAAATAATCGACTAGGTCTATAGCTTAACACAAGTGGGACGTACCGTCATTTAAATGAATCAGATATCTATGGGAACGTAGCGGAATATATATAATAATTTTGGATCGAATTCTCTTCGCTTGGCGAGATAGAAATTCGAAACGAAATTATCTTTGTTGTATAATGCTACAATTATAAACATTCATGTTCCTAATAAGTAATAATAAAACATGTACATATCACTGGTATAGTATCCTAGGTATTAGATGGCGTGGAACGTCAGCCTCACGCTTCCGCCGATTTGCCTCCGGGCTGACAATTCCTGGTAGTCAGTGAATAATGGGTTATATCAGCTGTGGGTCCAGTGGCAATACGATGGTGAGGAGAAAATTCCTCGTCTCTGTACGCATTAACTAGCTAGTTAAATAACCACCTAACTCCATTGATCACAGTCCATATTGAAAATCTAACAGTTCCTCTGCTAGTCAATAAATTCCCTTAATCTTGTGCTACCAGAACGTTCCTTACCATGTTCACAAAATCCCGAAACTTGTCCCTGTTCTGAGGCAGAACAATCCAGTCTACGCGGCCCAAACGTAATTATTTCCGATAAATTCTGATATTACTTTCCAAATACGCCGAGGTGTTCCAAGTGATTTCTTTTCCTCTGGTTTTCAATAAAATCCTTCTGTGCACCTCCCATTTTCCCCATACATGTCACACGCTCCGCCTATCTCAATATTCTTGATTTGATCACAAGGGTATTTGCAAATCATGAATTTCCCCAATGAACAGTTTCCTTCAGCCATTGTTACCTCGTCCCTCCTAGGCCCAAACATATTCATCAGCATCCCATTCTCGATCACCCTAAGCTTATGTTCCTCTCTCATTGTGAGAGACCAAGTTTCACACCTAGGCAAAAAAAGACAAAATTACAGTTCTGTATATTTTAATTTTTACGTTATCAGAAAGCAATCTGGAAGACAAAGGGCTTGTCTCTATACTGCAAGCTATAAGCCTATCATTTACCACGCAGTCACTACCAACTGCGATGAAGACTGTGACGTAGCATTACTGACTGCAAACAAGGGAACTGAAAACGGGTGATTTCAGTTTCATAGGGACTCATCACAGACAGACAAAGCAGAAGGGCGCTGCACATGGCGTAATTTATATGTATGTAAAACCGGATGCAATATATTTTAATAAAACTGCATGCCTTTACTTCATTTAAGATTAAAATGCAGATGTCAGTGTTATTAAATTACTTTATAACACAAAGAGCCCTTGGATAAAATGACAATGTACATTCTAGACGATGTCGAATGATCCATCATCATGGCAGTTACTGAATCACATCTTCAGATGCGTGGGCATAAAATACGCTCATTGATTCCAGACCCATTTCGTCTATGGAGTAACTTCGACACATTTTTCCGTATGCTCGGAGATGCAGAGACACACAGCAAACATCTGACCACATAGTTTTAGAGATGACTTATGTAATATAAAGTCTAATGTTTAACGATTCGGAGAGTAAAAGCAAAGCAATGTGAAGTCCTTTTCGATCCAGTACCCCCGTCACCCGAAGGAGCACTGCAGTGTTTGGAGGTTCCCAGGATGCGCCCACATGTATTTGTCATAAGAGCAGTATTATTATTGAGATGATATTTAGGGAGCATCGTACAATAACTGATCTAAATTGTATATAAAATTTTATTTCACACCTCACAGAGAACATGTTCCATCCCAATTATAAAGACCAGTCAGTTAATTCTGTTGAAGGAAATAATCGGTAATTTTTGTGAGAGTCACATAAAATAAAACCTGCGTCGGCAAAATGAATATATTTAAATAGCGGAACAGGTGGTGCATATGTTTACCACTGGGATTTAAGAAGTTAATAAGTGCGACTTTTATGGAAAAATTTCTGTTTATTGCTGCGTATTTTCTGAGTCATCACATTGCCAAATACTCGAGCAGTGAAAGCCATAATCTTCGATCTCCAACGTCGAGATTTATTAGTTAGGTTTTTTACCACATATTCGGGAGATACCGAATAAAACGACAACCTATCACCACCCCTATCCATCACCAGAGAATCTATACTATATAGGCCTTCAATCCGGCTAAGCTAACTGCAAGTTACATGATCAAAACAGAAAAAAATTGTATGCTATTAACACCCATGGACGTGTACTGGGAAGGTTATTTACAACACTGTAAGTAAAGGGTGCTTCACAGTCCATTGCAGATCATCAAATATAACTTTCCCATTTAACAGAGTAGATAACTCCTGTTTTTGTAAATCAAGAACAAACATTCTTCAAGATATGCAGATTTAAATATGTCTTAGTTTTAAAATCAAAGTCGTTTGGGTTTTCACAAAGCATCGACTCATAAGAAGATATCGACGCTTCGAAGACTCCTAGCTGCTTCATCTTCAGGGTCAAGCATTCAAAGCCTCCACCACACAAACCTCCGAAACGTCGGTAACAATATAACTGTCGACACAGCACAACATCTCACTTGACTTGAATCTGCAGCATCAGTGCTGTAAAAACCTCAAATTTCCCATGCCTAGGTACGATATATTTCATCTGTGGATCCCGCAAAAATATAAAACTCATTAAATCTATGGGCTTTTTCCACTGCTTAATGTACTTAAAATAATAAAATTAACACAACTGCTTTTTGGAGACAGGATCGGCACCAGTCTTCAGTCCTATTTCTAATATACAATATTACTACAGAATTACTGTACTTAAGATTCTTCTTTTTACACAAACTAGACTCAAATTAGCGAACACATAATATTCCAAAGACAAGTTTTTTATTTCGTTTGTTGTGAAATTAATTAAATCCAAAGACAGTTTAAGAAATACATCGTTCCCATACCAACATGCTCTACACGCCGTGATGACGATAAAAGGCATCTAGTGAAAGAAGATATTTACAGAGACCAATGACGGATATCCTGCATCAAATATTCAGAGAGATTTGCATTGACAGAGTGTTTAAACTGTCTTTGGATAGCAAGGTGCTTACTGACGCCACTGTAGTTTGTGTGACAGAAGAATGTAAATAATTCGGTAGTAACATTACGTTTTACAAGCTAACCTGAAGATGGGGGTTGATCCTGACGCGAATTATAGTGTTGTATTAATTTTATTACTTTGAATACATGGAAAAAGCCCATACATTTAATGACTTTAGACATGAAACATCGCCGTCAGAATCTTTTAGGACTGTACCTGCACAAATACTTTCATAAATAATGTTGCTTTATTCTTCTCGTAAAAAATAAACACACAAGAGCCTTTAAAAGGCAGGCCTATAATGGTAAATTTCCTCAGTCTTATTTCCTGTAATTTTATGTTTCGTGTCCACAGTGTCTTTTAATTCACATGCAACCTACACATGTATTTTATGTGACACACGAACAAATAAAGCAGCCGCCAAAATCGAAATACACATTCCTTTTTAGGCAGACAAGATTCCACTCTGAAAGACAGTAGTTCCTTTCCTCACGATTGGTGGTGCGAATTGAAGGTCCTTTCCAAAAGATACCTGCATTATCTTACGAACCCATATACAGTGTTCCTTCGTACGCCCCAATCAAGCCGGTTCACTTTTCATGTAGTTTTATAAAAATTTAAGTGTGCTCCAGTATCATCAGTAATCTTAATGTTATTTAACGTAATAACGCAAAATAGGGGCGCTTTCGCGTAACCACTGTTGCCGTGGGAAAGCAATAAGTATTGCATATGAGTGTGTGTCTGTAGCCTTAATTACGCAGCATGCAAGGCGCATGCGTCATACTATAGCCTATCGTTACGTGTGGCCTGTGTGGAGCTACCAAATTTTTCTACGTTATCTCACAAAGGGCACGATCTTCGGGAAAAAAATTATCTAACATAAAATGTGTGTTTGATTTTCTCTACTACATTTGTCTGAACTATTTCTCATTCTAAGAAGAATTCAGCGAGATATTACCATAAATGTGCATAGGTGTTCATGTAAAGTACCCTTTATTCTTGTCAGATTTTAATGAAACTTCAGTTTTCCCTACAGATTTTCGAAAAATACTCAAAAATTAAATTTCATGAAAATCCGTCCATTGGGAGCCGAGCTGTTCCATGCGCACGGACAGACAGACAGACATGATGAAGCTAATAGTCGCTTGTCGCAATTTTACGAACGTTCCTAAAAATCAATTATCTGTTTCTCAGAACACACGTCGTCCCTCTCACATAACAGTCCTACGCTACTCATAGTGATGATCACTGCTACTTCTAGTAAATGCACTCTATGGTCAAAGTTAAGCGTCTTTGAATGTTAAAGCATCACCACTGTTCTGTACATAGATAAAAATGATAATGTTAGAATTGCTAAGTGGGCTTTCGAGATAGAAGAAAATTAGTGTCCACCAATGTGTTGTACATGAATTTACTCTCATATATGTTGTTCAAATATACATTTAATTTGTGAATTTGAAAGTCACGACATGGGGACACATACCAACGGCGAATAACATGCTCATATTCTCATAAGCGTACTACATAAATCGGTGCAACAACACGAGTAACATTATGTTGAGTGGTATATTAAAAATGCGCTTACTTCAAAAGACATTTGTGCTTGATTAAAAGAAAAATTAGGAAGATCTTCAGTGTTTTCAGTTTTTGTTTCTGAACAAATCTATAACTTCCTTCACAGGATGTGTTCAGTTACGTTTCGGTCGTTCAGACGTGTGTCCCCATTAACTGTTAACTGTCCCTCCGTTGAAGTTACAGGCACACAATATACACGAGACAGACACAAATATCAGTAGCCATACAAGCAACACTCCCTCAACAGTTGCAACATATATCGAAGTGTATGCGGTTGGAGTCTCAGACGAAAATCTTGGCACTCGCGCTAACACTTTGAGTAATATCGCGTAAACTCTACAGCAAATTTCGGGGATCGAAACGTTAAACACGTTACCAGATAATTTTCCTCAATCTCTCAAAATCTACGTTCTCAAAGAGGGTCTCATTTACTTCGATAAAGCCTTTTCTTTTCACAAACACTAGACGTTTAATGAATTCCGTGAGGCGCAGTTTTTTTTCGCAAGCTGACAGTCACTTAACTAATAAAAACCATCAACCTTTTATAGAATCTGAACGCTAAATAACGTATAAAGAACAGACAAAGCTACAACGTGTCTTGAGAACATTAATACAGCCGATAACCACACGGACTATTTTAGATAAATTATAACAATATAATCCCATTTACACGTAATTCATGAAATTACCTCATTAAGTTAGATTTTGTGACTAACATTTTGCATGCAATTATTATCCTTCCCCTTATGCAAGTCGCACTCCTCCAGGGCCATCGTCCTCTATTTTATCGCCCTGAAAACAGCTTATAAAGCGCACGAACTATGAAGCTCCTCATTGTGCAATTAGTTCAGCCTCCTGTCACTCGACCTTCCACCCCACCCCACCAACATCCAACCGATCCAAATATTACACTCAGGAATTTGAACCCATGTTTCACCTTCAACGTGAACACAACTCTGAACTATCCGTACCAAGATCCCTCAATTGTATCTGCTGTTAATATCCTGGTAAATGTCTGACCAATTTTGATTTGTTACGGTCGTATCAGGAATAAACAGGTCAATAAATAGCATTCCTATAACCCAGTGTTTCGAAACTGGAATAACACCATCAATATGTGCGTTTAATAATACGCGCCGCTGGTAAGATGAACAAAAACATTGTTCACAGGCCAACAACAAAAACACGCACGCCCTTGTAAGTAGTTAAAACGCGCTCATCAAGCTACTCAGTAACACTTATTAAGGAAACTTCACAAGAAAAGTTTTAATTTCCAACAATAAAGAGTCCATCCAGTATCTCTTCTTTAACCCTTCAGCGACGTCCTCTATACGTGGTATAGACCTCCGTTTATTCACATGCTGCCGGCCTCTATACGTCGTATAGACCCTTGCATGGTTGGATTCAATCTCCTCTCACATGCAGAGATTTTGTGCTATCGACGTGCGAGTAGTTTCTCTTTACAGTTTAAGAACTGTGCTTTCAGAATATAATGGTATAAATTCTCTATCTAGAATGTAACATTATCTATTCAAGAGTAAATTGTCCTATGAAAAAAGTTCACCTTCTCCTGTTCAAAAACGCGCACTGTCAGAGACCTTTCGCTTTTTCTCAAACCGAAATAAAGAAAGCTACGGGCTGAACTACATATCTTTGTAGCTTAAGATCTTAGCTTTCTTATAGTATGTGGATGATGCAATTCATACGTGCTTAACTGCATATCTGTGGCTTCAAATAATTTCGTCACCTTCCTCTCGGGCGCTGCAAAGACTCGGTTTGTGCTGCTCCCTTGAAGTCTAAACAGATATCATGTGTCATTTCCATGCGTAGATCGACAGAGTATGAATCAACCTCTCATTTGGTATATCGTTCAGCTTAGTTTGTTTTGTATATACTGGTTTTACCCCTGCATCTTTTCACGGTCAGTGCGCTAGCTTCAGCAGTTGACTTAGGTGTGATTCTGGGGGCGTAACCATGGCAGGGAAAGGTTTGACAGAGAGTGAAGTGCTAGAAATTGTGAACAAATCAGATGAAAGTTTCAGTGACAGTAGTAATGATAGTGGTAGCAGTAGTGATAATGAAATTGATGACGTAGCTCTAGCAGATGCAGTCATAAATGACGACAGTGTTGACGAAGAGGAAATGTTGCACCAAGATCTGGTGTGGGAGGCTATGGATAATTACACAGGACACAGAGAAGTATTTAGTTGTGATTTTGGACACAGAAATGGTTCAGAAAACGTAAGTGATATTGTTGAATGTTTAGAGTTTTTTTTGACAAAGAAATCATACAACAAATTGTTATAGAAACTAATAGGTATGCAGAACAATACAAGAACGCGCGAGGCAATCTTTTCCCATTTCGTTCATTTGTGAGATCGTGGACACCTGTCACGGAAAATGAAATTTACACTGTTTTAGGTCTGCTTTTACTGATGGGCATTGTGCAAAAACCAACTGCGAGGTCATACTTTTCGAAAAAAAAAAAGAGTAATATCAACACCTGGATTTGCCGATGTGATTAGGAGAAAAAGATTTGAATTGATTTGTAAATTTTTGCATTTTATAGACAATGAAAGCTTACCAACATTCCAAGGACCTCCCAAATTGTTCAAAATTTATCCTGTGATATGTCATTTGAACAAAAAATTGCAAACCCTATATCTACCAAACCAAAACATTGTCATTGATGAAAGTCTGACACTCTGGAAGGGGCGTCTGTCATTTAGGCAGTACCTACCACTAAAGGCTTCAAAGTTCGGAATAAAAACTTTTGAACTGTGCGAATCAACGACAGGATACTTGTGGTGTTTTCTTGTATATACAGGCCAAAATACTGTTCTAGAATCGAGTTTGATTACGCCAGAAACCCCCAAAACAGCAGCCCAGTTGTTCCATATGTACGTGGTTGAGAGAAAGAGGATGACCAAATGGTACCTCAAACTTTTCAAAAGGCTACTGAACTCAACAGTTCTCAATTCGATTGTTGTTTATAGACAAGTCACGGGAAGAAATATAGAGCAGCTCTCATACAGAATACAGTTAGTGGAAGGTTTGTTTACAAAATATGCACGTGCTGCGGGCGAACAGTGTACCGGGGCGACACGCGTCTGATAACACAGTACCAAGGCTCACGGAAAGACATTTTCTCAGAAAAGTGGCACCCAAAACTGAAAAATCAAAACCCCAGAGGAGGTGTGTAGTGTGTTCAAAGCACGGAAAAAAGAAAACTTCAGTGTACTGCTGCCAAAACTGTGATGTAGGCCTTTGTTTAGAAGATTGCTTTGAGCTGTACCACACGAAGCTCAATTACTAAGGTAATGAAAATTATTATACTGCATCTACATAGTCTTAAGATTATTCTGTTAAAATTTTAGAAAAATCGAATCTTTAGTTTGCGAATAATATTTTTTTTAAAACGACGGTTGCATTTTCGTCATTAGGGCTTTAAATCTCCTCCGTCCCTGGAGTATGTTGGAATTTAAATGTCTTGCGTCGCTGAGGGGTTAATGCGAGGTTCTTAATAATATTGTTGTTGTTGTTGTGGTTAAGGTGGCGGTGGTGGTTTTGGCGTTATAACAACTATCGTTATCACCAGCATCACAATATCTTCGGCATCACCATCACATTTTCAAGCACAGAAATGCACAGATAGCACTGTTACTGTTTGTGCACCCAACAAGAAAACAAGGACTACTGCACTCATGATGCGAATAACACTGTAAGACTGTCCTACAGCCACGTGATCCACCGCTACAAAGAGCACAGGCCGGTTTTTCTGTAACGTAAGTAGTATTTCTTTTCCACTGGCGCAAAAGCCCCTACTATATTCTACTAATATGACGAGTAACCTCTTTGAACCGGAATACGACCAATAACATTGTCTCTGTCTTCTGATGAAACAGAAAGGAATGGACACAAACCTATGTTATCCGTTCAAGACAGTGTGAAAAAGAGCCTCCAAAATTAGCCTCTGCAAAACACTTAGAACGTGTAAGTCTGAAATTTAATTGACACCATGACAGTCTATTGTGTTGAGTTGTTCTAACACTTAGGCAGTATTTATGTCTTGAGTTATTTGCTGCTTTTAAGTCGCGAATAGAGCCTTGGGTCTCGTCGTTGGCATCCATGTTTACTGACCTTCAAACGACAGAATTCAGAACGTATTATTTAGGATCGTCTGCCAAATACTTAAGATGCATACACTTATGAGTTTTGTCTGCCATTTTCCCACAATTTCACTCTTCACTCCATCGTTTCAGAATAAAAGAGCTTTGTAACAATTTCTGCTTAACAAGGCAAAATTTAACTTAGTTAAAGTAGTAATTGTTAACTGCTTTACTGTACTTATTCTCACTCATAATTACAAGTTTTTCCCACGTTATTAAAAATGCTGTCAATATTTACTGATATTATTTTTATTGTTATTATTGCTGCTGCTGCTGTTTCTATGTACACTGTCAGACTTTTCCAGTTGGTAAACATACAGACAGTAGGATTTTTTGGATAAGGAATAAGTACGTGAAAGAATTCTACGTCACAGGAAAACAAAGTAAACACCTCAACCGGTTATTTCCAGTATACAGTCAGCCGCTTCATGTTTGAGCTATTTGCTCGGCAAAAAACGAATGTACAGATTAAAGCTTTTCAGTTCAGCTAACGTTTCTAACGCTAATCATGGCTTGCAGAGCAACAGACTGGAAGGTGTCGGACTTGAGCACTGTTGTAATGCTGAAGAAGAGGGGGAAATCAAACCGGTAGATGCTGGGATCTGGTACTGCCTTAGGATAATGCTAGGGAGATGGGAAAAACAAACACTGTCGGGATTTAGCACTCAAACAGGGTGATGCTGGTGAGATGGTGAAAGACAACATACAGGTGTCGGGGTGGTGTACTTCCGAAGAGAATTACTAGGGATCTGGGGAAATCCAACCGGAAAGTACCGTACTGTCATACGCTAAAGCTGTAGAGGGGCACAAAGCTGCAGTTCAATACTGTAGTAGAGCAACAATGAGACATTGGTGGAAAGCTAACCAAAACGTATTTGAATTTACTACTGTCGTAGGATATTGCTTGACAGATTGAGGAAAGACAACTAGAATCCGTCGGAGTGTAGGGCTGTGCTAATGGAAGTAACGTAACAAGAAAATACCGGGATAGAGTACTGTCGTAGGGTAAGGCCGGAGACAGCGTGGAAAGTCAACTTGACTTATCATTCTCTAAACGCGAAATCGAAACTCCGTACTGCGACAGTCGTGGTATGTGTTGCTTAAGAAATATGTTTCTTGCTTTTGTCATAGCATGACAGTCCAAGTAGAAGTTCCTGGCTCGAGAGATTTCAATGTCCGTTTGTTTCCGACTTGAAGAATATTAGCAATTCCATCACGCTTAAAAAATGTAATCTTCACGATCAAGGTATAGCGGAAGTCTGAACTTTCGTCAGGAAGACAGACAAGTGAAGAAAGTGACATAGCAAAGCAGCAGCACAATTTGAACTCTTCGCTCGAAACTGCTGCCCTTATTAAAATGAGGTGGATGAGACAAGACACAATGAACCGCACAGAGAAAACAAGGAAAGCATACAAAATCGTAAGCGTGTATCTTCAATAAAATGAAACCACTTGAGATATCAGGGCGTAGACGGACTCATGACATTAAAAATAAAAACCCTGAAGGTATAATCAGGATTTAACAAACCCTAAGTTAGTTACTTTTGTGATGAAAACACCGAATCTTTGGGTTCCATAACAAAGAAGGTTCTCTTTACCATCTACAGGCCTACAACTATCCAGTCCAAACATCCTACGTAGCGTAATTGCATAAAATTAATGTTACTACGTGCAAACCATACATTTAAAAAAGAGCCGGGTTTACAATATACACAACGTATTAAAGGCGCCACGGGTTTAATTCTACGCTTCGTTTTTACGTGCTGATATATTTAAAATCTTTATGACTGCCAGAAATGTGCGCCATGATGAAAGGGCCTTTAATAAACACTTGCTATTCAGGCTTACGCTAGAGCTGCCGCGTCCAACGTAACGATTGAGGCAGATACATTATTTACACATGGAAATAATTACGAGAAGGGACAGCGACTGCGTTCAAACGGCCTATGTGGCCTATCGAGGGATGTAGGATTAAGGGGCTGAAAAATCAAGCTGACCATTCACCTGATTCTCTGTCCAAGTTAAAATAATTATAGTTTTTTACGACAAGAAAGGCCTCACCTGGAATTCTGATTGTGTTACAAATATATTGCTAAAATATCTCTATAGAGTATTTGCGTATAAAACATTCCGAAGATGTCTGCATGAAAACCCGTATACATTGAACGTTACTAATACCAACACGGCCAGACGGTAGTCAACAATCATCACATCCACCAAAAGAAAAAAAGAAAGCGTTGTGAGAAATGGAAATAAGAATTGGGGTCTTTTTAATTTTCGGGGCGGAAATAAGGATCGCAGTGGCTAACTTTCCGTTTTCGCTGTTGACTAAACACTTGTAAGGCTTCTGATGTGGAAGAGTGAAATAAGCCGTTTATATCATGGGCTATTCGTTGAATGTGAAGAGAAAACAAGTGCCCCAAAAATATAATTATGGAGGACAAAACACGATAATACGGAGTCCTATAATCAGTCGCAGACTAAAACCGTTTTAAGATTCAGGGAAATTTCTTACGAAAACCCCGCGGTATAAATGAGGGTGTGAATGTGTTCTTACAAATTACTGACATGGTTTACGGAAGGACGATGTAGCAGTAGACGACATCTAACAGGTGTGTCAGAAACCTAGAGCATGCCCGCCAAATCTAACAGGTGTGTCAGAAACCTAGAGCATGCCCGCCACATCTAACAGGTGTGTCAGAAACCTAGAGCATGCCCGCCACATCTAACAGGTGTGTCAGAAACCTAGAGCATGCCCGCCAAATCTAACAGGTGTGTCAGAAACCTAGAGCATGCCGCCACATCTAACAGGTGTGTCAGAAACCTAGAGCATGCCCGCCACATCTAACAGGTGTGTCAGTAACCTAGAGCATGGCCGCCACATCTAACAGGTGTGTCAGAAACCTAGAGCATGCCCGCCACATCTAACAGGTGTGTCAGAAACCTAGAGCATGCCCGCCACATCTAACAGGTGTGTCAGTAACCTAGAGCATGCCCGCCACATCTAACAGGTGTGTCAGAAACCTAGAGCATGCCCGCCACATCTAACAGGTGTGTCAGAAACCTAGAGCATGCCCGCCACATCTAACAGGTGTGTCAGAAACCTAGAGCATGCCCGCCACATCTAACAGGTGTGTCAGAAACCTAGAGCATGCCCGCCACATCTAACAGGTGTGTCAGAAACCTAGAGCATGCCCGCCACATCTAACAGGTGTGTCAGAAACCTAGAGCATGCCCGCCACATCTAACAGGTGTGTCAGAAACCTAGAGCATGCCCGCCACATCTAACAGGTGTGTCAGAAACCTAGAGCATGCCCGCCACCCGTCAATTCGCCATCGTACTCAGTCCAAATTTATGAAATGTTTTATACATTGAGGCCTATTGTTTAAGGTGCAGTGAACGTTTTGTAATATATATAGAAAGAATATTTTCCAAAAATATGGTCTTCTAAAGTAAGACACCATAGGTTCTTTTACGTGTTTACGGAAGTTCTTCTAGACAGATTCTACTTTGACAATGGAGGAATCTACAACACTACGCGCCAGTGTAAACCACAAAACCACAACCCAAATTTTCAGTGCTGCACAAACCTCAAATATAAATTTCCGAAAGTTAAGTTCAAAACCTACCACCACCACAACCGGCTTTATTCAATAAATGCAAAGAGAACCCTTATCTATGACACTGAAATGAGAAACCTATCAGAAAATCATCGGGAAAGATTTGATCGAATCATTTATATAGGTGCCATCGTCATTTGGGGCTGCGTGATTTTAAAATATGTTTGACGTGAAAAGAGGAATATGAATAATTATTCAGCTGAAAGAAACAAGCTATCAGTGCGTCAGGGCAAATGTACGAGTAACATAAATCTGCTACAGCCAGACAGCACTCTGGCAGCTAATTAGCTAGTCTGTGCGGTGTTCACTACAGCACATTGAGCAGATTTCGTGCGCTCCCCATTATTACCCCCTCAGTTTCGGAACTATTTGAAAAGGTAGGGATAAACCTTGCCTTAGGAGAGTAACATCTTCTGGAATGTGATGCCGTGTCAATAAACGAGTATTTCGCGACCTTTCAAGTTATCGCACTACCGTCATCTTCCGGATCCATCAGTCAAAGAACTGTGTTTTCTTAAAAGGAGGCGTGTTAAGTTGTGTTAACTATGGAACATTTGAATTACACACATTTCTGTTTCTTTGTAAAGTAGAATTCAAGTTGCTCATATCTAACTGAATGAAGGTACAAAATGTACACTGATAATCACAGGACATTTAAAGGCACTGATCCTCATTCGCACAGAAATTAACATTTTTCCAGTAATGGTTTTAAATGGAGAAATACTTTTCCTGATATATCCAAACCCTGAAACCGGTTAAAGTTTACACAAAATATAGGATTGAAGTTGATGATGATAACAATAATAACAACAGGAACTTCATCAAGAAAGAAACCGAAAAGATTCTGAAATGCAAAGACCTTACAACAGAAGTACAGCGTATAAAAAAGGTAAATCAATCCCATTACAGGCCTGGACAGGCCCTTAGGTTTCTAGGAGGTTGAGGCTCCCAGATTTCTAATTAATCGGCAAATGAAGGTGGTAAGGTTGTCAGCCCTACGCACCGGCCGCCTTTACACCTCAGGAAATATTCCTGGTACTCATTTCTGTTAGAGGCTGAGTCGACCCCAGTGCCATAGTGAGACCGAAAGGACTATGTCAATGAACAATTCCGATGACACCATCGGGAATCGCACCTGCGACCTTCCAGCCTGTAGCGCAGTGCCTCAACAAACTGTGCCACCGCGTGCAGCGTATATGGAATGCAAAAACAAAAGTGTTACCATCATTAATAGAGGCAACTGAAACCATCTCAAAATCATTCAGAAAATACCTGAGCAACATACCGGGAAAGCATGACATCAAGGAACTACAGAAAACAGCCATATTGGGGACAACACACATACTTCGGAAAGTACTAATGTAAAAGTACAAAATATTCAACACTGGAAGTAACATTACACTTACCATAAATTCTAGCTATAGAATAGCTGCAACACTATGTACCCTAAGAACATGGTTTCAGGTATGTAATTGTAAATACCCTGCAAAAAGGCGATAAAGAATTATGAAAAAGGTAAAGGCAAATTTCATCATGTAACAGGCCATGAAGGCCCAGGGGGGGAGTAGAGGTATAGATCTACTTTTTCTTTAATCTCAGCGCTAAAAGGGGGTGGGTGGTTAACGCCACACTCCAGCCGCTTTACCTCCAGGAATAACACGGTATCCTATGTATAGGGGGCTTGGTGGGGCCCAGGGCCGGCCTGGACGGTTGCGGAAAATTTCGCCTCTACCGGGATTCGATCCAACCGTCCAGTCCGTAGAGTCGAAGGAATGATAACTGGTTTGGTCACATTTTGTGTAGAATCTGCCTTCTAAGACACGTTTTTGGAGGAAACATAGGAGGGAAGAGAAGAAGAGGAAGAAGACTTCAGCAACTACTGGATAAACTTAATGAAAAAATATTCTGGAATTTGAAAGAAGATGCACTAGATCGCCCTATCTGGGAATGTCGCTTTGGAAGAAGCTATGGACCTGTCCCAAGAGGGACTACGCAATGAATGAATTTGTTGTCACGCAATGCGTATAACCTGTTGCAGCTTAAGGCCGCGAGCTTAATATGCGCTCAAGAAGAGGAAGCAATGTAACGGCGCTGACGGGAGACATGCACAGCAATACTAACTGCTGAGGAACAATATAAACACGTTAGTGAAAACACACGTTACGGGCAAAAAATGCCGTACACCTTCGACACTCTGGCAGCAAGCATGAAGACTGCTGCATAAATTGTTGTTAAAATCAAGACTGCGATATTAATAATGACAACAGTAATAATAACTTTAGCCGCCACAAGAATAACAATAACAAGGCAGACGACCAAAACAACAATACATAGTGAATTCGCTAACGAACAGGATGCTCTGAAATATGCTGTATAATTTAAAAGGGTATAATTATAATGTTGGAGGTGGTATTGGTGGTAATGATATTTCCGATAGTGATGGAGGAAACGTTTCCTATTTTTGGTAAATTTTCCTGCTGATATCTACCCACTCTGTTTTCTTGCCCATTATAAATCTTTTGATTAGCTGAATCATTTACACGCATTATGACTTTAAGGCTGAGTTTTAAACGCAGCTTCACACGCGGGAAATTTTTTACCATTTGAATTAACAACATTAATACAGCAGCAATGTAGCACGTATGGGGGAGGGGAGAGGTGCATACAGGATTTTGGTGGGGAGACCTGAGGGAAGGAGACCACTTGGAAGACCCAAGCGTAGATGGGAGGATAATATTAAAATGGATCTTCAAGAAGTGGGATGGGGGGCATGGACTGGATTGATATGGCTCTTGTGAGTGCGGTAATGAATCTTCGGGTTCCATAAAACGCGGGGAATTTCTTGACTAGCTGACGACCTGTTAGCTCTTCAAGAAGGACTCTGCTCCATGGAGTTAGTTAGTTTGATACAGCAGCAATACGAAATTTTAAGCCAAAACTACATACCTTTCCCTCTATATTCGTGATGAAAATATTTGGATTGAAAGCACGTTCTAGTAATTTTCTGTGATGCTATTTGTTAAAAACATGGGTAACCTAATATTAAGGAATTAATCATGTATGGAGAACACCTAAATACAAAATAATATTAAATTACTGGCTGTAGTGGATTTTGCCCCCTCTAAATTTAAAGAATGACGTAAGTAGCAACAAGTACAAAGCGATATGATCATTATGTCACGTAGGGCAGCCATGCTTCTGGAGATATCTAACGACTGAGGTAAACGCTCCCGTCACAAAGCATACGTTAACAGATCTGAAAAAGAAAGGAGTTGTTAGATTTAATGCACGGGTAAAGAAAGCAAAGGACGTGAGGTAGATTCAGAGCATTGCAACCAAACAGTTTACTTTTTATTTTAAACATCCTGTTGTGTTACATGGAATTATAAAGGATCGAATACGGCATTTAATCCTTTACACTAACCGCTTATGCTCAAAAATATTCGTTCTGAAGCTCTTCGTGTAGTTTTATAAAATCTCGATTACAGCAATAATTAAACCACTCCAGTTCCGGAGCAAATTCTCTATCGAAAACTTGAAATAAAAGAAATAGGCACCCACAGAAATTATTTTTAAAAACAAATTGCTTTACTTCAACTTATGTATAGGGTAATGCGGTATTTTGAAATGTGCTGGAGAGAGAGTCCTGGATAAGAAAATAATTATAATGGAATGGATAGAAATGAAATAAATCTCATTAATACATATTACTGTCGCCTGTGTCAAATACTTAGCTTCGTACAGTCAACGAAATAGGCATGAAGTCCAATTCATATTCAGTCGAGAATGTCAAAATTCGTACTTTGTCCCACATTAGACATCCTTCTCCATATAAAACTGAAGGACAATTTGAGATGCGTTCAGGAATTCCAAACACGCAACAGACGGACGGCCAAGCATAATATTCCTATAAATCTTATTCTTTATTTCACTTTAAAATAATTATATGTCCCTTAATCCATCATAATTCCGAGGGCAGCGCAGAATTGCCAATTAAAAGATATACAGACTGTGGAATATCTACATAGCGTAACACTTCTGACGCATTCGCTTGAGTTTGGGTGTTAATTTCGGGATAGTTTCCAGCGAAACACTGTATTTTAACATACACTATAAGATTTCTCCGTACCTTATTTATATATTTAAATCACTTATCATGAAAATATCATAACCGTGAGGACTTAAAACCAGCATCCCTCAAACGACGGTACTCGGCGTCACAAGAGATCATGCTGGATGCCCGATGTTCAATTGCTTCTCCAGCTTGATCTCGTGTCTCACACAACACACTGTCTCAATTACGAAAAGTTTTTCATGAGCCTCAGCGCGTACCTCACAGAGAACAGTGTTTCAGTTACGTAATCCAACTACGGCGAGCGACTGTGAAGGCATGTAGGTCTTCATGTAAGGTTTCTTTAATTTTAAACCTATTTTAACTAAAGTCACCATATGTCTATAAATTTTAGTACAAATCCCAAATATGATACTTCATAAAAATAAATCGGTGTGCGTCGCCTTAAAACATGAGGGGTTACAGACATACACAACGAAGCTAATAGAGGCCTCTCGCATGCGAAGGCGCCTAAAAACAGAGCATTCTGTCAGCAGCTATACAGAAAGGAAGTGGCATAAAGAAAGCGTAATACCCCAGAAGAATGCAGATATCATCAACATCGCGGCGGAAACCTGAAATCACGGAAAAGAAACACTGCTCAATTTACATCATAACTTCGATTATTGCTTTTTACAGTACGGTTCATTTAACATTTCAGTAAATGACTGTACGTTTTCTGTCACTCGTGGCGAGTGTTGCCAAAATTATAGTTTTCAAGGTTATTAGCACATGTATGATCACAAATGTGTTTCCATGTTACGGAGGAAATTCCCCCACCTTCTGACTGAATTAATTTGATTCAAATTGTAGGCATTAAGCAAATAAAAGTTCAATAGACTTTCCATCTTAAAAGGTGTAATAATCCAGATGATACTAATATACGGTGTATTATCTACCTCTAAATACATTCATCCCTTCGAACGTGGCGTAAATATCTTTTTACATGCCTGATAAAACCAAGAAACTCCAGTTCACGCGCATGATAAGATTTGCCATATAAAACATTATTTACACACCATTTAAGCCAAAAACAAGATTTGTTTTTAAATTATTTTAAAAGATACAATCATAATCACTATCAAGAGGGAGGAGAGACTTTATGCATTTAAATAAATTATTTTGAGGATTACTTCGACCGAATTCATGATCATATTTTAAATCACGGGAAGATAATGAAGAATATGTGACAGATGGCGTATTTCTGAAACCCATAATTAAAATTTCAAGCTAAGCATAGTAATGTTTTGGTTGTAGTTCAACATTCATAACCAGTTACTATTGCATCGGCGCTCAGATTTCGCAAAACCGAAGGTCGCTAAAAATTCCACTATTAGGCATAGCTCAGAACATTACAAGTTCAAGGTTCTTCGTGCAGTTTATAGCACAAGAATTGAGAAGTGTCTGCTGGGATGCCATACCGTGTAGTGTAATATAGACTGTTCAATTTTCACAGAACATTACTGTCTCCATCTTCTGGATAGAAGAGACCTCTATACTGAAGCACTGAAAACTGACGCAAAAATTTAATATCGTACATTTTCCGTGCAACTGTCTTTTACACACAAGTAACTGAACAACTGGTTTTAATGCTCCTACATATTCCAACCACAAGCCGCAGCCATCTTCGGGAGCTACAAGTGTTGAATATATGTTCAGCATGCTATAAGTGTTGTCAAATATAAAAGGTAAAATATTTATAGATATTAGTGCTATTCCATAAAATATTATTAAAATCGTACTGAAATTAAAACACAAGTACAGTACTAAAATTACGTAAAATTTAATATCCAAACATCTGGTGATAGAGGATTTCTCTCCAGTTAATAATAGAGCGAAGATCTGTAGATTGCACACCGACTATCTAAATCTTAAGATCTGTAGAGTAAACACCGACTACCTAAATCTAAGATCTCGGCTCTACTATTAATTGGAGACAAATGCTTTATCACCAGATGCTTGGATACTACATTTTACGTAATTTAACTACTTCAATTGTGTTTTAATTTTAATACGATTTTAATAATACTTTCTATTTATGAAATGACACTAACATGAATAAAAATTTTACCAATTATGTTTGAAAACGCGTATAGCACACTGTATATGTCAACACTTGTAGCTCCCTGAAGATGGCTGCGGTTTGTAGCCGAAATAGGTAGCAGCATTAAAACGAACTGTGCAATTAGTTGGAAATAAACTTATGTGACTGAGCCAATAACCCCTCCGGAACGTCGGTAAACTTGTAACATGCTACACGATGTCACATCCCATCAGACGGTGATATCTGTAGCCACAACCGCGAGAATTTCCAGCATCGCAATATGAACAATGTGTAATACTAGACTGAATAAGTGAACAAAGCTTTTGCTTGTAGGTCTTAATGCACAAATTATTATCTACAATAAAGCACTCCCTAACAATTGCAGCCTTAGAGAGGTGAGACTTCAAGAGCTTCCGCATGTATAATTAAGTTCACACTCCGCCACTGCTTCAGCAACGAAAACAATAAAATTCTACAATTCCGTTAATATTCTTACACATCTTTGCGTTTCTTTTTTTTTAATGCCAAATGGTTTTTGTTATAATACAGCGTGTTCTGCGTTTTCATGCCCGAAATTCTCTAAGTACACACACAATCTAGCAAATTTGGTGTCGTTAGACATTTGTGGAGGGGCAAAACACCGATAAGAACTGGACATAATTAATTAGAAATGGATACAGAGATACAAACTTTCAAATGTTTAAAGGTAAATTTACTCACCGAACGTTGGCTAAAGTGTGCCGACGATTCCTCAGGTAGCGGTTGTGGTAACTTTTGAGGTCGCCGATGCTTCCTTGTTCAGCTTGCATTTTGGTGATACTTCCTCCGCTGGTATCACTGCTCGTTGTGCTGGCAACAGAACGCGTGCGAACTTTATGCTTTGTTGTTTTCACTGGAGTAGGTACAGAAAATGTCGGTGACGGACTGTTGTTAAAGACGTTGGCAAACTGCCTACGGTGTTTCTTTTCCCTTCTCAGCGGTGTTGATGACGAGATCTGCTGATCTAACAATTCAAGTTGGTCTAGTTGGTTGTCCTCCTCTTCCTCTATATCGTGTAATTGTTGAATGGGTAACAGAGATGGCAGGGAGGGATTTCTGATGCTCTCTTGTTTGTTGTGCGCAGATGGCTCTGCGCCGCAGCAGGGCACACAACACTTGCACACGGAACCCCCCACCACGATTGTCTTTTATATCTAATCCTAACTTCCGAAATACTGTGGACTATTATTTTCAATTAGGTGTTGACAATAAGAAGAAAGGTTAATAAAATTATCGAATTTCAAAGAAGATGGAATTGAGATATTGCTCTTGTTTTCTGTTGGGGAAATTCATTTAACTCATTTTTGTCACGTTTAGGTAAAAACATCTGGATTTCAGGTTTAATAAACACTCTAATTTTGGATACTTTTCAAGTGCATAAGTTGCAAGATTTTGTGTGTCTTTGGATTTTTAATATTTTGAATTTCTTTGCGTTTGTTTTGAAATACCTAGGCTAAGGTCACTCTTTGTATCACATTATATAAGCAGTAGGGATTATGGGGTATTGCGTCTTAAGAAAGCGTGCTATAATAAGTTTCACATTTTACTTTTGACTAATTTGTTTTAAAAATCTTACTTTTAAAAATATTAGGCCCTTGATATTTTACATCTACGGAAAATACTTCGGCTAAACTTTAAAAATTCCACGTCTGCTTTCCCTAACACCAAAATGGTTTGTAACACACAGTTACTGATATGACTTTAAGAGTGTTGGGCAGTGGGAATTTGCTTTTACTTCTGTGGTAAGGTACTCTTCTACTGGATTTGCGGATAAGGTTGGGAATACTTTGCTGGGAAGGAAAAGGGAAGTAAGTAGTGGACAGGGTGGGGAAAAAAGGGAAGGGAAGAGTAGAAATTATTAAATTGTCGTCAGTAGTAAGGGTTGTTTCGTGCCCGTTTCAGACTGTAGACCACCAGTTATGAGGAGATTAGTGTGTTATAAGTTACGTGGATCTTCCTCGACAAGAGTATTTTTCAGTGCATCTATTAAAAAAAATTTTACAGCCTTGTGCAAATATAATAAATTTAAAAGCAAATGCCCCTTTCGCTCTTTGTGAAAGTGTATAAGCCACTGTTAATTATAACACAAAAAATTTCAATATTTATCCCATGAGGATGTATAAAATTTTCCGTCGTGAAATATATTTTAGAAAAATGTGCGCTACACATGTGCAAATCTGATTAGTGCTTCATCACACATTCCGAAGTTACAGAAAACAGCACTGTACGCACAGTCCATTGTTGCTGACAACAAAATAATACATATTTATTAGGCTTCGCAAGTTAAAATGATACTTCCTCACGCGCAAACACATTATCTTAATAAACCACCTTCAACTTTCGTTGTACACCCATCTTGCCAACAGCCTTTACCTGCACCACTTTCAATAATTCCATCACAAAAATTTACAGAAAATGCTGCCACGTGTGTCAGGAGTTTCCATGCTAAACAACCAACAATCGACAATGTTAAATACACTCGATTTTGGAACAACAACAATAGTCACGAAAAAAAAAAGATTTCACGTTTGTTTCCAGAATTAGGTTATGCTACGAAACTGGAAAGGCAACCGTTTCTGTTCACTCATTCAACGCGTAACAAACACACACACAATCACGCACAGAAAATGAATATATTCTGCCCCATACTTTAAGAGGAAACCCTGTATATTAGGCCGTTATTAATGTCGTTTATAAGCCACTGAATGTTATGTAACACAGAACGCATTTTAGTACGTACCGGAACGATCCTGCTGGCACTGGTGCCTAGCTCACACTGAAACACAAACGCATCGTACCGCGTCACTGTGTTTGTAGAAGGGTGGAAGCCTTGGTGAGGGACACTGACGTTGGGAGGGGAGGGTAGGTAGTATAATACTACATTAGTTTTAGGAGCACAGGTTTCTACTAAACGTACGACGGTACAAGTTAAAGTTGCATAGCAGGCTGTGTCAAATGGAACCACATCAACATGGACATTCAAATGTCTAGCCAGATCGTAGAAGAGCATTGTGCAAGGGAACTGGCAACTATTGGTGGGTCGCATACAGAGCAGTAGGAAAGGTATATTAGAACGAACACCAGGTCAGATAACTTCAAAAACAGGTGCATGTTTCAGAGATTCTGATTTACATTATGGAGCGAAATTTTTAGTTAGGAGTCCAGGTGGACAAGAATTCCCTCCGTTTTAGAGAATCTTTTAGTTCATCACCGTGTTACAAGAAGCCGTTACTGGTCCCTGCCATATTTACATGAACAGTTTATACATTTTCCTGCGTCTTCAGGAATGATTTCAATATTAACCATCCATCTAAGCCCTGGTCTTTCAAGTGATCTATTTCCTTCAGTTTATCCGTCTACGATGCTGCATGTATCTTTTATCTCCAGAAAGAGTACCACACACAGTCTCATTCCACATTATTCCAAATTCAAGACCCACAAACACGAACCAATTCAACTCTGCATAACGTCTGCAATTTAAAGGTCATCTTTGAAACTAAACCCACTCCATAGCTCTGGTGTTCGTTAATATCACACCAGTTAAGCATTTCACCGAATAATCAGATTTTTTTGTGTTTGAATAATTTTGAATGCCTTAAAATTCGTCATACTCTATGCCATGGCCCACCTTGAGCTAGCAACTGTGTCGTCAAGAAGACGACAAATAAATGAAGTTAAAATAATATGAACCAAAACTCAACCATTCGGGGAAAATACTGGTAAATAGTTACCGACGTCTCGGAGTAAATTGCCTCCAGCATCTTCATGGACCATGCAGAAGTAAATTGTTCTTGTGTTGCCGACACACTGAACATCGAGGCAGCAGGCTGCTCTGAAGAATAGGAAACAACTTACGAATTGACAGGCCGTAAGATCGCAAAGCAATTCAGTCTTCATCAACATCGCAGTGAGAACGTCATACCTCGCACACTATGGATCAACTCTACCGTTTGCTCAAGGACACTTGTCCTTATACCCCACCCGAAAATTTGCCCCATTTAACACCGGATAACTTACACGCTGACAAACGGAATCAGGGCTGTAAAATGGGTAAGGAAAGTGGGGCACATGCCTCGTGCGCAGTGTTTTGAGGCGCAAAATTAAAACATGGGAAAGTTATAAGTGTATGTAATACATAGTTTATATATGTTGATATTATATATAACATAAAATATTAAAAGCTAATTATTTAAAATGGTACCACTAAACTCCGTTTCGAACATAGGGAAAACCGAGCTCAGTAAAGCAAGGAATATCTGCGGAGTGTTGCACCGTCCTATCTATGTACGTACATCGACACATGAGACACGTCCAGCTAAGTTCTTTGCGTCATAGGGACAGGTCACTGCGTGTGATAAGTGCATTCTGTTGAACAAAAAGTTGTCATTTGCAATACTTTTGCAAACTATGCCTCACGGACGAAATGTCGCAGCAAATTTCGTAAAAATCGCTTTAGTAATGCCGTGCAAAACAACAGAGTATGAAAAAGTGTAAAAGTTTCGAACGATAAGTTAAGTGTTAAACGAAATTAGACGATACGCACCTTTGAATGGAAACAAATCGCATAAACGTTTGGCCCCGTTCGCTGTTCAATGTGGGGTGTCAAAAGCCTAAGTTTACAAAGCAAAAAACTTCTGAAGCTGGATCCATATAAAATTAGAACCGTACAAAACTTTTTCCTCCAGAGTTCGAAGAAAGAACCGATACTGCTAGTGTTTCAACAAAGGGTAGCCAATTGATTTCTTGATCCAAAACTCGCGTTTTTCTCGGGTAAGGCACAGTATGTAAATGTAAACAGATAATACATACTGAGTTCGAAACTCCCCCATGTAGTTTTTCAAATCCCCTTTCAGGCCCTTAAATTTGGAGTCTGGTGTGCGTTGAGTGCGGCAATATAATATGGTACCGTTTTTTTTTAAAGTAAAAATACATACCCACTGCTACGTTAAGTTAATTCCAGCAACAGTCTTCAACGCATTAACACAAGACGAAACGTGTATGGTTATTTAATGCAGGGCAATGCCAGAGTCCACATAGAAAATTCTCAATTTGCGGCTCTGAAGGGAAGCCTGGGCAGCGATGGAGGGGAAGGGGATAAAGTGTGAGAAAAAGTATTAATTAAACTTTAAGCTTTCGCAGCGACTAAATGGGAAGAATTCCGTTAAGAAGGAAACAAAAAAGTGTCCGAAACTTCAACTACGACCTGACGCGACTTGGTCGACCCACAAGTTTCTACGAGCGTCAAGCAGCTTCTCCCTAGCATAATGAAGCTGATGTAAACTATTACATATTTAAGGGCAGAGGGTTCAGACAAAAAAGTTTAATTCAAACGAACTCTCCGCAAGGCCGTGCCAAGGCTCATGTGGTTAGTCGCTGACCTCTCACCGAGGAGACCCGGGTTCGATACCGGGCCAGTTCATCTGGGATTTTTGGTGGACACAGTGGGACTGAGAAAGGTTCCCCCCCCCCCGAGTACTTCGGTTTTCTCCTGTCAATTTCATTCCACCGGTGCTCCATTATAACGAAAAATGAAAAAACTGATCACCTTTCTCTTCGTCTTCACCACAGGGCTGCACAATAAGCCATAACGTTGCGGTGCGTCCGTAGCGTCTGCTGCGGGGCCCTTCTAAAAAAATGGGAGCAACCTTAAAAGAAAAATTAACATACATTCTTAAAGCGTCTTCTTGCAAAACAACTCAAATAAATGTCCCGTAAGTATACAACATAGGCCGAATTCCGCATAAAGGAGAGAATAATGAAGTTAAAACTGTACTTTAAAGCAAAAGGCTTGACGTTTTTATGGTGAACATAAACAGCAAAAAAATTCACCTAACAATTGTGAAGACTTGCATCCCTCTACGAAAAAGAAATGATATTATTGTTGCAACTGATGAGATACGATTCCGCGGCGAAAATAATTATTTAACGCTGTATTATTCTGAGTTATGAAAATATGTAATACTACTGGTGGTTCTAAACGTTTCGGAGAGAGTTTCTGCTTACATCTTCGGGGCAAAAGGGTCCTGAATATGGAAACACCTGTAACTCTGTATGGTTCCATAACAAAGTAGACCACAAAATATACGTTGTAACAAGGGTTATTTGCGTTTATCATTTGTAATCCTTCTAACATTAGACCCTGTACAATATATGCAAATAAAATATGCTTTTAAATATTACAAAAAATACTCAATCAGTCAATTAGTCAATCAGCACCCCTGAAACCAGTTTGAAAACGTAGAAAAGATAATACTATTAAAATTCACATTGTTGTAAATAATATGTTTGAATTATCTCTTATGACCATGGTTTGAAAAGGTCACATTTTTATATTAGGTAAATTAACCATAAACTATTTAAAATTATACACTGCAATGGTCATACAGTATTAAGAAACGAATTACAGGAAAGGTAAAACTTAAGTCTGGATTATTAAATTAAGATTTTTAATTGCGTAGCTTCTGTATAAAATTTGTGCTTATGACGAATCAGAAAGTGGTCCTACACATGCACAGGAGAATGCCGCTGTGGCCACTTTTTAGCTGCCTTCCCACAGTCGCAAAAAGGTCATATTACCTTCGATATGTCCTTCCGTCTGTCCGCAGGTATCAGCGCCGGATTTGCGTGAAGTTTGATCCTGGGTACTTTAATGAGTCCGTCTAGAAGACCCAAATTTGGTTAAAGTCGGACAAAAATATCGGACACTACATGAAAAGCTTATTAGGTTTCATTGTTGCCGGCGACATTAAATCGCCATGAAAGCGCTCTCTTCGAGTGACAGAGCATCTGGCTGTTAAGGTAGTCGAGGAGGGATAGACATAAAGGAACCGGGCCGCAATGTTATGTTATACGTACATCGCCTATCTTGTTAATATTATTTTATCATTTTCCTTGGCGGAACCAACGTTCAAACCAGAGCCACAGACAAGAGAACCAATCTCCGGGGAGTGATTCGAAACTGAAGTACCCAAAATACGGAGCTGGAATGATAACCTGTCGACATATATCCGACAAATATGGTTCCTTACCCCGCAACTGTTTTGCCACTCGTGTGCGCAGGAAAAAGAGACATTTCTCAGATAGAATAAAAACTCTATATAATAAAAACAGAAAATGCTGGTGTGTTTTTCAAGAAATATTCTGGTATATCCATTGGCTGGTTAATTAAAATATCATTCGTGTTCCATAGAGCAGAATCATTATTGAGAAGATAATTATCACTCAGTTAGCAAAGAAATACCCCGCCTAGTGAGAAATCAAGACAGTGATTACTGTGGTCACCATACCTGGAGCTATAAAAATATTAATATCCAAGTTAATAATATCCTCCCGTATATCCTTAGGTTTGCTGTGTGGTACCTTCCATTACCGTTTTCATACAAATGCTTTTCATTAATACTGCATGTCATGCGTGCTACATGTCCTTCGATCTCATGATCCTTACGTTGATAACGAACAGCAGCTGATAAAGTGCATAAATTACGAAGTTACTAAAATTATCACATTCATCAATACAATATAGCGTCTTACGTTGTCTTTTCCTTAAACAATAAAGTAAAAACGTGGAATTTTGAAAAACACATTTTCCTTGGACTCATCTGCATGAATGCCTACCTCATTCTGTTTCCAGTGCCTTCTGCTACATTAGTCCAAAATACTTATTGCTTTAGTTAATTATGAGACGGGTGCATGTCTCAGGCGAAAGATACCCAAAACTTTTAAACGTTTAAGGAAATACTCCTTTCAGCCAAAGTAAAAAACCTTTACAGAATCACAAGTAAAAATTAAACGACCAGAAGGAACCCCTTAAGTAGAAAAATGGATATAATCGTCAAAAAAACGAAAAATTATAAAATTTGAAATAAAATATATAAAGTAAATAATCACCAAAATTAATCCTAGATATTCTCTAGACATCTAGATCATAAGTGGTGAGAGGTCCTTTCCATTACCAACACTAACATTGAAGTACAGTAGACTCTCGAGGTTTGTGATTAAATGAAACCGACTAAACCGTCATAACCTGCGGAATCACAAACACAGGAATAAATTTTCAACGTAAAATGCCTATTTGATTCCATGAACTTGCAAAACAGCAGTAATAAAGATAAAAAATAACCTTAAAATATGAAAAGCATGAAATTTTATGTTAATAAAATTCAAACAATTTTTGAAAGCATAAAATATTTTACAAATCTGGAAGGGAGCTTCTTACGTAAAGCACGACAGAAATCTAACTCTCTTAATGAAAGATAGCGCTGAGAGTGATCAGCGCAATAACAGGACAGTTAGGGAAGCCCAATCCCATCCACACGGTCTCATCCTGATTCGTAGGAACCAGTCATGAAAGGTCGGAATATTTATATGAATGGGTGATCACGTAGGTCGAAATACCGATCATGGATATGCACGAACACCGGGGCTCTACTGTACTAACAGGATAGACGTATTTGGTGAGTCTTACCTAAAGACGTTATTGCAATATTCCGCAGTCCACGCCAAATAACAAACCAAGATGGCTGAAGCTGTTTTTCTTACATTATTGCACTCAGAACACCCCCCCCCCCCCAAATAGCAGGATAGTGCTTTAAATTAGGCCATCACGGGTGGTATTCTCTCTAGGGTGACAAAATTTATCGTCCAAACCGGGACAATTTTGAGAGTAAAACGGGGCGTTAAAAATAATTAAAATTATACAATTTTTTAAATATTTATTGACCGACAAGTTGGTTTTATTATATCGGTGGACTTATAAAATAGTTCTATTCAAAAACTATTTTCAAAAATACAATTTTTTCTAAAAAATAAAAATAACATACATGCGTGTACATTAAAGCAAAATAAAAAATCTTTGTATTGATTATCCGAACATTAAAAAAAACAACATAAAATAATTATTCTTGGTACATATTCACGTACTTACATAAGTTTCTTAGCCGCATCTGTCTCTAATACCGTGTCATAGATATCATTCTGAAGAATGTATATTTTTCAATGTGGTCTTATTATTTTTAATTTTCTATACAGCATCGTTATATAAACTAACTACAAAAAGCAAGTACGGCATACATAGTGTTGCTTGCTGCATTCCCCTCTGACAACTGCCATGATTTTTATTTACGTAACGTGTTAATTAGAGGGCTGTTTACAAAACCAGCTTTATAACTGCGACTGCACGGCAATGGCGTTCAATTTTACCTCAACAATGAATAAATCAATGCAAAATAGCTGATTTGTGTAAAATAAAGAACAGCTACCAATATTACTGTTCGCATTTCAAAAAAATATATATTTACGATTAATGTATTTTCCAAATGAAAGGACAGTAAGAGCGTGACAGAAAATATTTTTGCACATGGCCGCCAGTTATGACACACTGGAAGCTCAGATATGGAATTCAGTATTAAAACTGTTTTTACATGGGCAAGGAACAAGTTTGGTCCGAATCATGGAACAAGCAAATAAAGACGAAATAATATGAATGACTGTGTTGTGTAACAAATTATAAATTTAGGATAAAACGTTATGGAAAATTAATGAGTAAGACCTGCGACAAAATACCTTAAATTTATAGCCTACGTACAAATTGTCACAGTTATTCGTAAGGAGTTCATTTCGCTATTCGGGAGAACAAAGCTTGACACTGCACTGTCCGTCTACAGTTTTGTGTCAGTGGCTGTGTCATTACACCAGCACGGTGTTGAACACTACCGACTTTGTGACGTAGCCTGTGTTTGATTAGCTTGACCGATCAAGTTGGCTCAGTCGATAAAGATTCAGGTTTGTATTTGAGAGGTGGCCGTTTAAAATTTCGGAAAGCAAATTGACTATCTTGTTTGAGGTGTTTGTGTGTCACTTCAGTGATTCCAGTCAATATCCCGGACAGTGTCTTAAATTAGGCCACGACACATTTCCCAATTCATTATTCATTATCATTCGGACAATTACAATGTAACAACACCAGTTTCTAAGCTAACTGAATCCACGGAGCTGACTCCGTTTAAGGAGTTGATAATTTCTCAGCTAGCCAATAAACTGAAACGCAATTTCCATTTCCGTGTTCACATGAGCCTGCCACTTTTCCCTTTTCTCAGATAGACTAATCAGTCTCAACCTCCCATCGCATTTCCAGTGAGTATCTTAATGCACAGTTAAATAAACTACAAATAAACAAAGATAAAATTCTACATGACTTTACGAGTCTTCGTCGTTCTCCCATCTTATGTGTTTTCCTGTACTTGCTCTAATACATTTATTTTATTATCATTTACTTTAAAATGGGAACGAACCTTTGACCCTTTAAATACTAGGCTAGTACATTAACCAGTATGACCTTACAGAATTTATTGAGTCCAGAGGCGACTATCAAAGTAAGCTTTTGATGGCCACATCAAAATAACGGTGGATGAGTTTTGTGTTAATGTGGGGGCCTACGGGAGCTGCAGTAAAATTCAGAAGGCTCGACTTGAGGTAAGTGAAGTTGCATGTACAGGATGTGGCCTAACGTGAATGTGTGTTTCGCTCACAAATATCGTTGCGCATTTTTATTAAGGAAATTAATATCCCACCACTCGGTACAGTACAAGACGTAGGGCTCCCGCCTTGTGCTCAAGAAGTGCCTCATAATAGGGTTATTTGCTATTCCCACCAATCGTCTTTTCCTGTTCCCTTTTCATGCTTGCTATAAAAACTCTTTAGTCAATGTGTTACGTTTATGGATAATTTAACTGATCGGAGAATTTGTGTGATAAAACCAAGGTGGTAAAAATTCACTTAAACTCATATAATTACACCCGCTTGCATTTGAATATTATTCAATAACTGCCTCAGAAAGTACGTCCCATCAGACCACGGCTGCTTCCTTCCATATCCTTTAGCAGTCCTTGGACTTTGTGTGTCGGAGCTGCTAACAGCTTCTCTAAATATAGTACAAAGTAACACAGCCACATCCATGGAGTGCAATTCTTCTTCAGAGGTGAATAATCGCTCAGCTACTAAATAAATTAGCAAAGTTTGTGAGGTTTTAGGCTTCCACATCGGAGCACTTGAAGTCTCCGTTCTTCTGGAATGCAGAGCCGCGTCACTGGGTGACTGGTGCTGACGTTTCGAGAGAGCGTGTTGGTCTCATCGTCAGTGATCGAAATGTCCATGAATATTTCAACCGTTGATAAGACCAAGACTCTCTCTCGAAACGTCCGGCACCAATCACCCAGTGACCAGAAGCCACAACCCAAAAGAACGAATACTTTAACCCAAGGTTACTGCCTTGCTTATAAGTGCCTACCATTTTGTTCACAGTCAGCATAATTAATCCAGTACAAGATCTCTCAGGAGGCCGGGATAGCGTTGATATGTTTTCATATTACACTCCCACCTAAGCTTAGGTCTACAAAACGATCCCTACAGCATTTCCGAACTACTTTTTTTAAGTACTTCTCACTTCAACTGTGCGTACTACACCCTCCCCTCAACTCCCTGTGGCAGATTTTCTGATTAGAAAGACATCTCGGGAAATTTTTGTCAATTTCTGGTATATTGCAGAATATTACTACTGAAGTAGCAAAACGGCAAACCTGCCACTTGCATCAACTTACGTTGTTCTAAATCCCCTCACTATATGGGACAAAGAAGACTTCTGGGTATTAAAACCTGGATCAACAACGAAATGAGACATCAGAGAAAAACAAATATTTCAGACCTTATAAGTGAAATTGGACAATAAAAATTGAATTGCTTATAATAAAATAAAGACAAAGAGAATAAAAAAGCAGGAATCACAATACAAGGGCTTCGCGGTGCCTCTTCAAATATCGACTGCATCATCGGCTACTGTGGCTGAAGTTCTTGGTTTCTTTCCTTACTCCCTCCAAGCAATTGCCAGAATAGTTCCTCAATTAGGCCACGAGTGCTTAATTCAAGCTCCGAATTCGACACCACGAGAAGTCGAGTTGCTTAAAACGTGATACTGTAACTCACACAAGGATCAACTGAGACGAAAAGACCATTGATGCCCGAATAAACAATGGAGGGTCCAACTGCGAGTACAGAGTACAAGGATGGGCAATTAGACCTAACGTTGTTCTCGTTGTTGTTGGTGATGATGACGACGACGACGATTACGATGACGACAACAATAAGGTGGCAGCATTTCCATACAATGCTGGAGTGAATGCCATTTAAATCGCTGAGAAATGCTAGTGAATGCAAACGCGGGCAGCGGAAAACCGATTACACTGGACGCATTGAATACTGAACAGGACGCTCCATATTTCGCCTACAATATGAAATATTGTAAACATTACTTTAAAGTCAGTAAGCTATTTCACCCAACAGGATTATAGCAGTGTTGGTTCAGACTGTATTCTACAGACAATCGTGTCGAATTTCGGCTGGATTATCGGTTACCTTCTCTAAGGTGTCTAAGTGTCTCACGTGAAACTGACCAAGACGGCCGCCCTAGCGTTTCCCAGTTTACTATTTGTACGCTCTTCAGTTGAAACAATGCTGGTCGCACTAAATAACATATGGATTAATGGCCATTAACACATTGCGTAAAGACATGTTATAGTCAGCGTGAAAAGGGTATTGGAGAAGATGATTGGTGGAAATAGGAAAGAGCCCTATTTATGGGACATGCAACTTTATTAACAATCAAGCTTGGATAGTGGTAAATTGTACTGAAAAGGCTAGAAAAACAGTGGATGGTCTGTGTTTAATCACAACATATGGGAAACGATGGGACGACTGATACAATAAAAAAAGAGTGTAATGTTGGAAACTAAGGCCTGTAGAGACGAGTTTATATTCGCATATAAGCTGAGTATTACTGAGTTATAAAAGAGAAGCGTAATGGGGAAAGTAGTTTAGCTTGGTATTGTGAGGTCGTGTGTAAATATAAAGGTCGGTCTACAGGAAGGGGCAGCCGAAATATTTTGCAAATTATAATTGCTTATGGGGCCCTGCGTCCAAATAAAAATGTAAACGTACTCTTCAAGGACGGACACTCACACATATATTCTAAATAATTTCTTTTCGAATATTACCGTCGTCTGGGTTGTTATATCGTGTAGCCTAGTAGATATTGCTGATATTTTGCAGGAATCTGACGCATTACTCTTCAGGATGAACCTCCTAAACATAGGTAAAATTCCACCACCCTACACGTTGTCACAGCCCAGCGAGTAATTTCCATCCATACTTCCGTGACAAACTCAGATCGTGTTTCCTTTATGATTAGGGTTGGTCTTTAGTATGTACGTATAGAAATAGATTGCCGAAAATGTAATAATAAAGTAAGTACTGAGAAATAATATTTTTCATTTGCGCATTTTCATTTGATAATATAGCGAATAAATCACAAGAAAATGTTTATATATTATAAGACGAAAATTTTAAGCACCATGTTTATATTTTCATGACGTATCCATTCAATATCCTATAGGCATTTCTGTATGACGAGCAATTTCAGAAACAACGTGCGTTATATTTCGACCGACATGGACCAAAATCATGACCTTATAAAATCTGAACCTCTAAGGCAAATTTCACGTAAATTCAGTTTATTACCTTTGTTTAAAGGTTCTGATCCTTTTCCTGAGATTCTCAATTTCATGTCCGAAACCGGTTCTCATCACGTAAATTTGGTATTGTAATTAATCAATAAATATAAAGATTACTGTCCTCTAGGTGTAGACGCCGTTTAATTTGGTAGGTTGGTAGCAACGTTTCGGAGAAACCCACTGCCTGCATTTCTAAGGCGAACAAGTGATCACCCTGAAGACGGAGACAAAAACGTCCTTCGCAACGAGGCTAGTTGTATACTAAAATGCACGGCGTCACATCCCAGAAGACAGCAACCTTCACGTTCTTATGCAGCGGTGGGCGGCATTCCCCACCCTGCTGATATACAAATGATAATTCCTCGAACTTTATACGTCCCGTGGTCTGTCAACGCAGCCAGCCGCTCGGACGCGACACCAAGGCGCTTGTGACGACGTCTCTATGAGCGTCAGCATCGTTTACTCTATATTTTCGCAGAAATGAAAGCGAGATGTCTAATCAAGACACCACAATAAATGTGTCCGTCGTTACGTAAGACAGCTACTGCACGTATTGTACCGAAACAGGCTTTCTTCGGTATCAGCTTGGCTTGTGTAACTACTGGGAATGGCGAAGGAATTAACTGCCGTCACACAAAACTAGTGTATATTACACACTTTATTCTGGTAAAATGTTTCGACCCAATTGGTCATCTTCAGGCCAATAATATAAAATTCATAAAAAGTAATTTATGCAATTGTACTAAAAGATACTAATGATTCAGATCTCAATTTTACATTCAAACCAATAAAAGTTGCTGTGTCAAATTTCTTACGATAATAATTAAAATGTTTAAAATATGGTTAAAAGAGGATTCGTATATTATGCTTCTGCATTGAGGTGTGGTAGTAGAATATGCAGTACAAAATCCATGGATTGTCGACTTGTCGGTCCTTTTTACGTTGGTAGTTCTCTATCCGTGTTCATTATAATTTCCTGCGAATATTTATTGTATTGTAGCGGATGTCGGGCTACAAGGCTTTGTTATATTTATTAAATAAAAATAAGGACAGAATGCATCCTGTTAATTTATTGGCGTATTTTAATTTATGCAGTAGGGATAGCTCAGTCGGCACAGTTGACTAGGCTACGGGCTGAACCATCAGGGGTTCTTATCACGGTGGAGGCAAGAAAATTTCTTTTCACTCAAAAGTTCAGACTTGCCCTGCAGCCAACACAGCATCCTATTCCATGGACACCAGGAGCTTTTTCCTCGTGAGTAAAGCGGCCGTGGCGTGAGGCTGACCACACATATTACTTTGTGCTGAGGTTAAAAATGAGTGGAACTACACCTCCACTCCACATACATGCCTTTATGGTTATGAATTTGCTTTACATTACTTTTAACGTTGTTAATTTGAAATTATAAATTAGATGCGGAAGGACAGATTTAATTTTAAATGTAAGATCTCACACTTTCAGTCACGTATACATGGAAAATGAAACAACGGATCTGGTGTAAGTTTAGTACACCGCGAGACTATACGTTGTACATTTTCCTTTGATCCAGTTCAAATTGGATGGTGAATTTGTTCCGGCACTTTTATGCAAGGTTTCACATATGTATTCTGAAATGAAAGAGGAGGTTGGAGAAAAACTACACAAGGTAGAGAGACAAACGTTCTATTCAAAATTTTATTATGAGTGACATCAAGTAGAATGAGATGTGGGACACATACCACGTTACAGAGAGATAAGAAATGTCTAAAAATTTTAATTGGAAAATCAGAACGGAAGATAGAACTTGGGGAAACGAGGCTTAGGTTGAAAGATGATTTTAACAAGGATTTAGGGAAACCGAGTGGGAGGATATGCACTGGACTCCTGTGACTCAGAATAGCGTCCAGTGGTGGCTCTTGTGAAACAGTGTGTTCCATAAAAGCGAATAATACCTTCACTAGTTAAGGTGCATATTAGCTTCTCAAGAAGCGCTCTGTTTCATTGAATTGTTCTTACAAGGAAAGAGCAGCAGTTGATAATACGATCTGTCTATTCAATGTTCCACTAATTAACTGGGGTTGGAGATATTCATGGAATCGGCTCGATGATCTTCACATTACAGCGTACAGCGTACTTTTTGTACTCCATTCTATAGAATAAAATTTTAATCAATATATTGATACGTATATTGCACTATATAAGGTTTTGAAGTGTGAGATGAAATTATTAATGAAAATTATGTTTAAAATTATAATGTTAGGCAGCAACAGGAAAAAATTACGAACTCGCCAACTGCTTTTTAAAAAACGACTTGACTTCAGCGCACTTTAAATACTAAAAGTAGGTGGCTTCGAACTTTGTAAACATTGTTCATTCTACTCATAACAGACTATTCAATTGTGTCCGTTTTTCTCGAATTTTTCCTAAAATAAACCGAAATTAAATATTACAATTACGTTATTTATTTATTATAGTTTTTTTATGGCTCGACAGCCTTATATGGGCCTGGGCCTCCTCGTTTCGTCGAGGTTTCATGGTCACACGCATTTGAGACACACCACAGTCGGTAGGACTCCTCTGGACGAGGAACCAGCTCGTCGCAGAGACCTCTACCTGACAACACACAACACTCACAAGAGACAGACATCCATGCCCCCGGTGGGATTCGAACCCACGATCCTAGTAAGCGAGATTTATTATAGTAAGTGTTGGAATTTCTAATTTTCGAAACCAGGTCACCAGTGATGTATAGTGGTCCTTGTGCTTAATTAATCATACCAACATGAAGACATTTGGGAGAGTGAAGAACAGCCCCATGCAGTGATAATCTGGGGACTGGAATGAAGGTGGTGACAATGTTCTCTGTCGCCAGGTTTGCTCCCGCGACCCGCTACACGGAAAGTCATTCTGACATCAGTGCTGGTGTGGACGCGGTGAAGGCACTACACACTCTCTCTCTCTCTCTCTCTCTGGGGAGTAACACTCTGCTTACCCACCTCGTATTCAATAATATTATGAATTAACTATGCATGTACGCATATGACGTATGTATTACTTTACGCATGTTCGTGTACTTTACAATTGTTCACGTTCAATTAGGCCTACTCACCTAGAAGAATGTATGTTGATCAATATTTGAATTAGCGTTAGTTTGAATGCTGGATGTGTATTATGAGGTTTGTGGTGATGTAACTATATATAGCAGGTATGCATAATTCAGTCCCTTATGAACCAGCGGTGGCTGTCAGGAAACTGCAGATCCACTTTGCCTCACTGACACAGCAACCGCGGGCGTGTTGGTCTGGAGAAAACGTGTAGACGAACGTCTGTAGTGGCTGAAACCAGTTACTTAGTGACGTCTCTTTCACAGGTGGATATACCGTACAGTTAGACATTAGAATTCTGTGATTTTCTCTTGGTTCCCAGACTACAAAATTAATCCCAGTGCATTACAGTTGACCGATCCCTAAATACACATGGTAGTTGCGACCTACCTGTGTACCATTCTGGAGTTCCAAATGAAATATTTGTGGGTTGATGTTAAACTGTGGCTGTATTGAGAACAGTAACTTCTACTACAAAATCTTGACGCCTATTTTTCTCCAAATATTTCTACCTGTATTAATATAAACATAAGTCGAGGAAAAGTGTTAATATTCATAGGTCGTATTGGGAAGATCACAGGATCAAGCCCCGTCCTGAGATCAGGTTCTCATGACGGTATATTTCTTCTTGTTTTCCTCAGTCCTACCAGGAAAATTCCGGGAAAATACCTTCAGTATTGTCATCGACCGCTACGTTCCACGTCCTTCACAGTTCACTGTTCAAAAATCCTTCTATCTTTCGACTATGTAGTCTAAGTTTCTGCCTACAATATACAGGAATACAGATTAAAACTAAGCCAACATTTTGACAAAACCTCTAAGTATCGCATTGTCCTCATATTAATCGCTTCAATACGTAAGATTTTATGTACAGTGCCTATTTAATACATATTGTTATGTATGTATATTGCCCATTTTATACATATTTTTAAGTAGCTAGGTAGATAGACTATTTTATGCATATTTCTAAGTATGCATATTGCCCACTTTATACTTATATTAAGTATGTATATTGCCTACTTCATTCATATTCTTAAATATGTATATTGCCTATTTTGTGCATACTCTTAAGTACGTATATTGTCTATTTTAAACATATTTTTAAGTGTGTGTATTGCCTATTTTATACACAGTGTTCAGTATGCATATTGCCTATTTTATGCAATTGTTTAAGTTCATATAGCCTAGTTTATACGTGTTTTCTAATTCCTAGCATCACTGTGTCATCACTCACCATAATATTGCAAGCTAAACACAGATGTCTCGCAAATATCGTATTGCTGTTTTGCATTATTCGAAGTTTGAACTAAACTACAATTAAAAATTTAATACGATACGAAAGTTGAGAAATATATATGGTGTCTCTGCTGTCAGACCCACATCAGGCGTTCTCACAGCTGCCATGCTCTGGTACGAAATAAAACATTGCAAAGGTGATACGACTTTACGTGGTATGATATTTAAATATCATAGTTTAATGAAAATTCCGCAACTGAATCAAATGTTATTAGTTGTAACAGACATGATCATATGAGTTTGTATTGCTAAAAGACATGAAGTGCACGAAACACTCTTACAAGACGTAATGTTATCATGCACGCAGTTTACAGTACTTTATGCCTCCTGGTTCTACCCTATTGGCTGTCATCACGCCTGCTGATTGCTACCCCACGCGCACTTTCCATGAATTTACGTTATAGGTTGCTGGCTTTCTTTCTTTCCTACTCGGACTCTTGACCCGCGAAGATGGGACCCATACGTTGTCCCGAAATGTTGGTAAAACAATTACCACACAACGCCGCGTAATATCCCAGAAAAGCGCAATCTCATCAACATCGCGGCGGAAGCCTGAAATCAAGGGTACATTATTTTATTTTGTAACTGCCAACACAAATTTCCTGTGTGAATTATGAACTTCACGCTAATAATGTCCTTAACTCTGCAGTTCCTGTCTCGCAGAGAACATAGTGCGTCCAAATTTAAAGATCAAGGAATAATGCTGTTAACATAAATAACTGTTGTTTACACAGAAAAACACGCATAGTTGCATAGGTCTACAGACAAACAGCATCGGCTGCTTCGTAAGCACAGTAAAGAAAACTGCACATATAATAGGTAATTTAAAATATACATTAGAAATAAACAATTCGAGGCTCCGTTAGTGATATTATCTCCTTCTATAAACCCATCATTTTCCCTATCCCACTGGGGGCTTGAAAAACGTAAAGTGTGTTCCTATCTCGGCACTCTCGCACAACTAAATCACATAAGGTTTGAAAGAATGTGCATTTTATGCATGGGTTCTAGATCCTTTAAGTACCTGTGGAGAAGAATACTTTATCGGTACCCAAAGCAAAGGCGTGAGAAACTTTGCAAGCATCGAAAAGCCCGATCCATCTCTACATATGTGGATACTGAGCAAAGTGTTTCAACCGTCAGGCCGATATAGAAGTGAACGGATTTACTTCGTACGAGAGATTTTATAAATATTACAGGAGGGGGTTTATGATTGACTGAGTGTGTATTCACTCACAAAGACAGCAGTTACTATCAGTGTCTTACAGATGGCACTTATCAGCCGAAAGCCTCGACATCTGCATACTTTCACACAGAATTCCCGCGCAATTTACAAACTGCCTCTTCCATTACCACGTATTGATGAAAATGTGAACAATGTAAACTTTCTGGTTTTTAGCTGCGTTCGCAAAATTATGAAAAGCGAATATTACCTTCGTCATGTCTGTCCGTCCGTCCGCGTGAAACAACTCGGCTCCCACTGGATGAATTTTCATGAAATTTGGTATTTGAGGACTGTTTGGAAATCTCTCGGGAAAATTCAAGTTTTATTAAAATTAACAAGAATAATGGGTACATTACATGAACACCTATGTACATCTATGATAATATCTCGCTGAATTCTTCTTAGAATGAAAAATGTTTCAGACAAAAGCTGTAGAGAAAATCAAAATGCATGTTTCATCTTCAATAATGTTTTTCTTTTCGAAATTCGTGTCGTTTATGAAATAATGCGAAAAAAACAAAAATACAGTGTTGTGTTTCCATTGCAACAATGGTTACGCGAACGCGCCACAACGTTAGGTATACATTTCCTACCTTGTTTTTGCTACGGAACAGAGTAATAAATAAATCGGTAATGAAAAAAAAGGAAGCAATACTAAAACAGAAGAAATAATGTAGGAACATATCCGTGAACGAAAATATAGAGGTAATGAAAAGATTTCTGAGGATTTCACATGAATACTTATTACGATGATGCACATCCGGGATGTTACAGCAACATTAAGGACGAAAACGACTTTCGGCAAGAATGGTTCATATAAATCAACACGTGTAAGGAAAGTACTAAAAGAAAAAAAATGTGCAAATGTTAGAAATAGGGTCTTATAGAACATAGCGATGTTTCATGTGATTGAAACCTCCTGATAATTCGGAGGGGCCTACTGCTTCCATTTCTTTCAAAGCATAAGATAGGATTCTTCATAGTCAGCACGATGAGATGAGAAACACAAACTCCAGAAAAAACAACGTATTTGACTTCGTACCCTGATGATGGACGCAACAGGTTCCCTGAAATTGTTATACACCTACAGATAATGTGACACCAAGTAACAGAAAATATTAACCTGCATAGTGACTGCCGTGAAAATACAAAATCACACATATAACAATGTTCAGGAGGTGTTCACACCAATCAAAGAGCAGTTCGTACGCGTGCAATATGTCAACGTGTAGACCAGGCTGTGCGTAGAATCAGAATCCACTTAGTTGAGGGTTATCCTAAGTTGAGGACTTCTCAAGTGTTCTGCGAGACTTGATCTCCAGAATGTTGTTCTGTGCAGCTGCGACATCAAATTCCATCAGCATACTGACAATAAGTGGGCGGACAACTTCCGTCAGTCAGCGGCGCTGACATAGTATGGCAACCATATACGTAGATCACACACATATATATATATATATATATATATATATATATTTCTTGGTAATATATGTTACAATTTTATTAAGTTATGTGTCTGCATAGGCAGATACGTCAGTCTAAAATCGTGACCTTGCTGTACATACGAAGTAGTTCTTTCACGTGAAAGTCTATTAGTTTTAGCCTCTCAGAATACATTACTTCTGCTATAAGCCGGGATAGCGCAGTCAGTATAGCAACTAGCTACGGGCTGGACGGTCCGGAGATAGAATCCAGGTCGGGGCGAGATTTTCCGTGATCTTCCGAACCACTCCGAAGTCCCACCCAGCGTTCTGTACAATGGGCACCAGGTCTTTTCCAGGGGTTAAGCGACCGGAGCGTTTGCTGACCACCCACCACCTTCCAGCACCAAAGTTTCGAATGGGTTGGAGTTATACTGCAGCCCCCGATTTGTGCCATGCATTGGCATGTCATGGCGTGGCCTTTACCTTTACTACAATTCTAGTTCATACTACCTTTTCCCCATAACCCTGACAATACGTACTACTAATCTTACCCTCACATTTCTATCTAAATTACTCATTCATAGAACAGAAATATCCGCTCATATGACCGATACCTTTTTTCCTATTATCCTAATACAGGAAGCAAATTTTCTGATTGCTTTACTTGAAGCTAAATACAATATTACTTTGCAACACATGTGACGTAACAGATCTGAACCTTATGTAAGGGAGATACACTCTCATATACAGGACCGAACAATTGCATTATATTTAATTTATCCTTCCCATTAGGATATTCAAAACATGGATGCCGAAAGCGTTGGGATGTGCAGTACACATGCGATGAAACTGAAATGCATACGATTTTCTTGGAAATCCTTAAAAAGAGGCCAATTCGAATATCTAAGACTGCAGCGAAGGAAAACGCAGAGTGCTAAAAAAAAATAAGCGCAAAACTTGGAGAATGCGTGTTCGTGAACTATAAAAATTATACAATATGTTGACCAGTATAGTTTGCACATGAGTGTACAAAAACAAATCACTTATCGAATATTTTTTAATGTTTCACTTGATATGCCCTCTCCAGTACGATAAATGTTTACCTGTAACTCTTCAGTATATGAGGGTGACTTGAAAACACACTCTTCTTTACAAGTTTCTATCCTTTCTTGGAGTTTAAACATGCTTCTTCTACTTAATGATTACTGAAACCGAACGACAAGCATGGGTTAAATTTCTTTTGAAGGCTCTGTGTATCAAAGTAAACATTAGCAGAAATACGATGGGTCTGGATTAAATCTATAGTGAATAGTGAGAAGTGGTACATTTTGTAACCTTCAAGTTCCATAAAATGTAAGGTAAAGCTATCCCATTACAGGCCTGGAATGGCCCTGTGGGCTCCAGAGTTTCTAGAAAACCGGCACATGAATGTGGCGAGGTTGTCAGCATTATGCACCGGCCGCCTTTAACCCCCAGGAGATACACCTGGTACTCATTTCTGTTAGAGGCTGAATCGACCCCAGGGCCATAGTGCGGACGGAAGAAATAAGTCAATGAAAAATTCCAATGACCCCATCGGGAATCGAACCCGCGACCTCCCGGATTGTAGCGCAGTGCCTCAAGCAGCTACGCCACCGCGTACCCATTCGATAAAACTTGAGGAATGTTTAAATAGCGGAGTAAATTTTAATTCCTCAAGAAGGGTTCTACTGCTTGATTTGGCTACTTCAACTGGATAAATGGTAATTCAGAACTGGTAATAACGTGGTGTCACATCTAAGCAAAAAGAAGGCATTCACAGAATTCCGTGACAGTGATTTCTAAAATCAGTACTTATGATGGCTGGAAAAGCGGTGTCAACATTGTAGTCAGGGAAGGAGACAGCAGATGGCATGATAACGCAAAGACGATACAAACAAACGGAGGTTTCAAGGTAAAATCGATGTGTCGTTCAGTCGTGTGTTACCAGGAATTTAACCAATGAAAAGAGAACTGTCTTTAACCTTTGAAAACTAAACGAAAGAGAGAGACATGAAAGAAATAGTAGAAAAGTAGAAGAAGTGGAAAGGCATGGGAGAAGTCAGAGGCATCTTACTTCGGAGGGGGCATCAATTTGTTAGCAAATTCCCAGGCTTCGCTGGCTCTCCGTTCTGATAGGAAACGTGTGAAAATGAAGAGGCTGTAATGGCGCGAAGTAGCTGTTTTTGATGCTATATAGACACACACAAGATCAACTCCCACCTCATATGGTCCGTCTCCATTATGAGCCCAACTGATTTATCCTGTCTTACAGAAATAATCTATGTTTATTTTGATAACCACGAAGAAAATAATTCTGGGAAAAATGTAAAAGGTCATTGTTACAATAGAGTCGAATCCGTCTATCACGTCATGAAAGGGACTGAACACTTTATGTCGTTATAAACGAGTGTTGTTCTAACCGAGCAGTGTAATGCTATGGTTAACAGTGAGGAATTAATTAGTACCACAGAATATCTGACGCTATAGACGAGGTGTCGTATAAACCGATGTCGTTATAACCGACTGTATATGGTACGTATAGTTACCACTAAGCTTTAGACGCTTAATAAAGTTTTATTTAATTTCTCTTGAAGGTTGCGTCTTACTGGACTTGTCGCTGTGTAATCTAGTAGAAAATGGCCGATGTAGCTGAATAATAAATATCATTACTTCCATTTTAAGGAACTCATACCCTAAGGATGGAGGCCATAGCGTGTTTCAAAGCACACTGCCAGCACAGAACAATGAGAGTGGAAGAAAACGTAACAAGGGAGTAAGAACTAAAACTCTAAGGCTATATTAATGGAACAGGAGGAGATTCAAAGCAGGTACCACGTGACGTCAACGCAAAAGCTATTCTCCGAATAAACTGGACCTATGGATAATGTTGTTATGTTAAGTGTGGTGTGTCTGCGTTTACATCGCGGTTATGAATGTGTACGAGTATCATAAACACTTCACCACTCTCCATTAACCAAACCACATTTGACTTATTCAGAGCATTACATGTATCCACCGCCTATTTAATTCATGCATTGATTGTAATTTTGTTTGAAATTATATTAATTTCTTTGTGTTAAATTGAATTAACGCCAGCATCACGTATATAAATCCATGGAGCAGCGATCGTCATGAGAAATATCGTCAATCATTCCAGCCCCAGCCCTCGAAATCTACTGTCTGAAAGCTTACAATAATTGTCCCATATTTTAGATACTTAATTTGTCGCCTCCTATTATGTTTCCCAAAAAAAAATATTTATGCATTTGTAATTTTCTAATGCTTGCTGCATTCCTCCCCATTTCTTATCTTCCATTATTAACAGTAAATATATTTAAACAAGACAGACAATGTACGTATAACGTAACATTGAAGCACTTTCGCGAAACCATTGTTGCCGTGGTACAGCAATAAGTATTACACATTCTGAGTGTGTGTCTGTAGCCTTAGTTATCCAGCATGCAAAACGCATGCACCGTATTATATTGTCATATAAGGCCTGTCTGGCTCTACCACATTTTTCTACATATTTCATAAACGGTACGATTTTCGGAAGATTTTTATCGAATATAAACTACGTGTTTTGATTTTCTCTATAACTTTTGTCTGAAACATTTCTCATTCTGAGAAGAATTCAGCGAGACATTGTCATAAATGTACATATGTCTTCATGTAAAGTACCTGTTATTCTTGTCAGATTTTAATCAAAGTTGAATGTTATTGACTGATTTTCGAAAAATCTTCAAATATCAAATGCCATAAAAATCCATCAAGTGGCAGCCGAGTTATTCCATGCGAAATGAGAGACGGACGGACAGACAAACATTACGAATCTAATATTCTGTATTCGAAATTTTGCGAACGCGCCTAAAAACGGAAATTGTGGAAGACAAAATACTGTGTTTTATTATGTGAACGCTGCATAAAATGGAAATAAATCTATAGCGTCTTCATGATCACTGCATTTTAGGGAAAATTAGCGGAAATTTAGAAATATTAGAGAAAGAACCTACGTTAGAAAATAGAGAATTAACGGTGTTAAACCATGAAACCGATATAGTATGCAAGCAGACACGAGAGAGTTAACGTAAAAGAAGACAAAGATATTTTGCTGCTAAGGAATCGATATACCGTACAGGGGCAGACGGGAAGTGGACGTCGCGCGTGCGTATTCGAAACCACTTTGTGTATAAAATTTTCAGTAGTGGATAATAAGCGAAATACTCTGTTCATGTGGGTCGCCGTGTACCTTCAGTACGAACTTGTATCTAGCCAAAAGGCTGACAAGGAATTTATGGCAAAATATGTGTTTAGATGTGGGTTTGCAGTGACACAGGCACTGTAGAATGCACACACCGACACAAAACATGTTTAAAACAAAGAGTCTAACTGTACTTTCATAAACTGCCATACTTATTGACTCAACGGGACTTGCTGGATCCATACTGTAGCACTGTGAAAAGTTGTTCAAGTACACGCTTGATTTAGTAAATCGCATAATTGAAGGAGTCGCCATCACACTAAGAGAGATAGTACTGAGAAGAAAAAAACACTCCATTAAACATCACTGGGATGGTTACTTATGGCTCCATGCATTCTTAACCTTAATTTAGAATTAATCTATACATCACAGCATCTTTATCTCCAGGAAAACATCCTCTCAATACCCATTGGCTAGGAAACTTTGTTACGCAGCGGTGGAAACAAAAATTCCTGACACGGCCGGAAATTGAAACCCCGTTCATCGAATTCTTACCCTCGTCGCTATATCAGAAAATAATATCCGTGAAATGAAACGTAGTTGTACGTGTTTTTTAGAAACTGATTTCCTTTTTAATATAATATTAACTGACGCGAATGTAAAGTAAACATTTACAAGGGTGGCAATAACTTAACAAGAGCTCTCACTGCATTGTGTCACGCTTAAGTAGTACAATTAATAGGTAAATTTGTCCCTCGAGAGTGTGGGAGATACCGATGTTGCTCATGGAGGAGGCACGGCAAGAGATAGACACTACGTAAAATGTTGCTTCTCAGTTTACAGCTTCACCCTTACTACAACTGAAGACGCTCTCAACCGCTCCTGTTACAGTAGCGATGAGTGACAGGATCAGAATTGAATAATGAACTAGAATGTATGTGGAAGGCACAGGCCTTCTTCGAATTCTAAGTGCTAGTGTTTGCTGACAACAATAGGAGTCATTTACACGCGGGCGGAGATTTAAACCCGAGACCCCGAGAATACGAAGCAGAGTCTTACCCATCCGACCGCAATTTTTGGTCGTGGGTTTCGAGTACAGTTCATAAAAACGGACAACCCTGCACTCAGTTCAAACAAAGAATTCTCTAAATGGTTAATTTGAATAAGAATGACTGACATTTCGGATATTGTCTAGCTTCTCAGGCTAAAACAAACTTACAACATGCAGGTAATGGAGCTGTCTCCGTCTTCAGATCAGAAGGGAAGAGGAAGTATCTACTTTTGTGGGTCGTTTATAAACATCTAGCGTCACTGGTCACCGAACTAGATCCAAATCCAGTAGATATAGTAAAAGTCGCCTAAAGAGGAGACTAAACCACACTTCGTAACAGTTGCTTATCTTTAGGGGAAGGCGGGAGACATATGTATCGAATTCTGAGATTGAAGATGTGCTTAATAAAGCTACAATAAAAATACAGCTTGATATTTTATCAATTTCATAAACTCAAAATGGGAGCAATTTCAGAATAATATTTTTGTCTGTATGTACAACCGTACATTGCTAAACAACTTCAGTATATTTCACTGAAATGTGATACAAGGGTTTGCACCAAAATGTGGTTGGTGATCGTTACTTTAGTTACACCACTATTCGTATAATGAAAGTAAGCCAGTTTCTGAAACTACACGACAGGAACTACAGAATACGTATTGAATATGTAAGAATATAAGAAGATATCAAACATTGTAATGTGACCTACAAAAGAGTTACATCGTGCTAGAACATTGGAATTTTAAAAAAATGAAATGTGCAAGGATTGTGAAAAAAGAGCTCTTCAGACAAAATATTTTCCTTAATATAATCTAATATTTACACAACTCGTAACATCCATCTCAAACAATTTTATTTCTGTTCACTAGTTTAATGGTACAATTTTCTTTACTCAGCATACTACTAAAAGTTTAAAGCACAGGGTTTACTCTACCGGCTATCTGCCTTAACATTTAAAACTGTGTGTTTCGCCACAGAATATATTTATGCGTTTTATTAAAAATCACACTAAACAGTTATTATTTCCCCTAAAGAGAATTTACTGGTTTTTACAACAAAGACAGTGTAATTTCTGTGCAATAGAGACTAAATTATTAAACAGCGTTCATGAGATAACTATGTCTTAATGTTAAAGAAATTTCTTTACCCTCAATGCAACAAGGAGATAAAACATGATCAGCTAAATTCGTAATTACAGGTCAGAACTTGAAAGAATGGTACCTTTAATTGGGGTGGAATTTTTTCGACAGTGTGACGTCAGTTTCCATAGCAACAGTAGGGCATGCTTTTTCACGCTTCACCACGAATCCGTTGATACTATTTTGGTGACAATTAACTCAAATTTGTTTGATTATTTAAGCCTGGGAGGACTATGGAAATGTGCGTAGGAGGAAAGTGGAATGAGCTATTGAACGAGAAGTGGTACGGGCAAACTATGTTGATCCTATCCATAAACAAGTAATCTCCCGTATTATGGTGGATTTGGATGCGTCGTATACAGAGTGAGCCAAAAGCCCGACGCACCTCTACTACAACGATAAAACCGCTTTAATTTTAGTATTAATTTTAGAATTGCCTCACTCTTACTATGTTGCCTACGTGACGTGTCACAGGAAAGCCATTTTCAAACTTGTTGTAACTTAAGTAAGGATGAGAAATGTTTTTGTAAATTTACAAGGAATCTTTCAATATACTAGGTGTCTACGGTAGATGCACAGGTACTTTGGCTCATTCTGTACTACTTGCAATATGCTTCGTGGTGCGTGACATAGAATTGTCTAACATGAAGACAACAAAGAAGAATACTTTAAAATTGCGACGTGTTTCGGTTACAGTCAAAATGAAATTCTTTAAATGCCAGTTAGTACTGTCAACCCTGACAAACGAGTATCGTTCTATCGAAACGCCTTAGTCCCCCCACCAATGCGAACTTCGACAAGGGGACAAAGAACTGCCAAGCAGATGGACAAAATTACATAAAAAGGAGCTTCAAATTTGTGCTATTCCCCAAATATTATTAAAGTAATCAAACCATAGAGAATGATACGGTAGCATGTAGCAAGAATGAAAGATATAAAGATTCTTTTAATATTATTCTGGAAATCTGAGAGTAGGTAATAATTTTGGAGATCTGGGGGGGGGGCAGAGGGGAGTATAAAATTGAGTTAGGTCCTGGGAAAATAGAATGCTCTCATAAATTCGCTTCGTTCGGCATGGGCTAGAGCCCAGTGAGGGCCTCTTTTGAACGTGGCAACAGTTTTCATAAATGGTGGAAATTTCTTTGTTGGTTGAGCAACTATTACCACCTGACAATATTCTTATATTTAAGTGGAACAACACGTTATGATAGAGATATATAGAAGTAAAGGCAGTAGTTATCAATCACAATGATTCTTTAAAGTTTTAAAGCCTATTGGTTACTTTACGTACCAACAGGTTTAACATTCAAAAATTCCATATGGTTTTCACATTGCTTTTGTGTTGTGTATAGATCTCAGAACAAACAGCGACTTTTGGCTTATACAATATTACCACGTTGCTTTTGTATAAGCGAGGTGGAGAGTGTTCACTGCGCGGTACGCACTGATTCATATAAAACAGACACGTTCCGTCTTTAAAGGGTTAATGTTGTAAAGGTTTACTGCAACACGTTTCGGCTCATGTATAAAGAGCCATCATCAGGGTGAGAAGGTACCAAAGAAAAGTCGTTATGTACATCTGAATTATTTTTACATTGTCCAACCTGCACATGGACAATGTGAAACAATTAAGGTGTTGTACTAACAAGTTTTCTTTGGTACCTGGTCAGGCTATTATACATGAGCCAAAACGTGTTGCAGTAAAACTTTACAACATTTAAAAAATTTTCGTGACTGACGGCTACTACCTTTACTTCTAAAAACATTCTTCCTCCAGAAGTTAAGAAGTTATTTTATTTGTTAGTTGGTATACTGACCGTTAGATAAAACGGGTGTAGTAGAGCAATCAACCATCAACCTCCTTTAAAAGTTACGCTGTGCCGATATGTCGACATTAAGTGGATATCAGAAATCAGCTTCGGTCTTCAGCCTACTCTATTCATGACAATACGATAGGCCTCATGTCTCTTCTTGGATACGAAACAGCTGTTCAGCATTGAGGTCGTATAGAGAAAGAGCCAGCGGACATTCGGCAATGCGGCATCGGACGTTGTGTTTGAAGACAGCCAGAAAGAGGGTAAACCACATACAAACGGAGCAATTAACATTATGGACGAGTTGTGACGCCGTAACGTTTCGTACCCGCAAAGCGTGCGGTCACTACACTATGTCTTAAAGATCAGAGTCACAGAATCTTCCGAAATAATATTGTCTAGGAAATTACACGGCGTCTCATCCCAGCAGGTTGTAAGGTGCATACTCACCGCCATAAAAACATTCAATTAAATAAACTAATTTACCAAAAATCTCACGGATTATCGTCCTTACTGACAAGCCAACAGTGAGTCAGCTAGACATGAAAATCCCTGCATTTTATATCACCCGAATGTTTGTTGCCGTGCTCACAAGAGCCTGTCAGTAGTCCGTATTCTGAGCCAGATTAATCCATTCCACACCGTCATACCGTCTCTCTTTAACATGCACTTTAATATTTTCCTTCCATCTGTTCCAGGATTTCCTAATTGTTCTACTTGCTACGTGAGATCTGCGCTCTTTTGGGAGTTTACGCAGTGTAGAATGGTAATTTCTTACCGACATTTCGGGATAATCTATCGGTCCCATCTTCAAGGAACTGCTTGACCTTTGAAGATGGGACTGATAGGTTGTCCCGAATCGTCGGTAATAAACTACCATTCTACGCTGCGTAAAATCCCAAAAGAGCGCAGATCTCATTTACACCGTGACGGAAGCCTGAAATCACGCATACTTGCTACATGTTTTCCTACTAAATTGCCACATGCATGCTTGCTATTTGCCCCGTCCATTCGATTCTTCTCCTTGACTGCCCTCTGGAAAATTATAAGATACTAAAATCCTCACTAAGCACAAGTTGCCAGCTTTGTTTTAATCCTCGTTTCTTCTTCAAAATTTCTTCTCAAACATCCGGCTATCAAGAGCCCTTAACATATGCTGTTCCAGTAGTGTGGATCTCCAATGTTCCCCTCTTGTGATTCTGCTAATATATACGAACACACATAATCAGAATTTTTATCGTCTGTCCTACGGATGGCGGTTTCATCATTCGAAACGAAACACAATCCCTTCTAATCAACGTAAAGGTAAATTAACACTGTCCCTGAATAAACACATGACCTTACTTGCGTCGCTGTTTAGACAACCAGCCTCAGAGTGAGCACTGCCATCTCATAATAAACATACTCACTGCAATATTTTCAACACACGGAGGGTGCGCATGTCTTTAAATAGGAATGTTAATTATGCGACTCTCGTAATATACATAACGGCATTTTAAAAGCATATATAATGCTATCCAAAATAAATTAAAAATTTGCAATTAAAGTGAGGAGTTCCCGGCAGAATTCCTAAAGCCTACTTACCTACTGTATACATTACGGCTCTACACACCTATATTTACTGCTTATATTATTATTATTATTATTATTAGCGATGCAGTCATTACTTAATTATAAATTCTGTATATTTTAAATTTATCGGGACTGACCACAACCGGTTAAAATTTAAAAAGTGTGGAGTCACACAGACAGACAAACACACACACACACACACAGACAGACACACACCCATAAACAGCATGGTGATCTCATAAACCTAAAATCAATTGTCCCTAAGTTGGTATATATTCGATTTTCGAATTTATAAAGAGAATAAAATTTCCTGCACGAGAATATTCAATATGGATATAATATTAATTATTTTTCACCTACGCTAAAAGTTCCGTACTTCTCAAAAAGTATCACTACACAAAACTTTCAGTTCAGTACTAAAGGTTGCCACTATTTTCCCCTCCAAAATTTGCGTCGTCGCCATTTTGGTACCGTTGACACGAACATATGCATACAACTTTGATCCTTAATGCTCTAAATGTTAAGATTATGCTCATCTGGGTTATGACGCCGTGAAGCGTCAATATACTTGGAATATGAGGACAGCATCTTCCTCCAAAACGACTGTGACACCCTAAAATACCAGAGAGTACATGAATGTTCAGTTTACATACAAAGAAAATACATACGCCCTTCCCTCATGGCAAAAGCAATCAAACTTAGACTCCAATGAGTCCATCTCTTTAATAAAATCTGTAAGCAGCTTTGCCTGAATATTTTATAATAAAAAGTAGCATTACCGGAGAGAGGCGTGTGAACACTTCCCACTTACTGCACCTTGAATAGAAGTTCCTAACTTGGGCCCTGCTCTGGCTGATTCAACTGTACTAAGCACTCCCACTCAACATTCACTTAATAAATATCTAAACTTCAACAAACTAAGATAGTACTGATTAAAATGTCCCACAGTTGTAAGGTTCCTCAGGAAACTTTGTCGAATGTCTAGCGTTTCTACTCTTATGTTCCAGGGGCTCACACGTAACATTAAATAGATTTTATCTGACGATAATACACAGGTCTGCAGTTGTTTATTCTTTACTAGTCGACACTGCGTAACATCCTAGAAGATCTGAATCTTCAAATCTCGTAGTTCCGAAGTATATTAAACTCAGTAATATACGGTAAAACAGCTACACAGCACACCTCTGTGGCTTAGATTAGAGAATAATATAAAATCATTCTTGAAGGAACATTGTGGGAGGGTACTCACTGAATTCTTCTGGCTCAGGAAAGGGACCGGTTTTTAACTAATGCGAAACAAAGTTTCATATTCCATGAAAAGCCAAAACGTTTGAGACGCTGAGGGACTGTCAAATCTTTAAGGACGTTCTCCGTAAAGTTGTTTAGGAAGTTCGCCTGAAAATTATATGAACTGTCAGGAATGTTTTGTGCTGCATTATAGAATAAAAACAAAGTAATTGGGTAGAATTAAGAAAACATAATGGCTTAACGGATCCCGTTTCACGTAAACGTCACCCCGTTTCAAGTAAACGTCACCCCGTTTCACGTAACGTCACCCTGTTTCACGTAAACGTCACCCTGTTTCACGTAAACGTCACCCAGTTTCACGTAAACGTTACCTGTTTCACGTAAACGTCACCCTGTTTCACGTAAACGTCACCCTGTTTCACGTAAACGTCACCCTGTTTCACGTAAACGTCACCCAGTTTCACGTAAACGTCACCCTCTTTCACGTAAACGTCAGCCCGTTTCACGTAAACGTCACCCCGTTTCACGTAAAGGTCACCCTGTTTCACGTAAATGTCACCCTGTTTCACGTAAACGTCACCCTGTTTCACGTAAACGTCACCCAGTTTCACGTAAACGTCACCCTGTTTCACGTAAACGTCACCCTGTTTAACGTAAACGTCACCCCGCTTCACGTGAGAACTCTGATCTCTCTGGCTATATTTTCCTGTTACTGGTCTCATATTCTTTACATATTTCTTTGAAGAAAGAAACATTTCTGGGTTGATTAAAGACTTACAGCTGAAATCTATCCAATTTCATAACATGTCCTATTTCGTGAACGCCTTAATGATCTACATACGCAGAATTGTTAAAACTAACTCTGTAACACAACCTAATTTCTTGGCGATACTATGGTTTAGGGCAATGAAGAATGATATTTCACGAAATTAGTAAGGTTAAACATAGAGATTTTCATTAAGTTTGGAATGCGTGTTTTATGTCTGTGGTTTCCTGTATGTTTAACTCCATGGAATGTGTAAGTGTATGAATGCGTTTATTTAAGTACTGTCAATCTACTGTGTGGTGCGCGATGAACATTGTATTTTCTACCATCCCACACGCAAGTGCAGCCCACCCATTTCTCTCTACGGTAAATCACACAAATACGGACATTCTTTAAAATGTAACCTATTTCACTTGATATATGTTCTCAAACATCAATTATGATACGATGGAAATTTGAGTATAGACATTTTCCGAATATAACTTACAATTAGAAACGCACACTGCCAAAAAGAACCTGGACCAAAGGGAGACGAGAAGTGTGAAGATTGGAAGAGGAGTTAGACAAGGTTGCTGCTTGTCACCGATTCTGTTCAACTTATACAGCGAGTATCTTACCAAGGAAGCTCTTGAAGGGTTTGGAGACTTCAAAATAGGAGGACAAGTAATTCGAACTGTGAAATATGCAGATGACCTTGTGCTACTGGCTAGGGAAGAAAACGTGCTACAGGGCATGGTTTATAGACTAATTGAAATTGGAAGATGCTATCGAATTGAAATGAACGTGGAAAAAACTAAGGTAATGATATTCTCAAGCCAACCATCTCCCATGAAAATTATGCTAGATCAAAAGAATTGAAGAATGTGGAATATTTTAATTATTTAGGCAGCATGATAACAAATGATGCAAAGTGTACACGTGAAATTAAATCCAGAATTGCCATGGCAAAAGCAGCATGCAACATGAAGAAGAATATTTTCACCAGCAAACTGGACTTAAATTTAAGGAAGAAACTAGTAAAGTGCTACATTTGGAGCATAGCTTTGTATGGTGCTGAAACGTGAACATTCGGAAAATGGATCAGAAGTATCCGGAATGTTTTGAAATGTGGTGATGGAGAAGAATGGAGAAGATCAGTTGGACCGATCGTGTGAGAAATGAAGAAGTATTACACAGAGTCAAAGAGGAGAGGAATATCCTACATACAATAAAAAGAAGAAAGGCAAACTGGATTGGTCACATCTTGCGTAGAAACTGCCTTCTGAAACACGTGATTGAAGGAAAGTTAGAAGGAAGGATAGAAATGACGGGAAGACGAGGGAGAAGACGTAAGCAGCTACTGGATGACCTTAAGGAAAAGAAAAGATACTGTAAATTGAAAGAGGAAGCACTAGATCGCACTCAATGGAGAACTCGCTTTGGAAGAGGCTACGGACCTGTCGTAAGACAGACTACAGAATTAATGACTGCCAAAAAATACTCTTTGTTAATGCGCGTATCTGATTGGACCCACGTTAATTCACTGCATAGTTGAGCTATTTCTGCTGATCATACTAATACAAAGCGGCACACAGAATATCAAGAAATTTTTTCCTTATATTTCATTTCACATACCAAATGTTTTACATGTTTTGTAAATATTTATACCTGTAAGCGGTTTCTAAGGATATCCGTAATATTTGCCTACAGCTTTGCGTAATATTTGGGTTACTGGAGTCCTATAAAGCGAAATTAAATCAACTGATCGAAATCCAATGTAGAAACTTCAGCATAAAATTTAACTGAAAACTAGGTGAGTATATTCAGATATAAAATTTGTGACCAAAACAACGGACACAGAGAAGCCCTGTTTTGTCCGTGTTTCGGCTTGAGTAAGGTCAAAAGAGCACCCCCAGTGTTACACAAACGAATATTGTGTACAGTCTTCAATTTTCACCGTGTTGTACATTCCCTCACTGCTTCTGCCTACAAACTCCCACGCGCTTTATAATTTCTAAAGTCATTACCCCAGAAGGCTATCCCAGAAGTAGCCGAAGGTAATTCGTTCCACGTCCTTTCTCCATATTTAGAGCAAAACCCAATATCAAAACTTCAGAACAACCAAAGAGATATAATTAGTGTCATATATATTTGAGAGGTATCGGTCAAATGCAAAGGCACGTGCACATGCTTCAAGGGTTATTACGTACACTTTGTGTTCTATAACTTGCCAATCCAATGGAACATTAAACGAAATGAAGTAAAAACCTGCAGGAGAGGTTACTGTTCGTGTGGCAATAATACAATCAATACTTCATATATAGAGTGTCTCTGGTATCAGACATATGTTTGCTGCACGCCTGAATCTGACAGTACTGAACAAAAAAATAAACCGCACCATACATTATGTCCAAAAACACGAGTAAGTATAATTTTTTATTTTCTGCTAGGTTTGTGACGGTAAGGTAATTAAATTTGGAAGATCCAGGCACGACAGTGAAAACTAAAACGTGTCTCAAAGAAATATCTGCCCCTAAAATAGGAGCTCTCATAGAATTTAGGTATTGTGGTTTGAACGGCTTGAAATATACTATAATGTTAACAATTTGTTAATTAAGTAGTTAATAATTATGTCACTATATGAGAATATTCAGTATATGAATTTAATTCAGCCATGCCTTTGAGAGAAGTTCGAATTCCGGGGAGAGAACTGCCTCGTGATACTTGACAAGGCTTTTCTGTCAGTCTGTCCAGACATACATTATTCCCTTAGTAATTTAAAATCTTACTAACATTTTATAATGTATTGTTTATCCTGTTCACAATATTACTAACATTTTACGATATACTTTTTAAAAAATATTTATTGAGTTCAGTTCATGCTTCTTTTCCTGGGACTACCAACCTATTAACCCGATAATCACGGTGGTATTCCCTTCGCCGATATACACAACATTTACAAGTAGTTATCTTATTAAGCTCCAAATATTTAACTTTCTCTAAATATCTGCCTATATCTACAACCAGAACTTTATTAGTACAAATTAATATTTTCTGACAAGCTACCTCCTCGCTCGTGGTCTGACTTCTTTTATTTAAAAATAACCTTCTCCATTTTCTGGTTCATGTACATCTCCACAATATATGTTTGACATCCTCTTCACATAAACGTGTTACTTATTTTGTTCACAGTGGGTCATTAAATAAACAAAGGCAAAAGAAATATAAATGTAATAAAAATTATGGCAAAAACCTTTGATATTTCTTCTTCTTCTATGGTTTAACAGCCCGTTGTTGGACCTTGGCCTCCTGTATACAGCCTCTGCATTACTTCCCTTTTCAAATTTATTTTGCCCAGTACCTTCTTAGAATCCTCTTCTACTCTCTCAATCCATCTTCTTTTAGATTATCCTACAGGTATTTAGCCACGGATTCTATTGTAAAATATCTTGCTTCGAATGCGTTCACTGTCCAAAACATTTAATTAATAAAGCGTATTTCAACGTTCCCTTAGTAAAAAAGACATGTTAAATGCCGATTTATCAGCCAGACGGCCCATCTAAGATCGGTCATAAAAGACACTCCCAGAGGCACGAGAAAGCATCGTTATGGGAACCATTACGGAAAGTGAACGTGTCAGTATATTTCAAGTTAAGTAAATATTTTATTTCACGTTATTAACAGCGTGCATCTTTACTAAACAGATTATATCAAACCAACTGATGCACAATTAAAACCACTTTTTATTGTAGCTTTTATAAAATGTTTGTACCCCTACATATGTTTCAAACCTTAGTTCATCGTCAGGGCTTTTTTGTCTTTAAAAGCTACTACACTTCAATTACATAATTTTGAAGCTCAAACAGCATTTGTGTCCTGATATTGTGATATATCAAGACAATTTTTATCACAATATCAGGACACAAATGCTGTTTGAACTTCAAAATTATGTAATTGAAGTGTAGTAGCTTGTACAGACAAAAATCCCCCTGACGATAAACTAAGGTTTGAAACATATGTAGGGGTACAAACATTTTATAAAAGCTACAATAAAAAGTGGTTTTTAATTGTGCATCAGTTGGTTTGATATAATCTGTTAAATATTTTATTGTTTTAAAAGAACATATGGTATCTGGCATAAGTGAATGGCATGTTCTCCTTTAGCCGTTTGGCGCGTGCAGACACGACTATTGCTTGAGCTGACATAAAGTTATTTCTATTCCAAAGAATTCCTTTTTATGTGACACGAAAAATATCCGATCCACGATAACACAAAAAAGGAATAATTAAATATTCACATTATCTGTTGTTGAAAAACACCACAGCAACTGAATGAACACTCTTCACTTCAGGTTATGTCCTCTAGAAGGAGAAACTTGTAAACAGTGATAGGAGCCTATGTACGTAGAGGTAAAGCAATCCCTATACAGGCCTGGAGAGGCCCTGAGGGGTCAGAAGTTGAGGCTCCCACAATTTCTAGACAATCGGCACATGAAGGTGGCAAAGCCATCAGTCCTACGCACCGACCGCCTTTATCTCCCAGGAGATATTCCTCGTACTCATTTCTGTTAGAGGTTGAGTCAACCCCAGGGCCAAAGTGCAGCCGGAAGGATTAAGTCAATGAAAAATCCAAATGGCCACATCGGGAATCGAACCCGCGACCTTCAGACTTGTAGCGCAGTGCGTCAACCAAATGCGCCAACGCATATGGGTCATATTTTCATGTCGCAAGTGTATGTAATTTCACACACCCTCGTAAGAAAACTACGGTCTTCCCTGCGCCAATTTCCACGACACTGATTATCGCTCAATACGTTTCTCTGAGTATCTCGTGTATTGAATTATATCCAAAGTGGACGAAAATCATAGAAAATAGGTCAAAATTGAATTTACGCCCTACAGCAAGCACGGTTGTCAATACATTTATTTTTACAAAATTCTTAAATTCTCAACGGTATTACGTGGAGCTTATCTGCAACAAATTTCATTAAAATCCTTCGAGAAGTATGAAAAGTACGGGTATAAATTCATTTATGTTCTTAAGTAAAGTATGACTGTCGCTGGGCCGATTTTCAAGAAACTCACTCTTGCTTCATGACGTTTCTAAAGAACACCTGCACCTACTTTAATTACGATCCCACAAAAGGTCTACCCGCTGATACTAGGCCACGGACGGATATCGTGTCCACATAAGGTGTTCCCATTTTACTTCGTACAGAAGGCATACAAACCAACGGCGGTTAGGTGTGATAAACAGGGGGGCCCTCATGTGAATTATCTGTTATAATTACAATGACTGAGAAAACACATGAAAATCCTCAGTCTACATACCTGGTCTCGACACCGAGATTTGAACCCGAGACCTCCGGAATGTCATGCTAATAGAGGTTATTCCATATATCATATCTGCAATATAAATTAATTTAAATAACTTAGTATTCAATCCACATAAACAAGGCACTGCATAGGATTAAGTTACTGTTTCTAGGAATGTTAAATCTCACTCGAATGTCGATCAAAAACCTCAAAATATGTTGTAAATATTCAGGCGGCTGGAGTACCAGTGCAATCTTTCTATAACGTGAAAACACTTGCTTCATAATACTTGATAAATGTATTATACTTTAAGCAACGGTAGTGGGCATTTTTATATCCCTACGCTCAGAGAAAACAACTGGAATTTCTGCTTTTTTTACACAATGATGTTTAGAAACAAGCAAAAATAATTTCGTGAAAAACAGAGCGACGTCTTTAAACAAGCAACGTACACTACAGACAAAGCAATACTGCATCAATATAAATTAGGAATCGCAGAAAAGGTGTTGTATTTAACGACGCTGTCAGGTGATGTATTTATACACAGTCGGTTGTAGATAAAGGAAATGTCGATAAGGGCATCGCTGGTATAATACAGACAAGTATATAAGTGAAGTACCTGTCCCAGTGACACTTTGTCCACCATAAATCCCACAGGTACTGGCCGTCCAAACATTTATCTTCATAGCAAAGAAGTAAGTTGTTGAAAATTTTTAAAGAAATCAAATTTAAATGTGTCAGCACCAAATAAAACTAATTTTAAAAAGCTGATTAGAGCCAGATTGATTAAACTGACAAAGATAACATTATAGAAAATTATGGAACTGATAAAAATCTAACGGCAAACAGGTACAAAAAACACATAACAACGTGAATCACCTGAACATACAGTACCTTGACATAGTTAGCAAACACCAGTGTTAAAGGAATAGGAGCTAATGTTACGGTACTGACTAAAGGAAAGTCATCTAAAGGACCCATTTCTGATATTTCAGGTGATCGCATCATATCAAGCTGTACGTGACTGGAAAGAAATACACTATATGTTCAGTGGTTTTGTGACAATCCGTTGTAATTGACTAGAGGTGTAATATACCTGTTAGGTCTTAGACATCAAATTGTTCTTAACTGGCGGTGTAATACTACACATCCAATAGCTATGTGTAATCGAATTGTTCTTAACTTAAGATGTAATGTATCCAGTAGCTACGTGAAATCAACTTCACTGAACTGAAGTTGCAAGATATCCAGTAGCTATGTGTAATTAAATTGTTCTTAACTTGATATGCTCGTATAATATATCGAGTGGCTATATGAAATCAAACTATTCTGAACTGTAAATGTCATATATCCAGTGGCCATGTGTAATCAAATTTCCCTTAAATGTACATAAAGCATAACTTTTAGTTACGTTTAACCAAATTTTCCTAACTTTGTGCGTATTACTGCAGTAGCTATGCGCAATCCAATTTGTTTAACTGTACATGTAATATATATCCAATACTTCCGTTGCATCAAGTTGTGCTTTAACTGTGAGTGTACGTATTCACTGGCTCTGTGTAATCAAGTTGCAATTAGCTGGGGACAGATACATTCAGTGACTACGTGCATTTAAGTTGTACTTTACTAGAAATGGAAAATATATTTATAGTGGTCTTTATCAGCCACTTTGTACTTCAATGAACAGTACATTTCTTCTCCTTGCGTGGCATTATACTGTACGTGAGTAGCGATGGAATACATTTCTGTTGGCCACGTAATATGTACGAAACCGTATCTGAATTAACATGGAATATACATCTGGCAGCCAAGTGTTATGAAGTTTAGTTGACACTGAATGTGTCTTTTGGGCTGTGAAGATTCCATGTAATTATCTTTATTCTTTCTAATTGGTACGCTTGGGTTATTTCTACTAGTATTAAACTTCTGAGAAAGCAAAATTTTCTTCACCTCACATTCCACCTAAACAAATGCTGTAGTCATAATCATAATATATTTCTGGTCATTTATTTTAACTATTATCCTTCCGTCTACACCTCATTATTTCGCCAACTGTCTTTTTAATGAGCTAGGCTTCCTATTTTCCATTTCCACCTCATTTCAGAGCTTTGATGTATTTATCTTAATATGTAGAGTTATAAATATCTGTCGGCAGGGCAAGACCTCTAAATCTCTTTGAACCATACACCTTAATGGTTATGGATGAATGTAAAGCAGGAAACATTTTATATCTTTGTTCCTTTAGAAGCGTAAATAATGAATATCAATACATTTAAGAATATTTTGTTCACTAACACCTTACTGATACAAGAATATAGAAGTATGTTTACAAATAATTATATGCACGTCAGCATATTAAGTGACGAATATGCCATTCTTTACTACGTCAATCTCCTCAAATGTGACACCGTGTGATTTGGTAGCAACATCTCAGAAGGCAGCAATCTTTAACATTCACCGCCATTAAAACCTAAAATCTTATGACTTTCTTCGGTTCTACTCAACTTCAAAAATAGACTTACACATGCGAGTATTCTAAGGCAAATTAGCCAGTAAAAAAATCAAACTTATGAAAGTCTAAAAGGGACTTTTCAAGTACATAGTTAAACCCTTCAAATTGCATTGTCTTCCAGAACAAAATCTCTGTTAAATACAAAAACATTTCGGACCAAGCGACGGTTAAACGTTTAAGATTGTTAAATTCTTGGGTTCTATTTGTGAAACTCTTCCAGGTTGACTATCATCATGACCGACGTGTTTCGTGGTTTTCCTCAGTTTACGGCAGGTATATTCTGGAGAGGAACATTTTGACAACTTAAGACGATGCCCTTCCATGTTATTTAATTTCAATCAAAAATCATCCAAAAACGCTGTGTAACGAAGGAAGTATACAGCTGTGAAGTTTTGTTAAATATGCCAATAATGAATGAGACCAACACATCCTGAAAATTCTATCATTTGTGATACATTCTTCCCACGATATTACGTCTTCCTTCTCATATCATACACTAACATGGTAATAAAATTAGTATATTTTTCTAGAAGTAAAGTGGCTGGAGCGTGAAGCTGATCATTTAACTGACCACTTATCTAGTACCAGGATTCAGAATTCGTGGGACTATACCTTCATTCTTCCAAATTTTTTCAGAGTGTGGTGAATAATTAAGCACAAGGTTAATTTTAATCACCAAAAACAGTCTAGACTGGGTCTGGGGTCCGATCATCCTCCTATTTAGTGGATACCGAGGTTCTTTCCTGAGCTAAAGCGGCCAGGACGTCAATCTGTCCACTCACCACCATCTAGTGCCTAGGTTAAAAAAGAGTGGAGCAGTACCTCTACTACCCCTACGCCTTCATGACGTGGACAGGGAAAGCTTCATCTTTAACCCCTGCGTGTAATCCAAGCCGATTTGGAAGCGACTAAAAACAGAAAAATCACTAAGCCTATCACAGAAAATATCACCGTCCGTCCAACCTTCATTCTAGTAACTATACTGACTGAGCTAACATAAAAATACAGATGAAGTATAATCTCAAGGCCCGATCAGAATACATTTGCCGGCAGTAATTTACATCTGTCTCAGTCTTGCATTCGTACAATTTATTGTGAACGGCAGAAGACAGTGCAGACCCACGAGATACAAGATATCATTTGTCACCGTTTTTTTACATAAATTTTGTGCCTGCTGGCAATAATTTAGGTGCGAAGGTAGGATTATCGAGGGAAATACGTCAGGCGAACTGCGCTGTAGCTAGCTTGTTGACGCAGCAGGTTAACATAACAAGGAAACCTATTAGTATCAGACGTGCGATTTCAGACGTGTTCTTCACATATGATGCTATTTAATTAACTGGTGCACCAGTTTACAGTTGCATGCTGTTCTGCCCCGATTGTTTGTACAGGCACACAGCGAGTAAAACGGAAACGTAAACCTACAGAAATCTTATAAATATTGTCACTGACAGAGAAGTTATATTTTGGATACGTCCTTTGCTTATTCCAATTCAGGTGAATGTGTTCTTATGCTGAAACCACGACACGAAATTTTCCAGGGCTGTTAGTATTTGGCTCTTCACCACAAAGGACCGGGTTCGATCCTAGGCCAATGCATATGGGAATTGTGGTGGACAACTTAGCATTGGAGCAGATTTTTCCCCGAAAATTTCGATCTTCCTCTGTCAGTAAAATCCCATGAATTTTCTGCATTTATTCATCAATCATCACCGAAGCTATATCTTAGCAACTGACAGCGTCGCCAAATAAAACACTTAAATAAAACATTTTTAAACTGTGTAACTTTCTCCTTCTCAGAAAAAAAATAATTGTGGATAAACGTCACTTCTACATAACCTTTCCTGCTCTACTAGCACGGGAAAGTTTTATTGCATTTTTTATGAAAACAACATGAATAAAGAGTAATTGCATAAAATTAAAAGTACATGAAAATAGTGTGTTCGTGTAACTATAACATTAAGAAAGTAAAAGTTAAGTTAAGGGTACGCAGAACTACAAATCATGGTCACGTGAGATACAACAGGCCTATGATGGCACATCACTGCTTAAGCATTCGCACGTACGAGCTGAGTGCATTGGCAGTCTCTTAACAATCCACATCACATGTTGTGGGTTGCCCTAGTTCGCTACATTTGTTCCTGAGCAACACCTTTTATTTCAAAGGGATCTCCTTACCTCTTAGCAAGCCTTCCGACTTGCCAGAACCACAAAGCTAACATTCCCTTACATGCACAATATCAGACAACTCGGTGCGTGGCACTGGCTAAGAAAGTGTACTGCCGATCTGCCATTCCCACAGTGCTTTATTGAGTTTCAAATATTCACACACCCAACATCACAATTAGACGAGGAAAACAAAATAGCTTAAACTTGTCAGAATCCGAAAGCGTGTCAGGACATGGTAGGACAAGAGGGATAAGAATTAGAAGATGAAAGACGAGTAGACACAGCAGGTAAAAAATAAATTGATCCCTGTGATTAATAACGCATCACTATATGAAGGCATGGGCACTAGATGCAGGTGAGTAGTCAGCTCGCCCCACGTCCGCCTTATCAAGGGGAAAGAGTAATCGGTACGAACTGAACAGGGCGCTGGGTGGGGCTCCGACCCGATCTGGACGGTCTGTGGAAGAGAGAATTCTCTTTCCCACATCGGAAATCCAGCCACGATGTTTCGGTAGTCCAGGCCGTAACGTTGTCACTGTGGGAACAGATTATACGAAAAGGAAGATGATAAAAAGAAGACCGCGGAAGAGGAATGCAAAAAAGTAATTAGGACAAAGAAAAGGAAGGATATATAGGAGGAAGAAGAGAAAAAAAAACAAAAGCTTCTTACGTCAACTTCAGAAAAGTAGGTAATATTCAGAAAGGTATTATTGCACGCTCAATGTCTTCTTGCTGACTAGAACCTCAAACAGTCAAAGACATAAGAAGAGTGTGACTAAAGTTGTATAACTACACGTAATGTCCATTATCCTTCATTGTAGCTTCATTGACTGTAATTTTATCACTGGCTTGCTTCAATTATGTGTGCAGAGAAATTAAGGAAAATATATTGCAGTACTTGATTGGAAAGGGTTGACTTAATGGCGGGAGGGGTGCAGAAAAATGAGAGAAAAATGAATTATTACCTACAGCCCACTAAGAATTTTGTCCTACATTTCTTTGATGGTCTATTGACATGCAAGTTCCTCCGCTAATCTCTCCTTGACCTACGTCCATACTAATGCCTAAGAATGTTTTTCTAAACGGTATGTATACTTTCCCACAGTAATCTAGCATCCACATAGAAGTGATATATAACATTCAATTATAACCCCTTCTGATCTATTAAAGACTTTCCATCAGCATATGCTGTTGCAAAGTTTATATGGATGGCGATAATGTGTCACCCTTTTCAGCCAATATCATGCAAAACATCAAACAGAAATATGTATAAAATATAGACGGAATTTTCTGCGGGGCGTATTTTAAACACATTTCACGGATCATTACCGATTAAATAGACGTGCCAGATGTAATTATAATATTGCGCAATATTTCCCTCTGAATTGTGCTTCATTCATTCTGTAGTCTGTCTTACGACAGGTCCATAGCCTCTTCCAAAGTGAGTCTCCACACAGTGCAATTTATTGCTTCCACTTTCAATTTCCAGGATCATCTCGTTACCTTAAGACCATCCAGTAGTTGCTCACGTCTTCTTCCTCGTCTTCCATCCTTCCATCCTTCCTTCAACCTTTTCTTCAATAACGTGTTTTAGAAGGTAGTTCCTACGCAAGATGTCACCCATCCAGTTAACCGTCCTATTTTATTGTACGTATGATTTTTCTGTCCTCCTTGACTCTATGTGAATTTCACTTACAGTTTATAAATAGCTGACTTACTATTCCTACGTATTTTTATATTTTCCCAGTGTCGGACGAGTGCTGTGCAGATGGCCGACATATTTACTACAGAGGAATTCCTACTGCTGACCTCCACCAATATCTTACGAATTACGCTATTTTAAGAGCGCGCCATACCGGAATTCAGAGATCATCTTGTTGCTTTTTATTGCGTCGTATCGACGATCTGACTGCGATTATGTCTATTCAACAACTGCCTCGTTTATTTTATTACACTGTGAGATATATTTCGTGCCATAAGATTAAACAGAAACACATAAGTGAGGAAACGCTTGTCATTTTATCTACCTATAGTGCCACTGTGAGTGAGTGAGTCACGTTCGAGTTTCTTTCAACAGTGTCCGATAGATTGTGTTAGTCGTTAACTGGCCTTCACATGAAGACTGTGTCCGATAGATGGCATTAAAGTTAAATGGCCTCGACATGAGCATATGGATCAGACTGAATGCAAACATAAATCAGCAAATAAAGATAATATAAGAACAAAATTATTAGTACAATTGTGTGAAGAAATTGTTTAAGTAAACGCATATGAAGGCAGTGTTAATATTTTGGCATATAAGATTAAAATGGATAAACGAGAATTAAACAAAACAAGTCGGTTACAGGAGTAATTAATAGATAATGACGGAATAATGGAAGCGAGATAAAACACTTAAACAGAGTAATAAATAGCTAAACAAAGACAAGATGGCGGGTTTCTGCTGTTTAAAAAAGAATTATGAGTATCATGAAATTCTAAAATATAAAAAGTTAATAATCATAAATTTTATGGATATTAACTTTGAATATTTTAGAATTTTAATATTTTGATAATTTTCAGAAGGGAGACACAATACCTAGATTAGCTGTTGTCCTTTTACTCCATTATTTCTGAATAACTCCCTGATGATCGGACCCCAGTGCCGAAACATGTAGGAGTTTTATACTTACTTCTGAATGTATTTTTAAGTGCATAAGTTCGTTGATGTATTAATTAAAATTCAAGGTAAAAATATAACATTTTTACATAGAGTTATAAGTTTTTGTATAAAATAAACCCCTGATGATAATCGGCTTGATCGAAACATGTAGTGTTTGAGGAAATAATAATAAATACAGGTTATGTCAGACGGAATACGTAGTGTTATTTATGTAATTCTATATACACAACGGGATGGATAGCGTCTAAATGAGTGACTGTTATTTAATGCGGTCTTAGAATATTAATACTAATTCAGTGACCTCATTATCGACTCATGGTTCAGCGGTCCCCACAAAGAATTCATGGCGCTCTGGGTGCCTGCATTTTCCACTTTGCGGCAACTGTTCAAGACTCAGAGACTGAGAGGCATTTCTGTATAGAGCGCAGGCGTGATGCAACACTGTGCGCTGTGGGTCGGATCGACTCAATGAGAGGAGCGTCCGCCTGAGTCCTCGGATAAAGAAATCAATCATAAACGTATATCACTGAGATATCAGAAATAAATCTTGGTCAGGTTACTGCTATGCCTGCTCACTGAGAATTAAAATGGTCCCCTCAGTTTATCGAGGAAGGGTCCTGGAACTTTCATTGAATTAGACCATTGAATTAGGCCTACTTACAAATCGTTTCCTATTTTTAATATTATGCTCGAGCACATTCTCTTACAATTGCTATTCTCCAAAGACTAGAAAAGGAAGAACAAAATTTTTAAGTAAAAATTAGTTGAATGTGAACAAGGAGGTAGCTCGTGAGGAAATATTGAAAGTTACTGATAAAGCTATGGTTATAGACCTAGGTACATACGTGTATTTAGACCAAGTTAAATACAAGGGGTTTAATAAGGTAAAATAATTGTAAATAATAATTGTATTTAATGGATCGAAGGCTACCATCGTGACAACCTGGAGTTAATCAGAAGGTACTCCCATGAAAATAAATTATTATTACTATTATTATTATATAAGCTCTACAAAGAAACAGGATAGCTAAGTTAGTACAGCAATTGGTGTTCCTCCATTTTCGTTTTTGTTTTAATGATGATGTCAACAGAACTGATTGTATAACTTCAAGGCTTGAATCTTAAATGCCCTTGCTGTTTATTTACTGGATTCAAAAGTTTTGTCATTCAAATGAGATTCCATGTTAGCATTTTCCACCAATACATACGTAAGAAGATATTTAAATATGATTAATACAGAGTTTTAAAATTTTAAATAGGTGATCGGAAACCAGCAACTAGAGGCTAGAATCACGACTAACAAGGCGAATGCTGAATGGGATATCAAATTTCTCTTGCGTCACAAAAACAGGAAGACTATTAAGCATTGCAACAGAGACAAATCTGGTTCATGTCTGCATTATATACAAGAAACGTAATCCAATTCACATCACAAGCCGTACCTCCCAGGTGACGTGCATGATAACATACCTCACACACAAGCAATAAAGGCAATGAAAACAATAACTCCATTCCGGCTTTTGTAGACTGTTTTGTCCTTAAATCTGCTAGACAGGTTTTTCGTGATAGAGTTATGACAGTGGCCTCCATATTGACCTGTTCTCCTCACATATAAATGCCATAAATAGGAGGCATGGCAATTTTGCAAATGTAAGTCACAACGCTACAAAGGATTAAAATTAGATCAGAGGTCATCCAGGTGTGACACAGCCAGTGATGCTAGATAAAAGTAGTTGGTTTCTACTCCAGCTTCTACATTTTTATGACAGCAGGTAGAATGAGACAGTTTCAGTGGTGTGTGATACAGAGCAGTCCACACTGGGTCCATCCACCACAGTAGCAGTCTTTCATCGACAGATCAAACTAAGGCCCTGTGAGAAATCGGAAGTTATGGGAACCGTGTCGAATGTTATTGGTCATCAACGCTTACTCAATTATCACGTTCCTTCGCTATTCGTCTGTACTCTGATCAAGTAGCCAAATAATTCCATACAGCAGACTTTTTCGTGCGAAGGTAAGAGATCATCAACTAGCCAAGAAGTTCCCCACCTTTTGAGAACCACAAAGGTTCAGTACCGTGTTACAAAAGTCCATAACTTGACAGCAGCTTGGGCCAGATGAGACCAGTCCACATGTTCATATCCCATAAAATTTTAAGAATCATTTTAATATTATGCAGCCATCTGTGTCTAGGTTTCCCACGTAGTCTGCTTTGCTCAACTTTTCCTACAATAATTATGTAAGAACTGTTGAACACTCTCGGACATGCGACACGTCCCGCCCATCTAGTCCTTCGTCACGTGATTACACTAATGATACTTGATAATCGATACAAATAATGAAAGTATGCATTGTGAGATTTAAGGTTCCCAAAGCGGGGTCGCTGAAAATCCATATCTTCTGTGTGTCTGGCCGCGTCGACTGTTAAATAGTTACTGACACACATTTTTTATTCAACGACGCCAATATTTTGAAACCCGAATTAAATGACACGGAATATAAAATGTAGTTCCAGCCTCACGGGAAACACATAGTGCCTTCATTAGAAAACCTAATGTTTGAGGTCAATAACCTAAGAATCACAGTTTTCTAAGTTACTGCATATGGTAAATACATGAGCAAATATTTTTTGAAACGCTACAAATACATTAACTTTAGTAAATTCTACATTTCTACACATAGAGTGTTACGATTTAATTTACTGTAATGAAAGGACTGCTGCGAGACGCAAGGTGCCACAGATGCTCCTTATATAAGCACGACTATATAGATATCCCTTCTATTAGAAGGACCACGGTGATGTCGGAGAAGCAATGAACGTGAATGGAATACAAGCTGGTTCTATACAAGCTTCTTCCATTCGTTATTTTATTCAGAGCGAGACAGTGAATGCTTTTAATGTGATGCGCCTACAGAGGTAACGCTACAAATACTAAAAAAAAGTTGGCATTGAGGTAAAGCGATCACGTTTGGGCAGTTTGAATTGATTACACGGCTAACACGAGCTTTTAAATTACACTTCAAACGTGAACACATTTGATGTGTATACATACATATACATAACATTGTTCCTAAGTACTTTAACAGTCATGTAGGAAACACGCAGGAAATTAAAATTAATAACATATCTGGAATTGTTATTACAATATTGCGAATTCAGCAATTACGAGTACATTACATGAAGGGAATTTATGCTGTTGATTACTTGGATGTGTGATTAGTCATCGTTTCTTGTTCCAGGAGACAAACTTTTATGGGAAGACTTTTGATTAAGTAGTTAAAACGAAGATATTTCGAAAATAAACTGTCAAAATAATATTAACAAACACGATCAAAAAATGAAACAATACCATAACATAATAACATAATAGCTGCCACACGCCTAATCAACATCGGTAGCGTAGCGCAGAGCGAAAAACTGGAAAGAGTAAAATTGGCATTAAAAAAGGAAATAATGTAAAAACGTGGAGACTAAATGTAAAAAGTGCCGATACATTCATCAAATAAGCCAATCGACACGCATGCGAGCAAGATTAACTGCGCTACACATCAAAATTAAAATTAAAAACTAAAACAGCAATTAAGATAAGTGGCCAACTAATTATTACACCCAACATGTGGACTTTTAATTATAAAACTATTACTTAACTTTTAAGTACTCTTAACCTTCACTTAGGAACAAGCATAATAAAAAACCATAAAATCACTACACTGACTGGCACAACTTAACAACTACATGTGATTCTATCAATCTTACACTTTTATTGTAATATGCACATTATGATATTTGAGCGATCTCACAAAGAGCAAAATTTTACCTTGTTTTTAAGAACTTATATAACACGCCTGATGATGATCGATATCTATGGAAATATATATCGTTAAAACGAAAATTAAAAAATCGTTTGTTAGATGGAGTAGCGTGTAATTATATATTTAATACTTACTGCTTTTCTACGGCAACAATGGTTACGCGAACGCCCCTCAATGTTACGTTATACTACATTGCCAGTCTTGTTCGATTTACTGTAATCATCTTCACGGACTTTCAATAATTCACAGACAACTACTGGGTTACATGATTCTTGAAGTTTGTACGTAGGTCTACACGAAAACACCATGTAACTACGGTGATGGTGCATCGCGAAACTCAATTGAATAAAATGCAAATTTAAACAATCATACAATCTAGTGGTTTAAGTTGATCTGATGGGAGCCTCTCATGATAATTTAGAATATCACAAGAAGTCGATTCCATTCTCCTGAAGCATAATGTTGCGTCAGTGGATAATCCGTTACTGACGTTTCAAAGGAACATATCACCTTTATCTTCAAGGGTCTAGAGTTCTGATAACAGGGTTCCCAGTTCTCTAAACTCTAAAACCTTGCAAACGTAAGCATTACGTTCCTTCGAAACATCGGGAACCGATTGCCCAGCAAAGCACTGTCAAATCCCAGAAGAATGGGATCCTCAAACACACAGCTGTGAATTCTCAAAACGAAACATGTCCGTATTAATGAGTGTCCGGTTCATACCTCGGCCTATACACCGGCTATAACGAGCGAGGTTTCTTGTCTTCCTCATTCCCTCCAGGCATGTTAGTGCATAGCCCGTTGTGGGTGCCACAACAGCATCATTCTACATCCTCCCAGTCTTCCCATCGAAGGTACAGTTGAAACAGTAAGTTTCGCAAAATAAGCCACCAAAATATGATTTTAATATTAAACATCCCTGTTGGTATGTGCAAGCAAAAGTATATTTTATTCTTATCAGTAGTACAGTCACGACCAACACATACACCTGCAGCACGTTATCAGGCTACCGGTTTCAGCTTCAAGGAGCCATCATCAGGCTTATGACAGAAAACCATGGAAATCAAACTCCTCTTACAAAATGGATGGAGTTTGATTTTCATGGTTTTCTGTCATAAGCCTGATGATGGCTCCTTGAAGCTGAAACCGGTAGCCTGATAACGTGTTGCAGGTGTATGTGTTGGTTGTGACTTTGCTATTTATAAAGAGTAAAATATACGTTCGCACCGAAATATGACAGGTATTACCTAACGTAAAAATAATATTTAAATACATATTTTAAATATATTTTACTGAATTGTTTATATAACTTTAACTTTAAATAAAAAACACTGGTATCCATACGGTTTTCAATATTCGGATACATTATGATGATTTGTTGGAGAACGCTTTTCCGTTTCATAGAGCGTTACCTCATACAGACCTAAAAAATAACATTTTTGGACAACAGTTCTGCATTAAAGTATTACAATTCCTTACACATATAGTTCACTTATATTCCTATAAATAAATTGGACGATTTAAATACTGGAGTGACACGTAACCCTGTATGTAAACATCAGGACAGCGCCAACAAACACAGCTTGCCAGTTATGGACCCTACGGCGTCCGGGAAAGATATAAAATGCATTAGAGCAAGGAAAGTCCTTATTTCTATTACAGTCGTGTTCACACACTATGTCTCTCCCCCCCCCCCCTCCGTAGAATGACTCCATATTACTGGTGCACTTTTATGTTTTTTTTTGTATAGGATATTTAGACTGACTTTAATACATAGGAGCATGCCAGTTTAACTTACAGGACATTGGATTCGATTTTGTAGACTCTACTAATCTTCCATATTGTGGTTTTCTGGGTTATGTCATCATGAAAAGTTTCGGAGAAAATATTCTCCTTCTATCCTCGGAGTAGAAGGCGAAACGTACACACTGAATTTTCAATGTTTTCATCCCATTGTGGTTTGAGATGCGTTTCAGTTAAAAATACTAGGTTATCTTTAGTCAGCATAATAACAATCTTTATTGTAGTATATATACTAACCTTTTATCACAACACGTGTAGACCAACATGCGTCGAAACACGTTGTTATAAAATTAATAAGATAAGATATTCAAATGAAACTAATACACCCAAAAGATTGAAGCATGTTTCTCCGACACGTCGATACCCATGAAACAGACTACACGGTATCATAACCTAGACATTTTTCTCCACAGTAATGAAAATCTCACGTCTCTACAAATTGTTTTCCGGTGTATATTTGCACAATACACACAAAGAACGGGAACTCGGCACAATTTATCCGTCTATCCGTATCTCCGCACGTCATAGCTCAGAGAGTAGCCCACGTATTTCCATTAAATCTGTTATTGATGATCTAAACAAATTTCTTGGGACGAACTTTATTTCAGTGCGTGCTGCCCAAGGGACAATTAACCCTTTTAGGCCTAGTAACAGGTTTAACAGTACCAATTTATCAATTGAAAGACACGACACTGTATTTCTTCTTTGCACTTATATTTTAATTATTTAATATATTAGATTAACAAACTTGCCGATAATGGCGGCAGCGCCACCAAACACGTGTATTATCTCCTGTCGCTAATACACTACCTTCGTGAGTGGAAATACCACTCGAGGCACGGGTATATAGAAGCACGCGGTGGCGCAGTTGGTTGAGGCAATGCGCTACAAACCGGAAGGTCGCGCGTTCGATTCCCAAGTCAGTCACTAAGAGAAATAAGTACCAGGACTAGTTCCTGGGGGGTAATGGCGGCCGGTGCGTAGGGCTGACAACCTTGCCACCTTCATGTGTTAACTGTCTTGAAATCTGGAAACCTCAAACTCTTGGAACCCTCAGGGCCTGCCCAGGCCTGTACAGTGATTGCTTTACCTTTTACCTATCATGGATATATGCCTTTCTATGTGTTTCTACTGTGTAGGTTGCAGGTTTGCAAGGCAAAGATCTCTATTTCAAGGCGACCTACCCTATGCATATAAATAAGATATCAAATTATAAATGCACAGGGCTTCAAAAGCCAGAAGACTATCAATTCAGGAACACCCGCCGTCAAAGCCTGAAAACGTACAACGTAGAAACTGTATTGAAACTACAGACTGCAATATTACGTAACGCTCTGAAGAACGAATATCGTGTAACAAATACTTGAAATTGAATCTCCACCTGACAGTAAACATTTCCATTCGCCATCAGAGAGACCAGTGTGATAATAATGTTTAGGGGAGTAACTAATGTTTATTGTGACAATAATATAAACAAATAAATATACACTATGTGGGCAACATGTACAGCTTTTAGTGCTTCGTTGTTTAATTAGCAAATCTGTCAGTATCTACACTGTGTACCGTCAGTGGTGTATGGCAGATGGAGAACTGCTGGAAAATGCTGGTGACTCTTACAGTAACGACTGTGTTTCAAATGGTTTAAAATTATGAACATAAAGGCGTTTCTAAAAAATGATGGGTTATTGACACAAATACATTTAGTTTTTTAATTTATGACGTAAGGTAATAATGTACGCGTGTCTGTTTTTCCCTCCAAGAAATTTTGGAATCACCTGAAGTATTTTCATAGAATTCGGTACAAATATTCTGGGAGTAGAAATAACTCCAGCTCTATCAATTTTAATTTCAGCTCTTCAATAATAGCAACAAGATGCCTGTCCAAACCCCTGAGGTCAAGGAATGTTACAGACTCGCTTGCGAGTTAGCTAGCTTTGGGGCGCAAAATCTTGGCTTTTAATAGATATGTTACTCAGCTGAAAGTGACTTTCTACGTTGACTGCATAACAACAACAAAACAATATTAAACATCTAGGTCAGCGCTACACAAATTTTCCAAAACCTAGAAGCCATCTCAAAATTCGATGCGCCAGAAGGGTAATACTAAGAAAGTTCCAAATCAAGGACCCCGAAATATTAAGTGCCACCGTACATCATTTAGTCGCTAAGGCGACCTGGCACCCGAGATTTGTGCAACCCTGATCCAGATACCAATAATTAATCAACTCTTTTAGCTAGAAACGTATGTACATGAGGATAAGTAATAAACATATGTACAAATTACCATATTCAATGTTCTAATGTTAATGTTCACAAATATGGCGACACTCAACATCTTACAGACTACATTTATAAAACTTAATGTAAACAGCATCCGTACTGACGAAACTGTTAAGTTTATTATGTGTGTTTTGCTGCTTTAATCTTTGTAACTGAATAAGGCAATACACGGTAATATGCAACGTTATAAGACTGTGACAACCAAACACACGTGAATGGGTCACACCTGTGAAAACACAAAATAAACAAATATTGAAAGTTAATGCTACCTTTCGTTTTAACAAAATCTGCAAAAAATGGCGCAATAACAAATTATATTCAGACATATTTAGATGTGTATCCCCATAAAGGGCGTATGTTGCTGCTTTTTAATTTGTGTAATTCAATAAGAAATTGCACTGTCATATGCAACATTATAAGATTACTCGTGACATTTCAGCCTCTCGCGGCATTGGTTGCGAACAATTATGTCGTGTGGAGCTTTGCTCTTCATATACTTACCAGTTCTGCAGTTACTGCTGGCCTCATCATCAGAGAAGCACGACTCAAGTTCTTCCACAAACTTCCTATCACGTATCGTTTACTTTGACCTTTCATGTAGTACCAACACTGGCCTAATCCAACTGTGAACTGAGGTAAAGTCACACCGTTCCCAATGTGCCTTCCTTCCTTCCTTCCTTCCTTTTTTCCTCTTTCTTCCTTTCTTCCTTTCCTCTTTCCTTCCCTCTTTTGTTTCATCTTTCTTAACTTACAAAGCTGTAAACTGAAATGTCAAATTAAAGGCAGGATCTCCATAGCGTGTATTAAGCAAAAGGGTAAATTAAGCAAAGCCATTACAGCAACTAGGCTAAGAGTTCCAAGACCATATAGTCGTGGTTCAGTTCCCGGCAGCGGCAGAGGTCTTTCTCTTCGCCACTGTGTTCACACTGGCTCTCGTGTTGATCCAGCTCACTATTCAATTTGTAACAGGGGTTTATTCCGCGAGAGTAAGGCCATCGGAGCGTAAAAGTTAACCACTCACCCCCACTGAGTGCTGAAAGTTTAAAAGTGTCGACTTACACCTACATTCCCATTAATACTTAATCATTTCAGCACACGGCACTTTCACCACGTTTCTACCTATTTTGCAAAATAATCATAATGCCGAGTAAAATACTAAGATAAGAGGCCATTCTCTTAGCACATTTAGACGAAGCAGAGTGGCTGTTTAGATACTGCATGCTGCTCAGGATTAACTGGCTCTGCTGGTGGCACCAAATATGTTTGCCAGATATAGAGCCGGTCGCTCTCACGCTTCTATTATCTGTGTTTCCCCTTCATTTCCTGTCAAGACGTAAATAAAACTAAACCGTAAACTGTGGTATAAAGCAGCAACATCTACTGCACTTGGCTTACAATGGCAACAAAAGACAGAAGCGTCATACTGTTTGTAGAAGACATAATGCCATAACGTTACACATACGTGGTGCCCTTATGTATGTGGGTATAAACCATGGGAGGTTCATCAACAGCAGAATATTTTTAATTAGTGGAGTTGAGAGTTTTGTGGATAAATATGCGACCTTCCAAAAGACCTTAGAGTCTAAACCAGGGGCTGCAAACTACGGACCGCAAAATTGTTAATTCGGAATGCAGCTATATTCACATGTAACTAAAGATGAGGAATTTTATTAAAATGAATAATATTAAGTTTATTAAAATTAATTTATCATGCATATATTAATTATTATTAATATGCGTATACTTATTATTACATATATTAATTAAAACGGGCAAAATTTACAAAATCCCTATCTTGATGAAACTAAAAATTTTGGAGAATATACCATTCTAATTTTGCTTAATTATACTTACAGAAAAGTAAGAAGAAGGCGGAGTGTTTTCTTCCACTCTGCCGTTTCACCTTGACAATTATTAGAATTTCATTTTCGGTTTAATTTTTCGCTTAAAGTTTATTATCTCCAGTCAAGGGTTAAATTTTCTTACGTGGTGCAAAAGCCCAACAGGGCCTAGGCCGCCTCGTTGTTGAGGTTTCTAGATCACATACACTCACACACACCCGGTAGGAAGCCTCTGAACAAGTGATCGGCCCCTTGCAGGGGCAACTACCTACACAACACACAGCATACACAAAGGAAAAACATCCATTCCCTCATCGGGATTCGAACTCACGATCACCTCCATCGAGCGGCCGCAGAACTACTCCTTAGACCGCATGGCCACCGGGATCGATAAGAGTTAAATATATAGTGTCGGCATGATTACTAATTAAAATGTATATATTTTGTACACCCACGGTTTTTTAAGTGTCTGCAAACAACTGAAGTTATTTAAAACTGTTCAGGTACAGCGTATTTCGTGTCAGGCTCTCCTGGTTACAATGACTTCAAATTAGAAAAATTTGAACGGCGAATTAAAAAATAATAGCCCACTCGTTGTGCAAACTAGCTACAGTTAAAAAATAAACGTTGCATAAAATTATTATAAACGTGTCACCTGCCTTACATTTCATACTTTTCACTTTCCAGTAGAAACGTGGTCCAGAAGAGACACATACGGAGGTCATATCGGGGATCGAAACCGATTCTTTTTTAGATCTTCGCTTTATGTGATGTTACGCAGCGTAGTTAATTACCGATTTTTCGGGACAACGTAGCGGTCCAATCTTCAAGGGTGAAGCAGTCCAAGAACATTCTTTTTACTTTCAGCCCTTAATCTATCTAATCACTAAACCAACCGAGTAATCCCGACCCCGAAGTATGGGTGCAATAAATTTTTCCTACCTACGCGTTTACACTTTGCATACAAAATATGTTGCAATACGATGGGAAAAGCAGTAATTGAAATTCCTGTACAGATATTTGACAGATCGTCACGTAAGATAGCTTTAACTTCAAGATTACAACGTTATGCAAGTCTCAGAAGGCCCAATTGTATTAAAGTGCAAATGAATAAATGGTGCTTCCAAGGCACGTGTCTTCCTCAGACTCTTGATTATGCATCACACCGCTGGAGGCAGAAAGTAGGCGACGCACAACCCTGCCTTCTGCACAGTGAAGAGGCTGTCTCTATTCTTAATTGAATTTGGGTTCTCTGTAGAAACTTGAGGCAGCACACAGGATATTGTGGCCGTAGGTCAGACAAAGATGCCTTGAAATACAGTCAACGGGACCAGAAATATACAGCTGTGACAGCTATACCAGTTCCCCGGAATAACAACCAGAATTTTCAAAATGAAACACAACATGAAATAAAATTATACAGGGCATAATTAAAATTCATTAAACTTTTATAGCATATAACTTCCTGCTTTAGGAAACCTCAGTCAACGATTTTAAATAACACTGACATCTATGCGTACCATTCGCTTTAGCATTAACTTATCTCCATCTTTTCCTAATAGTTACTTTTGCATTATTCTTTTAATCATTTTATTCAACGGAAACTATATCCCTATATATACCATCAACAATTTGGTCTTTTTTAACGGTTAAGACGGCAGAACGTCTTATGGCGTAAAAAGTGAATTTTTAGATATTATATAAAAAAATATCCCGTTTCAAGGGGTTAACCCTACACAGGTAGAAGTTCGTGTCATTTTGTATTACCTGTTTGGAAGAGTTAATGCACTTATCGCTGTAACTCAATATCGTCGGCTTACAAGGAAAACGCAATAACTCCAACAAACATTTTTCATAAAAATCAATATAAGTCTGAGAAGAAAACAAGCTTAGCAGAACATAAGGCGTTTGTACCATAGTAAATAATTCACCAATGGACTTAAAGGAATTCTCAGGTCAAGAAGGTAAGAGGCATGGACTTACTTGTTCAAGAATCTCATTTGTTAACAAACGTTAAGTTAGTTGGTTTTCCTTGTATGCCCACGATATAGCCTTCTCGAAAAACTAACAGCCGATCACCTGGCCCAAGAACGTTGCTGCCCTTTACGGATTTCGAAAGCCGTTATTTCAAGTTATTTGTCAGTTAAATGTCGCATAGCCTGACAGCTTATATTACTATGTACAAGGGGAGAAGGGCCACACAGCTGTGGGGAATAAGTTCGTGGCTCTTAATACTACAGAGCCAATAAGCTAAATAGTTTTAAATTTCATGTGAAAGAGCCCGTTAAATTCAAATAATATACGGTTATACTCCGTGCTTTTGTTTGATCAAGAAGAAGAAGCGTCTTACAAATATCACTTTTTTTTTGTGGAGAAGGGCCCCGCAGCAGAAGCTACGGACGCATCGCAGCCTTAAGGCTTATTGTGCAACCCTACGAGGAAGATGAAGAGAAAGATGATTAGTTTTTTTCATTTTTAAAAGTAATGGAGCACCGGTGGAATGAAAGTGACATGGGAAAACCGAAGTACTCGGGGGAAAAACCTGTGCCCAGTGCCACTTTGTCCACCACAAATCCCATATGGACTCACATATTTAGTGTATACACGACCATTCCTCAGTCCTTAGGGTAGAGTGCGTAATGAATGCCAAGCGCCTACTGGAGTAAAATTGCAGTTTTAAACGTGTCTGATTTTTTTTTTTTAGTTTTTCCGTTGTTTATATCTCACCACGTGCAAAGTGCCACTAAGCCTTATCGTTGCTTTTCTGGTTTACTGCAAGTCTGAAGAACATTTCCAGTTTCTCAGTCATGAATCATATTAATACTGGATGCTATACCGGGTGGCGCAAAGGGCACTGCGCACTAGAAACGAAATGTTAAACATCGAGTTACAAGTGACTTTTGCGCCACCCTTTATATTCTGATCGTCTGATAACGTTGTAAAATAAACCATAAATACATATTTGTAATTAAAACATTCTGAAGAATAGGTTTTTATGTAGAACATTTTTATTCGCCTGACTTAGCCCTCTTTTCCGTCACATGGCACATTCCATAAATCAATATAAAATAACACAGGCATGACGTATGGAAGGTATAAAAACCTGCGGCACGCGAAAAGAATTTTCTTGACACGTACGCATATTTGATAATTCGCCATATTGCAACATCGAAATTAAAAATTTTCGATCAAGAACAGCAAAGGTATATTCATCTTTTGCTGGGGCGTTAGACTTTCAAACGACTGCCACTTAGATTCGCCTAACTCTAAGATGTGAGCTACAGAACGCGCTCTTGTCTTCCAAAGGCATCTCACAGAAATTTCCCTAGTCACGAAATCAAATAAATGCACAACCCCCATGAGATATTTGTCATCCATGGTGCTGCAACGAAACAACCACTAAAATCATTAAATATATGTTACTTAATGATTGATTCAGACACAAAATACAACTTGATCACAGTCATTTATTTTATATTTACGTCCTCACCCGAAATGGGTCAAATTCCTCTCGAATCAATTCCAGACGTTATTTTAAAAATATTGAGCGACTATTGATCACAGCGCTGTGCTTGTGTTTTGTCATAAATGTAAACAAAAGTTAAGCAAATATCTACGATAAAGCTGTAAAAATGTCTGTTTTAGGGCAGAGTCCTTGAAATTTTATAAAATGTTGTTTCATAATTTTGGCATAATCATATATTTATGACCACACTGTATTCAGGTTTTCCTCTTGTGTCTTATTTATCTCAAATGATTGCAGGTCCAGTGGCAATGTGATCTTCCTGCGTGTGTCCTCCCACCTGTCTCCAATGGTAGGAAAGTAACAAGCAGAGGTTTCTCATTACTACACTAACTACAGCCATTTGCGATAACACGCGAAGGGACAGACTGAATACAAAGATATAACCAGAGGTCTGGTTAGGAAACCTCTTCTAACCAACTTTTCTAATAGCCAAATCTGATAAAACTCTAACGATCAAATCGTAAAACGTGGTCTTGTGGCTCTAATTTTGAAAATTATTTAAAAAGTTATTTCGTTTTATGATGTGGGCCAGGATATCGTAGACAGTAGAGCTACAGGCTACGGGCTAGCAGCCCACAGTCCACGGACTGTGGGCTGCTTGACTTTTGAACATGGGACTAATAGGCTGTCCCGAAGCGTCGGTAACTAACTACCAAACAACGCTGCGTTACATCCCAGAAGAGCGAAGACCTGAAGTGATCTTCCGTTAATCGGAAGGCAATACAGTGTAGACGAGATGCCCTGATACAACAAATATGGCACACGTAAATGACAGTACACGTAGATAAACATATAGCAAGTGCATTAGAGTATTTGTTACTTTAAATATCCAATCCTTGTTTTGTTAGCCGAATGACACTGTGTTCATAGAAACATAAGGATAAACCCTCCGTAAGCTTAAGTAAGAGACAAACCATGAAGACGTGTGGGATGCTCAGTTTCATGCTCCGACCTCTGTACCTCCAAGAAGAAAATACCTCGTTCTAATTAGACACTAAGCTGGTTGAATAAGCCGTTCTACTTCGTAACCATTCACGACACCGACTGAGGTACGTGCGATCTTCATTGGCACTGTGTATTTCATTTTTGACGCATAAATACTTATTTACTGTACTGATTAGTACTAATTAGGACTAATACGCAATACAGAGCGAGAACGGAAGTGATAAATAAGGGAAAAAATCTGCTCCATTTGGTGTTGACAGGCGAAGGCAGCAATTAATAGATCAGATTTTATGGTGACTGACGACTGAATAATTTTTGTTTTGCCTCTAATTCATTAAACAAACCTGAAAGAGGTATTCATATTTAAAATCCGTCAGCGCGAAAACTGATTAACTGAAAGCAAGTTTCGTCGTCCTCACAGCGGTGTTGATGCAGATTCAATTATTGTCGGATATTACGCCGTGTCGATTTGCAAACGGTTACCAATATTAACTGAAAGTTCATAAAACCAAGATGCTGATTGAATAGAACTTCGTCTAATCACAGAGCCAATGCTTATGTCACTGAGACCCGCAAGTGTGGAGGGTAGTTATTTGCAGTTAAAGCTTCACGACGATTTAGGTGCAGTAACAATATATTCTGCCGATCCCAGTGGCCGTGCGGTCTAAGGCGTGGGTCTGCGGCAGCTCGCTTAATAGGATTGTGGGTTCGAATCCCAACGGGGGCATGGATGTCTGTCTCTTGTGAGTGTTGTGTGTTGTCAGGTAGAGGTCTCTGCGACGAGCTGGTCCCTCGTCCAGAGGAGTCCCACCGAATGTGGTGTCTAAAAAAGTGTGATCGTGAAGCCTCGAAAAATGAGGCGGCCTAGGCCCCCAAGGCCCCCAAGGGGCTGTCGAGACATTGAAAAAAATATATATTCTAGACAGCAGACATTTAACATTTATGGGGACGAAACTGGATTATATTAATGTACAATAACAGTTGAGCACAAGTGGTATGTTTATTTTAAAAAACCTCAGCGACATATTTCGGCTTTCACATAAGTCATTACCAAGCTGTATAATAATTCAAAGATGCATTACACAATATGGATATGAAACACGTAACAAGAGGAGTTCATCATTGATTTTAATTTATTTCATTTTATTTTACTTTATACGTGTCTCACATTGCATTTTGTAATTAATGACGGTTTATATAATAGTCGAAACATGTAGCCCAAGTTTTTAAAACTAAACATAGAACTTGTGCTCGACTGTTATTGTTATTTTTCATGTATGAATGCACAATGGGACAACAGAAAAATTCATCATTTTAAGTCTGCTTTAATAATACAATATACTTACTGACTTAAGAATTACCGTTAAAATGTAAACAAAAAGAAATAAAGTATCATAAAATGTGATAATCCTTCTTCAAAGTATGACTTTACAGTGGGGCTTTATACTCATCTGACTAGCGGCATGAATATAATCATGAAATTCCATCTAATAGTTTAATTAACTTAATAACATGCAGCTTTGTCATGATGGAAATTGTGAGACCATTAAGTGCATTTACGAATTAAAAATATGGAATCTCGTACAGACTCTTCTTTTGTGAGTTTCATTATCCTGATGAAATTCGTAGATTTCATTGCTTGAAATCACTGAACTATGAATAAATTTCAGACACTGCGGCACATTATATACGGTCCAATTACTCTGCAAAAAGTACGGTCCATGAAGCGAAATTACGTGACTTTTAAGAGGATACGTTATGAATATTCTCGACATACAATGGTCAAAAATTATAAGTCCTTGGAGCAATTAATAATGTTGCAAATTTTTAGGCGCCTTAGCAAAATTGCAAAAAGCGACTATTAGATTTGTCATGTCCGTCCGTATGGAACACCTCAGCTCCCACTTGATGGATATTCATGAAATTTGATTTGAGTAATTTTCGAAAATCTGTGGAGAAAATTTAAGTTTCATTAAAATCTGACAAGAATAACGCGTACTTTATATGAAGACCTATTTACATTTATGATAATATCTCGCTCAATTCTTCTTAGAATATGAAATGTTCCAGAGAAAAGTTGTAGAGAAAATCTAAGCACACATTTTATGTTCGATAAATGTTTTTCCGAAAATCGTGCCATTTATGAGATAATGTTGAAAATATAATATAGCCTGACAGGCGACAGATGACAATATAATATGGCGCATGTGCTTTGCATGCTGGATAACTAAGGCTACAGACACACACTCAGAATATGTAATAGGCCTACTTATTGCTTTCAACGGCAACAATGGTGCGAACGCGCCTCAATGTTACGTTTATACCTACATTGCCTATCCTGTTAAACTTTCGCAGTGGTGTAGCTCAAGTCTCCGTTCTCCTAGGACATGGCGCCACTTCACTTGGGTAATTCTTGCCCGTCGTTTCGAGACTACAATATTATTTTCACGAAAATCTTAGTAAGAATCGCCCCAGTCACATGGCACCTTATCCCATAAGAAAGGAGAACTCATCTAAAGGCGTTGTTCTTCAAATGCATGAGTCCATATCTTATACCTTGCGACAACTCTGAATATAAATTAGGCCTATGAAGTTATTTATCATTTTATACACAGTTGTCACTAGAAACCTGTCACTAAACTCCTTGGATATCACCTCAAATTTTCTCGCCGTACTTATGTATGGAATTACCACCGTATAAAGATTGCTCATGAGTACCACGTAATTACTCTGGTTATTTACCCACGTGATGAATCTATCATGCCGACTGCAACAGACAAGTAGTTACAGCAAATGAAAGGAAACGGATAGATTATACTCGGCCCTCATACTGTTCTGTCACTTTACGTAAAAACGCTTTCAAGAGATGCAAATGTAAATACGTTTGCTCTTTCAAGAGCCGCTACTATCGCTCTTTCCTCATTCGTTCGCATGGCCTGCATGTCGATATTATTAATGTGCAGTAACAAATTAAGGCCTAGAAATTTGGGGAGGCTGCAAGGTCGTGAGAACACTTTCATTGTTTCATGAGATTTTAGCCCACACCCACACACAGACGTGACACTATGGGCTGTTATTTTCCTCATAAAAGGCCCTTAATTTACATGACAAATTACATTTGTCGGATAAAATAAGGGTATTGCATGAGGAAAGCATAACATTTTTTTAACTTTCTTCATCGCTGAGTTTCTCCTGTGACTTCACGTTACCCCAACAATAATCTCCTTGGCCATGATGTCAATGCAGATATTTCGCTTCTTACAAGTCCATTGAGTCTCTTGTTTCAAGAGTGTCATAAGAATGTCAATATCTACTAAATAATTTACAAGACCGTCACAATTTCTTCTGTCCATGGAAATAAACTTCCTTCATTTGGTGACCAGAACACGACGTGATCACCCAAAACACATCCGATTTTCTTTATTTTTATGACAATTCTGTGTCCTAGTAACATGATCAACCACAGTTACTGAAAAAACCTAGAGAGAAACCCTGTTCCATAAATTAATTCACATCATAATCATCAAATTTCAATTAACAAATAAAAAGATATTAGGCTATGTACGAATTTACAGATGTATGTCAATTTTTCGGAAGACAGTTAAAAACTAGAGCAAAGATGTCTCCGTGCACATCATGAAGGCATGTGGAAAACTGGAGGTATGGCTCTACTCATTCTTGTCTCGGAACTTGAGAGACTTGGGTCATTAAGAAAATATGGATTGTGAATACCTATCATAGACACTAAAAGTTAGTTGAAATTGTCAGTGTGAATTTAGACAGTAAGATGTATGAAATGCAGCCAATTGTACGGCAGAGATGTGGTGGGAAAGAATGGGCATTAAAATTGGAAAGGCATGGCAACTTCGATTGTGCCAACTGAAACGCTTTAATAGACAGTACACTCCCTTACAGCGTTTCATGTAACATGTATTCCCTATTCAATTACAAACATGATAACTGAAAAAATACTCTATTTTAAGGACAAACCCTAATTGGAAGAGAGTAATTAATGCTGTCATACTGAACATCGTACCTTATTTTTAGCTCCACAAAAGGTAAAGTAGTATAATTCGTACTGTTGTGAAGACCCTGTAGCTATCGGCACACATTTAGTATAGCTACAGGCACATATCACATCAAAAATAAAATTTCAAACAAAATGTGTGAAATTTCGCTAAAATATTTGCATAATTTCTTGGCCTTTAGAACTTGTTTTATCTCTTTAACGATTCACACCGTTCCAAAATTACAACGTGCCACTTGAAGTACACACAGGGCAGCTTCAGCAGTTCCGTTTGTCTAATTTTCGGTAAATTAAACCTCAAGACTTCTTTACTAATTACTTAAATTTCAGCTCATAATTATCTGTTAGTCTCATACAACTGCAGATGCTGCATTTATACGGGCAACATATTTTTCTGTGCCTGTCACTTACATCATTGCCTGCGAACTTTCTAAACCGCGAGTCATCTTGTTTTAGCAATCTGAGCGCTTTATTGTTACTGTCTCCAAAAGGCAGTCTTTGAGGCAGCTAACAGCCTGCAACTCGGCTAATGAATGAATTACATACCCCTTATGAAACCCACATTTAATTACCGTGTTCATGAGGGCCCCACATTTGTGTCGAGGCTTCATATTATTAGATTTCCTTTACGTGCTGAAAGATGTAACTCCGTGACCTAATGTTCTCACAGCGGTGCAGATACACAATTAATTCTTACAAGCAGGAGTCACTTTGACCGACAGAATCAGATCAGATCTTTATGGAAGGCTCTCTACTGCGTTGCGAGTAAGAAATTAAGTAAGTCACTAGATATGTAACTAACTTAGTTATAGTTAGTTACATTTCATTTCTAATATATCACCTTTCAAGGAGGAAAGGAACATCCTACATACAATAAAACGAAGGAAGGCTAAATGGATCGGTCACATCTTGCGAAAGAACTGCCTTCTGAAACACGTTATTGAAGGAAAATAGAAGGGACGGGAATATGAAGAAAAAGACGTAAGCAGTTTCTGGATTACCTTAAGGAAAGGAAAAGATACTGGAATTTGCAAAAGGGAGCACTAAATCGTCCTCTCTGCAGAAGTCGCCTTGGAAGAGGCTGTGGACCTGCCGTAAGACAGATTACACGATGATGACGGTAAGACCTGAGTGTCCTTTTCAGTTGCTGCTTATGTGTGGACGATCTGAAAAATCAGCCATAGAAGGCTGGCACTTCACGCGTTCCAAAATACATGTCATTAAGTTTCGATCTGGTACAAACCGTCATACTTATTTTTGCGGACAAAGAACCGTTTCAATCAAAATATTCACAGTTTTTTACATTTTGATAATTAGGATTCCAGGGCAGTGCGTGTGGGATTTGTGATGAACCAAATGAAACTGGAAGAGATTTTCACCGATTTCTTCGGTTACCTCCCGTCAATATCGCTCCAAAACATCAAAGAAAATCGCTCATAGCAAACGTCTGGCTAGACCAGAGGTTCTCCAGGAAAACTTTCGCCTGTTCGCACCCATAAAAAATGTCTTTTGGTGGCCATATTGAAGTACATTACAGTCTAATTGCAATAGACATAGACATCATAACATCTACGACGTTTTTACCACGGTCGTTCATCTGACACCCTATCGTTTTCCATGCGCTCTTAACTGTATTTCCATTCATCCCTTCTCTACTCCCATCACCTCTCTCCAGATTTCTCTTTCTCTCTTAAATGACCGTTTAATCGACATGTTAATTCTGACGTTTCCGGAGGAATCCTCTTTTCATCCTAGCGCTCATCACGTCCATACTAATGATCCCTCATGTGTTTAATAGTTTCTGCTTTCAGAAACTTCGTCATACCTGAATTCGGATTTTACCCTTTCTTTAGTTTCTAAGGGGTCCAGAAAAACTCAATATTTGGTGTTATTAATAAGCTAACATCTTCCGGAATCGAAGCACAAGTTCCAAAACCATACGCCAAAAGCCTGTGTTTTGGATATGCGAAACGGGTGTACTGAAACATGGTATTTTTATGAAATATACACATTAAAAATTATATCTCATGGAGCCTTATTAAGATCTGCAACCACACAGTCCCTCTACATCTCATTTAGCCTTTAAGAAAACTGTATCTCGATATACTATTCAAAGTGTAGGTTATATGGCCTTGAATATTGGGATAACTTGGGAATATGATGAATTGAAAACTACGTAGAAGAAATCTGCCTTAACTTATGTTCATATTCTGAATCAACATTTGGCTGGCAGGGCTAAGCAAAGCTATAGAAATCCTGTTATACTATACAGTCGGAATCGGTTATAACGGGTTAAAAGGGACTGAATATTTTGTGTCTTTATAAACTAGTATCGTTAGAAACAAATAGTGTAATGTTATGGTTAACAGTGAGGAATTAACTGGTACCACAGAATATCTGACGCTATAAGCAAAATGTCTCATACACCGATGTCGTTATAACCGGGTTATACTGTATTTTCAAAGTGTCGTATACGAACTCGCCAAATATCTAACACAAAACACCGATGAACACTCGAGTGTCATGCTCAGATTTTAATGTGGTCTTCCAAAACAAATAAAGGATATGAATTTAAAGCTCAAACAGTGAAACTGCCAGTAATATTCTTTCCTTAAATATGTATATTCTTACTTTCATTGAATTTGTTAATTGTAACAATTTAATCAGTATTTAGTCTTAATTCACCGTGCATTTTTATTATTCTAGACATTCACCAACAAAATGCACAAATCACTAACAAGGTGCAATCAGCCCCTTATCATAGTCAAACCCTACACATGTTTCGGCTCTCTATGAGCCATCATCAGGGGTTTTTCAATAGTGCTTTTCAAATGCTGGATAGATCTGCTAATGACACTCGTAAAGGTTTGCACTATTTATAATCATAAAACATTTGTTTCGTAAGTCAAAATCGTGAGTCATAAATTATAGTTAAAATGATAAAATGTTAAAACAACACTGTTCACTGTATCTTCTTATAAAGATATGTATCGCACTTGTAGAAGTTTCACAAGATCCAGTATACTGATCTTGTGAAACTTCTACAAGTGCGATACATATCTTTATAAGAAGATACAGTGAACAGTGTTGTTTTAACATTTTATCATTTTAACTATAATTTATGACTCACGATTTTGACTTACGAAACAAATGTTTTATGATTATAAATAGTGCAAACCTTTACGAGTGTCATTAGCAGATCTATCCAGCATTTGAAAAGCACTATTGAAAAACCCCTGATGATGGCTCATAGAGAGCCGAAACATGTGTAGGGTTTGACTATGATAAGGGCTGATTGCACCTTGTTAGTGATTTGTGCATTTTGTTGGTGAATGTCTAGAATTTAATCAGTGAACGACTGGCTACAAGCTGGACCATCAGGCTTCAATACCCCGCTGGTGTTTGGATTCCTTTCTTAGACACTTCCCCTAGACTTATTTGGACTCCTCCAAGCTCTATGATATTGGTAGAAGGATCTCTTCCTCCGAGACACAATACGATAGCACTGTGAAGCTGAACATTTACCCCCAATTACTGCCAAGTTTAAAAAAGGGCAAACCTTCATTTCCACGTTCCTACACGTCTTCACGATGCGGTGTTCAAACACAAGAACAAACACAGATTTTACTGTGTATCATTTCTGTAACATCATTCGTTACAAGTGTGATACACGCCAAATAATCACAGACACAACAAACTTCGAGACTGGTAAAAGTAACATTTTAAACTTCATTATTTTTGAATTTATCTTCTGAGTGCATGTGCAAATATTCAGTAGGCACACTTCGGATTCACCAACCTTCATTAAGGGCATAATCTCCATGTTTGTACCAATAATGCCCCACACACTGATGACAAGTGATGCCATTCGAGCTGAAGACAATAGTTAAACTCTTTTTTGGTGTATGATGCGTCTTCGAACGCCAGGAATTGAGCCTTTGTGCTTTACATACTCTCTATCTCTGTGTAGCTCAGTGCGTTCCAGTAATATCGAATGTTCATGTGGCTATTCGCTGACTATCTTACTTGATGTTTCTTTCAACAGGAATATAATTTCTTGAATGGTCGATTCAAAATCGTGACAATTTCTGTCATGATTACATACCTGGAAAAAATGGTTTGTTTGAGAAATTATTGGAATTCAAATTCTTGTGAGGAACCGAAATAGCGTGGTCAGTACATTGAAGAGGATATGGGCTGGAAGATCGGGGGTTCGAATCCCGGCAGGAGAAGAGATTTTCTCGGCTGCAAAACGTCCATACCGGCTCTGGGGCCTACCTAGCCTCCCATTCAATTGGTACCGGGGTTCTTTCCCGGGATAAAGCGGCTGGGACGTGAAGTTGACGACATCCATGTAGTACTGAAATTAAAGAATGAGTGGAGCTATATACTGCTAACCCCCTATATGCCTTCATTGCCTGGACAGGGACAACCTTACACTTTTCAGATTCCTATTAAAATCATGACACGTTAAAACAATACGTTTCAATATGTTAACAATCTTCATGTTGTGTCGTTCGCAAACATAGTTTGGGTAAAGAAATTGCACACAAGAAGGGAGATCAGATATCGTGCAAAATTTTAGTACGCAAATGAACGCATAATACCGATATAAACTTTAGAAAATTATGACATAATAACGTGTATTGGATTCAACTAGCTTGTAATACGGTCCAATGTCGGATTCTTGAGAATGCAATGATAAAATTCCAGCTTAAAAAAAACAAGGAATATCTTGAATAACTCACACACCACCAAATTTTCAAGCATGACTGTACCATGACTTTAACTAATGGACGCTGATGGTTACACAGCGGTACTGCGAAATCAAATTTCGTGAAAAAAATACCTTTGATTTTTGTACGTGTCCTATGCAGCAAAGTTAAAAATACTGAAAAACAAGTAGTCACTTTCGTACAGGGCCTTTCTTCGTATAGTATTGATCTCCAGCCTGTTGCACTACGGATGAGACGCCTCCAGATGGCAGCACGTCACATATTCCCCCACCTCTCTCACACACTCTCTCGCTCACTCCCGACCACCACCGCCATCGCCACTTCAGGAGCAAGCGCTTCGAAATCCATTCGAAAACGATCAATCATTAATTTAGAATTCAATCACTGAAATTCAGTCCTGGATCCGAGATGTCCATATGTGTCGCATTCATATGCTGCGGCCAGCTTATGCAGACGGGTTATGATGACGTCAACAGCTGTAGTAAAGCCACATGCTAAGCATTACTGTCCTCTGGAATGAGATGCCTTGCAGCCTAATAAAATTGTGCCGACGTTTCAGGGAAACCTTGTGTCTCAATCATCTGCCCTGATGATACAGGAGCATGTTTCTATTAAACGTTAACACACTTCTACCCAACTACACGGCGTCACATCCCGGAAGACCAAAAGTTTTTATAGTCACAGACATTAGAACACCAAGTTTTACAAACACTGTGCTCCTCTAATTACATTTCTTTCGACAGTACAGTTAGGAAAGTTATTGAAGGAAAGAAGAAGGAAGGATATAAGTGATAGGAAGACGAGGAAGAAGACGTAAGCAGCTACTGGAAGACCTTAGGGAAACGAGAGGATACTGTAAATTGAAAGAGGAAACACTAGATCGCACTCTGTGGAGAACTCGCTCTGGAAGAGGCCATGGACTTGTCGTAAGACAGACTACAGAATGCAAGACGAGTGTACAGTTAGCAAGCACACGGTGTGCCTACGGTATAACCTGCATCTACATGTGCTCAAGGCGTGCACAGAGACTACTTTACGTTACGTTACTTCGCTTTTACGGTTACTGGCGTGTATTTATTAACTTTTTATTCGTCAGAAGCTATTTATTAACTGTTCTTATGAGTGAAATTGAGACTGCAGTCTTGTGGGATTTGACGCCGTACATACTGTTATAGTTACTGGCATTTCAGAGGAGCTTGCTTGCTCCATGTCCAGGGTAGTCCGAGACTGCCCTGAAGATGGAAGAAGCAAGTTCCTCCGAAACGCCAATAACTATATACCAATCTACACGTCGTCCTTTTGCAGAAACCTGGGATCTACATCAGCACCGCTGTGAGAACCTCAAATCTCGTAAAGCAGACAGTAGCGTCATCTTCAAAACCAGTGGATGTCACCTTGACCTACTCGTCTATTAAGTGCAGGCTGACAGTAACACAGGGTTTTCCGGGAAGTGCTGTAGAATGCGGCAGACGTGGAAAAAGTCGACACGTGGAACTGCAAGCTCTGGAAGCTGAGAAGCGGAAAAGAAGGTGGCTTTGGAACAACACATAATATTTAATTATTTTCTCGGAGACCCCACACACATTTTAATGGAATGGAAACTCTGAATTAAATGTAAAAAGAACATGTACGATAAGAGATACTGAGTAAATTAGGCAATATCCTTACACCTTGCAATAACTCAGTTCTAATTTATTTTGACGTGCATTTACAAATATGTCAACTACAGAGCTGCACTACTATTGGTTTTCCAATTTCAAAATAGGGTTTGTGTAAGCACAGTTCTGTATTAATCATCGCTTTAGATTACATACGAGAAACTGAAATTCAGCCGAAGGCATACAGCACAAACATGTATGCTCCTTGCAACATTCACAATGAGAATTCATAATACTTACAACATTCCAACTCCGAGTATGCAAACATGGTTGCCACAGGAAGACACTTACCTGAAAAAAGACAAAAACAAGCTGTTATAGCTAAGTAGATCTATCTTTATTACTTTTGAGGTAGTAATTTAAAAAACAATACTAAATTAACACCTTAACTTGCTGCACTCAGCAGTGTGTTGCTAATATTCAGAAAAAGCTGAATTCAACGCTCCTTTGTAGCACAGCTGATTTCTTTTAAACACCTTCTTTAGAAGGTCTTGTATAGTTGACTATATGTATCGGTCTAGTTCGGCCATTTTCAAGTCGGATGGTAGCTTTCATTTTTTGTAAATCGCGTATGTAACTTTGTGACTTTTTAACCTCCTTAAAACACTCATAGCTATAAGCCGATCAGCAATTTAATTAACAACTGCTTTTATACTACGCAGGTTAATGAACACTTTTTAAAGTTATAGTCAAGAACTTTAAAAGTATTGCATAAATATTACTGTAATTTGTATGCTGTGTATATACTATTTTACGGTTAGTCTCGCAAGTATATACTAAGATGGTTGCTAATATGGTTAATATTTAGCGTAATCATAATATCGCAAACTTTGTTTTGGCCATTCTAAAAAAGTTAAAAACTCAAAATTAACTTCAAGTTCTCTATAATAGTAAAAACAAGTACCCAATCGATCACTTGAAAATGGCCGAACAAGGCCGAAACATGTAGTCAACTAAACAAAATCTTGCGAAGAAATTTTTTGAAAGAAATGAGGCGTAGTAAATAGCATTGAATGGGATGTAGTGTGAACACTGGATTAATCAAAAGCAAATGTAGTCTGTTTAAGTGAGATAATGCAGCTCCTGCCTGGTTAAAATCTCAGCATTACAAGATTAGCTAAACAAACTCACACAATGCAGTTATGCACTGTTCTTCAGACACGGTCAGTTAGTTTTTACAGCGAGATTGTTTCATATAGCTTTCAACTAGCTTTGAAATCCATAACTTTCGTTCTTCCAGTTCCTATGCCAGGCTCAGTCAGACGTATGAGCTCCACCCACACATCCCGTAATTATATAATTAACCCTTTGAAGAGTGACACTTAATTATATCCGGGGCGTCCATCACGCGCGGACCCGGGTCAAATAATTTCCGCTTTACCCTCAGGTGCGGCTGGCCTTTGCATATAAATAGCTATAACACACTAAATAGCAGGCTAATACGGCCTAACCACCTGTCTGACGCTTTTTATTTCTGCTAAAATATCCATATCTTAACAACTAAGGGTCTCTAGTTCACCACTGTTATTTACAAAAATTCATGCATTCCGCGAGTATGAATTTCTGGTCATGTGGTTCACTAATGAAATGTCTTTACACCCATGAGTTAACTACACAAAGTTTCGGTTATATTTTACACAATAGACACGGTCTCCATTATAAAGACCAACCGGTTAATGTTGTGCTGTTTATTGTGAGAATCGTAGGGAACACAGCAGTACAGTTTTTGACAAAATACAAAAATATCTTATCTTACAGCTGACGGTGCACGTAACCACGACTGGGCCTAAACTGGTTAAACGTGACCCTGGTGATGTGTCATTTGTTGAGCAAGTGAACACTAAACTTAGCTATTTTGGACAATTGGACAATTACTGTGTCATAGAGCCTTAAAAATAAAAAACAAACACCTGAATGGTGAGACGTCATATGCCACAATTATTCATGTATCAGTGGTTCCCTTTCTATCTGTGACAAGGAACAGACCATTTCGCATCACCAAATGTTCGAAGCAAACGTGCGAGTAGAAGAAAAAGAACATATATCTTGGCAGTATTCGAATTTGTGACGAATTCTAAAAATGAAAATATTAAGATTTTTAACGACAGCTACGAAACATCTACATATTTCATCTGAAACTTGCCTGTATAAAACACAACATTTATTTAAGTAATATTTAAAACCCATTTCGTACTTCATAAAAAACATCTAATATTTTCATTTCAAATACGAAAGTGTTAATTCTGTTTAGGGACTCATACAAAACAAACAAATAACCGCTGTGACAAAATTCAAATACATTTTTAATATTAAATTACGTTGTATACACAGTAAACATAATCATTTAAAGGATAAAACAGTGTTTTCGGGCTTTACATTTCACACTGCATACATAAGGCAGTTGTTTAAATAGTCCAAGGCTGTAGAGTGTATAATTTAGAAGCGAAGCCAACAGATTAAAATGGAGGGGGGGGGGGTTTATGACGACAATTTCTTATCAAGTCTTGGCAACCTCACCCATTTTATTTCAATTATAACTGAAGCACCTCATAAAGCTTCTATTACTCTTGATATTTCATGCTTGTTACACACTGCCGTACGGTGGGTTAGGGAGAATCAGACAATGTTCCCGCATCTTCCATTCAACGCACTGTTAACTCAGCCTGCCTATTTACATATCCACCCCGCTAGCTACTTACATTCCATTTCCGTAAACAATCCTACCCAAACGACCCAACCCATCAAACAATAATCCGACCCAGCAATTCATACAACCATCCAGTAATCCCACCAAGCAATAAAACCAGCCAACCAAATTCCAGCGAAGCAGTGTTGCTAACCAACCAACGAACTAGTGTAACCAAGATATTAACGGAATAAACAAAGTCAACAATCTAATAAACCCACCAAAAACAAAACCAAACTCTCAGAACATCATACGAAGCAGTCAACTAGCCTAACACCACATCAACCAAACAACAGTGCAAATAAAGGCAGACATCAAATTAATCAACCCACAAAGCAAGAAACCCAGCCAGAATAACCAGCCAACTAACGAAAAAATTAAATGAGGAATAATACAAGCCAAACATATGGCGAATACATCAAACAACCAATAAACCGCCCCAAACAAAATATCCAGTCAATTAGCGATCTAAGAACTAGTTATCCACATAAGACCTATAACCAACCAATAAAACCAAAAACAGGAATGTACCTGGTTATTTACTAAGTAACTCCCCAATACCTACTACCTACCTACTTACTTACCTACCCACCCACCCAATCAACCGGCTACCAAATTAGGCGACACAGGAATTCCTTCATTTTTACTGATTACCACGCACTCCGCTTTTTTGTTATCAATACAAGTGCTGGACACAGCAGTCACAAACTAAACTAACTGAGCCATTTCAATCTCATTTCTATTCTTGTTTTTATGTGATTTATTTTATTATTGCCTCCTTCACTTACTCACTTACTTCTTCGTTTATGTAAGATTTGTTTTTGTTGTGAAGGGCCCCGCAGCAGATGCTACGGACGCACCGCAGCCTGAGGCTTATTGTCAAACCCTGTGATGAAGATGATTAATTTTTTTTTTCGTGTAATGAAGCACCGGTGGAATGAAACTGACAGGGAAAACCGAAGTACTCGGGGAAAACCTGTCCCAGTGCCACTCTGTCCACCACAAATATCACACGGACTTACCCGGGATCGAGCCCGGGCCTCCTCGGCGACTAACCGCCTGAGCCATGGCGCGGCCCGATGTATGATTTTGTTTCCAGAAGCTTTTCCAACCAAATGTTTGTATGAGGATCCGGATTTCATTGTGTACACCACAGATCTGGTTCATCGGTCAAAGGTCACTAATACTGACTGTGGGATAATTGTATACACAGAAATTCGTGCTTGATCGTCTTCCGGGAAGCCACACCTAATAATACGTAATTAACGCGCAAATCTGGTAAAAACCTACGTGCCTGAGTCAACAAACGTCACAGTTCCTTTGCTGTCAGGCATAATACTTCTAACATTAAACAATATTAGACATAACACAAAACGTAAAACATTTATCAGGAAAGGATTAAATTAAGTGACAATTAAGCACCAATGGTAATCCTCGTCACTCTAGACATTTCAGCATTATCGAAAAAGCGATGTATTTCATCGGACAAGTAAACATACGAGTAACTCACGGGCTTGTTTACTAATTCTGCAATTGTTATTTGCTTTAGTCGGTTTACACTCTGAGGACGCCAACCCACATACGCTTGTATTTTGCGCAATCTCCCTCCTCCCTTTACTTTTCCGAGTTGTCAGCTCGTGGTCTCATTGGACCGTCTTACTGTACAGTCACAGTCGGTATAGTGACCGTCTCACTGTACCGTCACAGTCGGTATAGTGACCGTCTCACTGTTCCGTCCACAGTCGGTATAGTGACCGTCTTACTGTACCGTCACAGTCGATATAGTGACCGTCTTACTGTACCGTCACAGTCGGTATAGTGACCGTCTTACTGTACAGTCACAGTCGGTATAGTGACCGTCTTACTGTACCGTCACAGTCGTATAGTGACCGTCTTACTGTATCGTCACAGTCGGTATAGTGACCGTCTTACTGTACCGTCACAGTCGATATAGTGACCGTTCTTACTGTACCGTCACAGTCGGTATAGTGACCGTCTTACTGTACAGTCACAGTCGGTATAGTGACCGTCTTACTGTACCGTCACAGTCGGTATAGTTACCGTCTTACTGTACCGTCACAGTCGGTATAGTGACCGTCTTACTGTACCGTCACAGTCGGTATTGTGACCGTCTTACTGTACCGTCACAGTCGGTATAGTGACCGTCTTACTGTACCGTCACAGTCGGTATAGTGACCGTCTTACTGTACCGTCACAGTCGGTATTGTGACCGTCTTACTGTACCGTCACAGTCGGTATAGTGACCGTCTTACTGTACCGTCACAGTCGATATAGTGACCGTCTTACTGTACCGTCACAGTCGGTATAGTGACCGTCTTACTGTACCGTCACAGTCGGTATAGTGACCGTCTTACTGTACCGTCACAGTCGGTATAGTGACGAGGCTACAGAATGGTTGATCCGGGATTTGAATCGTGGTATGGGGAAGTGATTTTCTCGTCTCCAAAATATCCAGACGGGCTCTGGTGCCCACTCAGCATCATAATCGGTACCGGGGTCTCTGTACCCAGGGCTAAAGCGGCTGGACGTGAAGCTGACTACTTATCTACATCTAGGGCCTAGTGCCTGGACAGGAAAAACGTTACCTTTTACCTTTACCCTACACTTCAAACCTAGCCCAATAGTCTGCTGGCAAGGGTGCGAGACAGAGAGAAGAGGAAATATTGGTTAAGGTCAAAAACATTCTTCCCAGATGCAGGAATGGGCGAGAAATGTCAACTCGTAGTTTTCCACATACTTCCAGAGGTTTAGGTTCGTTGGTCGCACTGTAGTAGAATGACGCTCTTATACTACATAAATATAGTTCGCATACTTGAACAAGTTTCACTGGTTTGCGCCTTTAGACAGCCATCGAAATACAGTACGTTTAAGAAAGTCTGTTGTAGAATCACGTCCAAAGAATTCGAAATTTATGCGAGAATTTTTCAAGTATTCATCAAATCGCGCACAGATAAAATAGGCTCTTCACAACGCTTCATATTTACTAACAATTTACAACTTCTTTACAAAGAGAAAAAAAGAAAGCCTTGTATGGGATTCTTAACAATAGTTGCCGATCGAGCGTAGGTTTCGTGAAATTCTGTGAAGAAAAATTACATTTACGCATGTACCTTGAAACCGCACGATTATTAAAAAGTCAAGTATGCCTTTGCGCGGTCTGTATATTACGTAACGGAGTAAACCATTTGTAACCTAGTTTTCGTAAGGTTACAATATGGTTTAAGAAGGTCTGGGAAGAAGAGACTGAGGAGAAAATTTCAATACAACAGAAATAAAAAGTAATAGGAACCTGGAGAAAACTGCTTAATGAGAGGCTTCACACTGTGTACTCCACAGTAAGTATTGTTAGGGTAATCAAAACTGATAATGACAGACAGGGCAAGCACCAAAAATCGGAGAGAGGAGAAATGCATACAGATTTGTAATTATAAAACCTGATAGAACTGCTCATTCAGAAAACCTGAGCATAGATCCGAGGAAGAAGTTCAATTACTGATGTAAAACAAAGCGGTCTGCTGACTGGATTAAACTGCATACTGCATGGTCCTCGCGATTTTATATTACATTTTAATCACTTTGGCTTCTGGGCAGTGTCCACCGCCTAGTAATTCGCGTAAAACGCGGGCGTGCGCCACAATGGATAGATAGCACAAACAGCAACACATTACACTCCTACACAAACTAAGGACATGCATCAAATTCCACGAAAGCCAGTATTTCCGTATCAGGGAACTTCATACTTCATATTTCAACATTACAAATAGACACATTTATGTTCTATAATTTATATACATATCTCTACCAGAATAGTGACATACAAGTGATGTACGTTTATGTAAACCGCGCTTGCTTTGGTAGTTTCTGATAATATTGAGACCCCATGAAGATGGACTTTGAGTCCGAAACACGTTTAGGGTGATACAAAGACGAATACTACATTAAAGTAGTTAACAGTGCATTTGTTGGTTTATTATTTATTTTAATTCATAGAAATGCACGGTGACAATAGTGTGAAATGTGGAGTTAGCTTCTATAAAAGAGGACATTTCCTTGACCACCTGAGCAACTTGTACATCCCGCCTTCTGATACTTAGAAACTATTAACAATACTTAATTTTGACATGTTCTCTTTGCGCCAAGTACATTCATGTCGTCGCTTTTAACAAGTTGTAGGGATAAGAGTTGTGATTTTTTGTGAAAGCCCCTAAAAATATTTAAACCCGCTCATCTGAAAACAGGTTTTCAATGGCAAAATTTATAATTATGTACTTTTAAATCTAGGGATAAGCTGGTAAATATTTTACCCTGTTGCAAGCTTCGATGTGGGGTGGATTGACCTAAGGAGTTACAGTATTTTCCAACAGGTTGCAGCACGATGCACACTTGTTCCGAAATCGATATCCTCTTACGTACGTTCACAGTGGAAAACGTCGAGATATAAGAATCGGTGGCTCCTGCTAATTTAATATAACACGCCATTTTCTCTCTAAATCAACAACCATTGCTATTTTACTAGATATAACTGCATACTCAATTCTACGCACCAGGCCTGTCACAATCAAAACAGGTTGCGGTCCGAATCCGAAATTCAGAAACACATAATGTCACATTCCGTCCTCCTTCTGCAACTGTAAATTTTTGAACCTAGGGAAAGGAAAGAACGTCAAATGCTTCCTGTATTTAATTCTGCAGGATATAGTTCGTGCACTATGCAACAAAAACAATGAGCTTGTGTCTCTAAAAGTATCTTTAAGTACTGACTGAGGGACTGAGCGAATAACGTAAGTTTTTTTAAAGCGTCTCTTGTAATGTAAAATTTTCAGTTACTGAAAAATGCTAAAACTGAGTATTTTCACAATTTCTAAGCGATTTTAAATGATGACTAAGTATCAACACGGGGCGCAGTGTAATGGACTGACAAGTCTTTGACAAAAAAAAAATGTGTTCAATATTCTACAAGAATGTGTACAGCTCTGTTCCGATATGTTATATTATGAAAACATGAGCGGTACACATCACAAAGCTCTGCAGGCCGAGCGTTTAACATGCATTTCCTATGCTATACCAACGACACTCTACGGTCTGTACATGTGACATTAAAATCGACAGGTGTTTAGCGACATATACATATAACAGGAGTCTGAAGTAAAGGGAACACGATCAGAAAATAATTTATTAGTGTAATTTTGTGTTGGTCATTAAGACTTAGATTTAATAACAAGAGGCAGGTTCTGTAACAATTCATTAATTCTCTACTTCTCACGTCTCACATGCAAAGGCACACATAAATACTTATGTTTAAAAGCAGGCATTGGGAAGTTACTATAAATGCAGCTATACATGCACGCATGCTTTTATTTGTGTGAATGTATGAACAAATATGTATGTATGTATATATTTATGTATGTAGTGTATGTACGTATGTAGTGTATGTATGTGTTTATGTAGGTATGTAGGTATGTATGTATGTATATATGTATGTATGTGTATGTAAGTATGTATGTATATATATATGTATGTACGTATGTAAATAAACTTAGTTCACTGTTTTAACAGATAAAAGGAGTCCTTCTTGAGAAGCTAACAGTATGCTTTGCAAGAAAATTACTGTATTTCATGAAACCTCTAACGTATCTACCGCCTTCACATTTACATTCACTGTCCCGTAAACCAAGTAAAAAGAATCTAGCCCACAACTTCATATCATACTTATTAGTCCATTTTAAGATTATCTCGCCATCCGCTCGAAGCATATTTGTCTCTCCCCTTCATGTCTCCCCACGCATTTCCCATAATTTCACATCCCTCCCAAATTATCCTCCGTGTGATCTCCACAATACTAAAGAAGGGTATAAATTATGAAGCCTCTCTTTACGCCTTTTTCTGTAATCTCCTTTTGCTTCTCTGTTATTGTGCATTTTGTTGCTGATACGGACACAACACAGTAGCACTCACAATGCCTGTTGTAATTAAACGACGACAGAGAAAGCCAAGCAATGAACGGCAATGCAGTCCATCCAACACAAATCTTCACCTGTCCATCTGGGATTGGACCCGGGTTTATGAGATTTGAACTCTGGCTTTAATGAAGCCTAGTCAGTCAGTAGCGCACAGTAGCCCTATAAGCTCGGTCGCATACCGTCCTGCATTCATTACTTCGTATACGATATCCTGAATTTAACGGTTGTAAATTAGTAACCTGCATGATTTCAGACATCCGCCGCAACCTATAACTAGGTTGCTGGCTTTCCTTCTTTCCTACTCGGACTCGACCCGTGAAGATGGGACCGATACGTTGTCCCGAAACGTCGGTAAACAATTACCACACGACGCCGCGTAATATCCCAGAAGAGCGCAGATCTCAGTACCTTGCATATTTGTATGAGTGAACACTATGAAAAAGAAGAAAAGGGAGACGAAGAAGGAAAAGCGGAAAAAAACAATCTCAAGAAAGCAAAAAAATAAATTTATTTCAAATCTGAATAGGTAAAAATATGCTAAACTTCTTAGTTTGGTGTTTCATTAACTCTCTCCCTGAACGTTGGCTTATGTGTTGTGGTAGTTAAAGTCCTTAGAATACAAAATACTTGGAAGACCGAAAAGAAGATGCAAGAATAATATTAAGGTGGATCACCTGGAAAGAAGTTGTCACATAGCAAATGAACTTAACTGGCTCAAAAACCAGTCCAATAGCAGGTTTTGATTTTATATGTCATTAAGCACAGTGCATTTCTTTGAATGGTGTAAAATATATGTTATATAATAAACACTCCAAACGACATGCAACCTCAGTGACGTATTCCTGAAACTGCAGTACTGCGCCTGTCAGCTCCAGCCTATGTCAGTCCCCCTGTTTCCCTCTCTGTCCACATATAACGACCACAGAATATCTCAGGGCTTGTTTATGAAATTTCATACTAAACGATTGTAATACAAATTGTTGACGAATTTAAATTTGTGTTAAAATCGGACAAAATAAAGGAAATTCATATGAAAAAGTAGAATACTTTCTGCGCGAAAACAGCGAAACTCGATAAGTAGTAATATTTAGAGGCGCGAAGGCTGTTTCAAAAACACGCGGTTAAGTGCAAAACACATTTTATGAACAAGTGCATTGTTTATCGTAAGTGTCGCAGTTCTCCAGATAATGCAACAAACCTTTCGAAGGCCCCACAATTGTTCAAGCGCATATTTCATAAAACGCAAGGTTTGAGTTCATCATGACGGTAATTACGAATACTACTGTAGTAGGTAATCTAGGGGAGTTACGCAACAATTTTTGGCAAGAAAATTTGAATTTCGTTTTCAATCAATCAGAACCCTGTATTTAGATCACGTGACAGCGCCCCAGCCCATCAAAAACCCTCACCCCTCTAACAGGTTCCAGATATCAGATTTGTTCGAAACGAAATTCAAAATTTTTCGCCAAAAATTGACGAAATCCCCTAGCCAACCTACTTACTGATTTCTGGAACGTGAGGCCATGTAGTCTGGTTGCAATATTCCGAAGTTCTAAACATTCCTGAGTCTCCATCATGCACCCTTTTGTTGGCGGCAACGGTATTCTCTGAATTTCAATACATGTGTACCGAACCACACGGCATCACATCCCAGATGATGACAATCTTCATTTCTTGGAACTTATATACTGTTTACAAATAAATATGATTACTTCCAATGCTCGTGTCGTTCATGTACAATGTAGTACCGTTACATGGAGAAGATGAGCTTAAGGCTTTATTTGTGTTCCTTACGTAAGCCAACCGCTTTGCGGTCAAGCGGTGGATATTTTGAAATGTGTTTTCCCAGATTTTTCTCGGAAATTTCAGAGAAATTATGGTTTTTAGACCACAACAGTCAATGACCGCTCCTTCCCATACGACCACAAAAAATAAATGTCAGTCATAGATCTATAATCATTATACGTTTTATGCCGTCATTAAAAATCTACCAACCATAGAATTTTATACGCTCACTTAAAAAAGAGACTCACAGGAATATAACTGATAATGTCAACAACAAATTACACAAGTTATCAGTCAGAGATACAACGCTTCTTGGCTCCTAAGCCTTCGGCTTTTATGGACATCTTTAGGGGAACTATTCTGAATATTACATATACTCAAGTTTACACTCCTGAGATTTTCGCTCTTTTGGGATGTTACGCAGCGCAGATTGATAGTCAGTTACCGACGTTTCGGCATAACGTATCGATCCCATCTTCAACGTATGCACATTTGTTTGTGGGTCAAAACCCTTATTTGAATTTCTTATTATACGATTATATACAAACCAAGTCTTTGGAACAAAGCAATTCGAAGGACAATATATATTTTGCCCGTTGTATATTACTTGAAACCGTAAATACATCATACTCTAAAACTCATGTCATTTTTGTGCGTTACACTGTCTACGGACAAATATCCATTTTCCTTTATTGCAGTAAGTATTATAATAAATATCCAAATATTATGTGTTCAGCCAGGATATTACAGTCTCTCTTTACAATGACGCAAACAAGATGAAGACGTCACCCCGCGTATCGCGGTCGTGGTTTCTTTTCTGAGCGCATTATCCTAGGTTAATGACGTATGTCTGGTTTTTTTTGTAGGTTATGTGAGTGCACTCACACTATACCCGTCACAATTGTTCGTGGTTGTGTCTTCGTCCTAAGCTTCTTGCATAGTGATCAGTATGACATGAGTTATCTTACTGTAGTTAGCACAGTGAAACTTCGGAAACTACAGTGACGGGATTATCACGTGGCTAATGGGGAGATATAAATATTTTGGTGGGAAAACTTGTGAGAAACTGTCCCTTGGAAGATACAGAAAGAGCTACAAATTACGTGAGATAGATTTTGACAATGAGAAATGGGTGAAAGCAACATAGGGTCGTGTTCATTTGAGGTTGTAGTGTTAGAAGTGTTGAACTTTCAGGTTTTGCCACCACAGACAGAGTTAGAAGAAAATAGTTTGTAATTCCTGAGTCTACTTAATGTTATTAGCTTTGCAAGATTAGATGGGTACGTGCATTGAATTGGCATCAAGGACAACATAGTTCAAAACTGTCAATATGCACACCAGAAGGCATACGGGGAGTGGAAGTATAGATTCTTCGGCAGTAGAAGAGGATGTGTGTTCAGGATATGGCCCGGCTGCTTTACCCCTTCCGAAAAAAGCCACCGGTACTCACTGAATCCTATGCGAATCCCACAGCTGTTTTGGATGCTCTTACGGGAATCGAAAGACGCTTCCCGTGTTGCCTAGCCTTCAGTAGCCTATTCACTATACCGACAGTTATCCGGGTTCACAATTAAGAACAATAAAGTGCTCTAGTTGTACACTATCCATTCCTCCTTGGCTTCAGACTCAGCCTGAGGCACTATGAGTGGTATGGTATGTGCAGCAGTGAGCCACTAAGTCGCATTGTTTGTAAGGTAAATTAGGCGAATACACAGTTGGTAGAGGTTGCTTCAAAAAAATACTTCATCCTCGTCACGATGTATGCTCAGAGCACAGCGCTGTTAGTTTCAGACAGCAACATTTTTCCGCAGAGAAATCCACATCAGAGTTGTAATTATAGTTGAAATTTAAAAAAAAGGCGCCCCATAATGGCACAAATCATTAAAAATAACAGGCGTGGCTTAAAGCTGAACAAACAGAAAAAGAAAAATACAACTCCCGCACATCATCGCGAGTGTGGACAAATCTGCACACGTCATCAAATCGCCTCGAAAAGACAGGCGAACAAAAGTGTTTGTCCCGTCTCCAGTTCCACACGTGTCGGGATTATTTAGTTCTCGTTATTACGTTAGTCTACTAGCATATCAGTATATTCTGAGAGTGACGGTACAATTAAAACACAAGGATGTCATTCACGGAGACTAAATTCGGAAATTGTCTCTAAGATTTAGTACATAAAGTCTTTAAACTGCGAAGGCATCTGCGGGATTTGAGGCGGTTCCCAGCGTTTGGATTGAAAGTAGTGCCTTCAAGGGTCACGAAACACCAAAGTTACTGTACCTGTTACCTTGAGTAGGTGCGAATCTTGGAATATCGTATTTAGAAAATAACACAGGTTGAGGGTGTTTGAGAACAGAGTACTAGGAAACAGGATGCAGAAAGTAACAGGAGATCCGAGGCAAATGCAAAATGAAGAGCTTCATAACTTGTTCCTTATGCTAAAACGTTTTCCCCATGGCGCAACTGCCCCTAGTGGGCCAGGGCGTCCTCATTATAGAGGCTTCACGATGACACTCAGACACACCACACTCGGTAGGATCCCTCTCGACGAGTGATCAGCCCGATGCAGAGATTAGATTAGACAACACATAACATTCACAAGAGACGGATACCCATACCCCGGGCGGGAGTCGAATCCACAATCCCAGTAAGCAAGCGGCCGCAGACCCACGCCTTAGACCGCGCGGTCACTGAGATTGAGTCCGTACGCTACGTACAACCCATTGTTAGGGCCACGACGAAATGAAATATTAAATGGGTTTGCCTTATAGAAGACAATGGAAACTTTAAAAATTGCATAATATATTGATAGATTGATAAACTAATTTAATTGGTATGCTATGGAATGGAAATAAATGTGGAAAATCCCAAGGTAATCAGAATCTCAAAGCAAACATTCCCAATACACATTATGATAGATCTAAAACAGCCGGAGAATTTGGAATATTTCAACTATTTGGGTAGCATGATAACATGATGCAAGATGTACACGTGAAATTAGATACAAGATTGTCATGGCAAAAGCAGAATTAAACAAGAAGAAGATTATTTTCACCGGCACAACAGACTTAAATGTAAGAAAGAAACCAGTCAATTGCTACATTTGGAGCATAGCTTTTTAGGGTGCTGAAACGTGGACACTTCGAAAAGTAGATCAGAAATACCTGGGTTTTGAAATGTGGTGTTGGAAAAGAATGTAGAAGATCAGTTGGACTGATCGTGTGACAAATGAGGAAGTATTACACAAAGTTAAGGAGGAGAGAAATATCCTACATACAATTAAAAGAAGGAAGGCTAACTGGATTGGTCACATCTTGCGTAGGAATTGCTTTCTAAAACAAGTTATTGAAGAAAAGATAGAGGGAAGGAAGAAGACGTAAGCAGCTACTGGATGACCGGAAGAAAAAGAGAGGATACTGGAGATTGAAAGAGGAAGCACTAGATCGAGCTCTTTGGAGAACTCGCTTTGGAAGAGACTAAGGACCTGTCGTAAGACAGACTGCAGAATGAATGGATGTTTAAGATCTATTTCCGTACCAAATTTAGAATATCCAGGTATTCATATTTCGTTAACTTACGTCATCAACTGAAAGAAGGAAAAAATTTAGACGCTCGGTATTTCAAAAATTTTTATCTTTTACAAATATGTTGAAGTTACATAAGTTGCACACATTCTCATAATTTAACCATACAATACTTTCAGTGATTTTAGTGTTAATTCTGCTTCATAAATTCGTGCGACTGCCATATTTTTATTAATGATTGTAGGAAATTAAAAATTACAGCCCTGATGTGTCTTCCAATTGTACAGTACTTGTACCAAGGTTGGTTAAAACCGGTCAACAAGTGGGACTGTGAATACACCTCAGGCTCTGGGGATTTCCATCTATCTGTTTGCATTCTTCTTCTCTAAAATCAGTGAGAACTTTGTTATTTAATTTCGGTTTCCAAAATAAGTTAATGTTCCCGGAAAAGCAATTTTATAATTTACAAGTCAATTTTTACACCTACGTGTCATAAAGTACAAATCTAACTTTACTGATTTTGCAAAAAGGAATCGATGTAAAAGTTCTAAACCTAAGCCAGTCTAAAGCATAAATCCCACTACGATGTCAAAATATTGGAAATGTTTCCATATTTATTAGTGCAATATATGACTATCGAAAGCCAGAAAGAATGAAAAATCACAAAGACGGTATTTGGGAAGTATGTGTTTGATACACCAGTGTAATTAGAACGTATGAGATTTAGGTCACCACTACGGCCTCTTATCCTAATGGGAATATTTACTGTTCGAGGATATCCATTATATAAAGGCAATTCGATTTATCTTGTTTCACAGTGCACAAACTGGATTAAAGATCTTCGTATTATTTAATAAAGGTCTATAAATTATGGGTTTAATGACTTAAAGTAAATTATTTAAACTCTTGAGCACACGCAAATGAAATGTCGGGTTCGATACAAGGGATGTGACTGCTCGGACTAGCCAAGAGGACGTTATGGTCTGACAAAGATTCTGCTTCGTCGAATTAATTGCTTGGCTATTCAGTTGAACGTAATTTGCAGATTACACTCTCCATGGGTATGACAAATTGTAGACTGGTTTATAGGAACCAACGTTTCAACGAAGCTGGCTCACTCCATCTTCAGTTTAGTATTCTTGCATTAATCCTTATCAACACTCCCGTAAAATCATAAAATCTTCCTTAAATGTAACACTTTAGGAATAAAGTAATTTACGCGCAATTACATATATATATATATATATCGTTCCTTTCCGTCCGTAAGTAGGATAAGAAATTTATATAATATATAATCCGTAGCTACAGAAGGTTAAAATTAAAACTGGGGATTGTGACACTTCGTATCGCCTCTGTGCCCTAGGGCCAGCTGTGAAATTAATTTCATGTGAATTAAGCAGGAGAAACATTTGCTAGACGTTTAATCCGGCTCTTCCAACGTCCATGCCAGAGTGTTACACTGCAGATAACGAAATATGGACACAGTAAAGGGATAAATGCCATCACAGCAAACAGGATCAAATATTTCATCAAACAATGACGCAGGAAGCAAAGAAAGGATTTCAAAAGCGATGTTGTAATGTGAAATGTATTTTAGGGAGTGGAAAACGTTAAGTACAATTTGTCTAGGCAGCGCTATGGTATGCGTTTAGGTGTATCTAAGAGTACCGAAATAGATCTACCGTGTTTGACTTATACGAAATAAGGTCGGCGGGTAGAGTCAAAGGGACAGGATATATTCTGATAAGCTTCTTTGATTTTGCTCTCTTCTACATAAATGGAGATGTAGTACAGTACCTTAACAGTTTAATGAAGTAACTTAACCGTTTAACGCAATGTTTTAACCCTTTAATGCACATCAGTTACTCTATACAGGAGTGCCTAAAATGCTTGAACATACTTCTTCACATCAAAACCAGGAAAGAGGGTCATATACGAGTATATATATGTCCCGAAATGAGGGGTTTTTGAGTTTAATTGAAAGGTTACATTCAACAATAAATACCTTAACTTGAAACTGACAAAATACATTTAAAATACACGTTTACAATTTAATAACTGTTGAGTTCTTATTGTTTAACAAGTCAAAATTCACAACAAATGCTCAAAATATCCTCCATCTGACTCGATAAACGTATAGACGGGTCTGATCGTGGACTGACGCACATTTTCAAAGGTCCCAGGGTGGTTGCGAACGGTTTGACAGGCATAAAAAATGTGTTGGCGAAGTGCCTTTTCATTTTCAATTGAAGCTGAATACACTACGGTTTTTTAAGTGTCCCCAAAGATTAAAATCTGCAAGGATTTAGTCAAAGCGTTGTTGGGATGTACCTTGAAAATTGTTTACAGGCACATATTGGTACGAACATTTCCCTTGGTTTGTTGTGGTTAATTAACCCATAAAATTTGTCCAAGCATTTTACATACACCCTGTATACCAGCTGATTTATTTCCAGGAGAACTGCATTCTGCCCACACACGGTGTTTCACGTGGTTCTCACAATAAGCAGAAATTGCTTCCAGCAATTGTAAGCGTCTCCTTTTTGTGGTGGAAAGAGACGTGTTTTGTGCGACGTAGAAACTGAAAAATTAAAAACTATGTACATGTTCGCAATGTCTCAAAGGGTTAAATTGGACCATTACAGCACTCACGTAACGCTAAACTCGTACTTAGCAATCATTCAGCTAAATATCATTAGGCCTGCGAGATTTGAGATTCTCACAGCTGTGTTGCTGAAGGTTCACTATGTGGTTCTCACAGCTGTGTTGCTGAAGGTTCACTATGTGGTTCTCACAGCTGTGTTGCTGAAGGTTCACTATGTGGTTCTCACAGCTGTTGCTGAATGTTCAGTATGAGTTTCTCACAGCTGTGTTGCCGAAGGTTCACTATGTGTTCTCACAGCTGTGTTGCTGAAGGTTCACTATGTGGTTCTCACAGCTGTGTTGCTGAAGGTTCAGCACGAGTTTCTCACAGCTGTGTTGCTGAAGGTTCAGTATGTAGTCCTCACAGCTGTGTTGCTGAAGATTCAGTATGTGGTTCTCACAGCTGTGTTGCTGAAGGTTCAGTATGTGGTTCTCACAGCTGTGTTGCTGAAGGTTCAGTATGAGTTTCTCACAGCTGTGTTGCCGAAGGTTCACTATGTGGTTCTCACACCTGTGTTGCTGAAGGTTCACTATGAGGTTCTCACAGCTGTGTTGCTGAAGGTTCAATATGAGGTTCTCACAGCTGTGTTGCTGAAGGTTCAGTATGAGGTTCTCACAGCTGTGTTGCTGAAGGTTCAGTATGAGGTTCTCACAGCTGTGTTGCCGAAGGTTCACTATGTGGTTCTCACAGCTGTGTTGCGGAAGGTTCAAGTATGAGGTTCTCACAGCTGTGTTGTTGAAGGTTCAGTATGAGGTTCTCACAGCTGTGTTGCTGAAGGTTCAGTATGAGGTTCTCACAGCTGTGTTGCTGAAGGTTCAGTATGAGGTTCTCACAGCTGTGTTGCCGAAGGTTCACTATGTGGTTCTCACAGCTGTGTTGCCGAAGGTTCACTATGAGGTTCTCACAGCTGTGTTGCTGAAGGTTCAAGTATGAGGTTCTCACAGCTGTGTTGTTGAAGGTTCAGTATGAGTCTTTAATCTTAATTCACCGTGCATTTTCATATATTTAAAAATAAACACCAACAAAATGCACAACTTTCAAGGCGCACACCAGCTCCTTATATCATGATACTATCCAACGCGTTTCGGCTCTTTACGAGCCATCATCAGGGATCCTTTACTCTTATAAAAGTGCTTCACAAATGCAGCATCTGTTTGATTATTTAAAAATATGCACTATCTGGAGCATGAGTTAAAAACACACGAGTCATAAACAAAGTTAAAAAAATGATTTGTTAAATAACTTATTAAAAACACTGTTCACACGTCTATTGTGTAAAGGATGTTCGCACTTCTAAGGGTTTCATGAGATCGCGCACTACACTGTACTGTTTACGATGGATTTTTGTGTTATAACACAGTTCACGCTCACCGAATACACTTCAAGACGCAACCCCCACAATATACTGCACCAGAGCCACTTCTTCTTCATATCAAATTTTATATTTATATACTACAACATCAGGAGGACCGCACTGAAACGTGAAGTAAACAAACGACAACAAACGACAACACTACATACAGCGCGAGTGTCTATCGCCGTGCTACAAAAATCCATCGTAAACAGTACAGTGTAGTGCGCGATCTCATGAAACCCTTAGAAGTGCGAACATCCTTTACACAATAGACGTGTGAACAGTGTTTTTAATAAGTTATTTAACAAATCATCTTTTTAACTTTGTTTATGACTCGTGTGTTTTTAACTCATGCTCCAGATAGTGCATATTTTTAAATAATCAAACAGATGCTGCATTTGTGAAGCACTTTTATAAGAGTAAAGGATCCCTGATGATGGCTCGCAAAGAGCCGAAACGCGTTGGATAGTATCATGATATAAGGAGCTGGTCTGCGCCTTGAAAGTTGTGCATTTTGTTGGTGTTTATTTTTAAAGTTCAGTATGAGGTTCTCACAGCTGTGTTGCCGAAGGTTCACTATGAGGTTCTCACAGCTGTGTTGCTGAAGGTTCAGTATGAGGTTCTCACAGCTGTGTTGCTGAAGGTTCAAGTATGAGGTTCTCACAGCTTTGTTGCTGAAGGTTCAGTATGAGGTTCTCGCAGCTGTGTTGTCGAAGGTTCAGTATGTGGTTCTCACAGCTGTGTTGCTGAAGGTTCAGTATGTGGTTCTCACAGCTGTGTTGCTGAAGGTTCAGTATGAGGTTCTCACAGCTGTGTTGCTGAAGGTGCACTATGTGGTTATCACAGCTGTGTTGCTGAAGGTTAAGTAAATAATCACCAGTCGGCACGGTGTAACATTCCAGAGGACTTGACTATTGCTAGAATTCGTTAGTTACAACAGCAGATGCAACAGAGTGAATTATACAAATAAGCAAAATATATGTATGTCCAATCCAAGACGACTTACATCGTGACAGAGCTACGATATAGGTCAAGTTGCAATGTGGTAATATTCGGTTTTTTAGACATTTCCTTCCGCAAGGGCAAAAGTATACTTACAAGGTCATAAAACTCCCTACGACTTTTGTACCAGATGGCCGATTTTTACGAAAATTTTCAGTTTCTTAAAATCAGCAATAACAAATGCCCTGCGCAAAATCTTGGGACGTGGAAACAACACTAATGACATTAAATTTAGGGTCCTTTAATATGTAAACAACGAGGCGAGTACTTAAATTTTGGCGCATTCTTTAGGAAAGCGTGAATATTACTTGAACCGAAAAAGATTCGAAAAATCACAAAATAAAGGGCATTTTGTGGGAAATACAACTAAGATTTTCCAGCCTGTTTTAAAAATGCAGTAATTAACTTTCTTGCCTAAATATATTTAAAAAATACTAAGGGGTGTGACCAAATTTAATTCCCGAACACGCAGGTAAAAAAGGGTTAATTATATACTAGCACCTCTACACAAATGGATCTTCAAAAAATATGCAATTTTTTCCAACCACATTTTACGTAACACGCCTTCTCTGCGATTATACGCAAATTTATATGACTTATGCATGCAAAATTTAACCGATATGAGAGCTACGTTTAGAAGTCTACAAAGGTGAGATTAATTCACATCTATCAACAGGAGACGTCATGATATTGAGTCGCCAAGTGAAAGCAGTTCAACGATCGATCAGAGATGGCAGGAGCGGCAGTAAATCAGCAACGGTTTTTGTTCTCAACGAATTTCGTAATATAAAATTTAAAGCAAAACCACCGTAATTCCACAGTTCGATGGAATTTTTCACATTTTGAAATATCTGAATCCGTGCATGTTAGTTTGATGGCGTCTAAGAATAGATGTCGAAATATTATACTGTTTGAACAGAGCGCAGGAATATCTTCATATACATAACACTTAGTCATGAGACACAAAACACAAAAATAGCAATATAACACATTCGGAAAGCATTTGTGCTTATTTCCGTTGATAGAAAATGCCCTCACGCGTGACACTGTCTAAAGTACGTGATGAGGGCTTCAAGAATGAATAGAGTATGCCATAAATTCAACATTAAATAATACTATGGAATTCACTATTACAGCTGTCTTCGTTGTTGTTTCTTAAAACCCTTTCATAAAATTACCTCCAAGGAAGGCAAGCTGTAACTTTGTATCGTCGATATTGTTCAATATTCGCTTATCGTCATTCAAGAAATTCTGCACTAAAAATTAGTTTGATGACACAGTTGTTATCCCATGGGACATTTCTGATCTTGACTGCCCAGTTCTCAAGAGCGACCTGGACGAGTCTTCATACTCGCTGTGTGTGGCGGGTGAGATGGGACACACAAACGAATGAGACAGAAAACAGATAAATTTGTGTTTAATTTAAATTTTTCTGTTGTATTAATTGTTTGCTGATACGCAGTCTCATATTTAGCATTGATAATTCCAATTTTAATACACATATTTGTGTCCTGAATACGTATTACTGCGTGAAGCGTGCGTCTTGCAACAAATGTCGTCTTATAAAGGAGGATATTATGTACCGATCAGAATAAACTATACAATTAGTAATTTCATGAGTAATATCACTAATATTCACAAGGACTTTTCACATGTAGCTTCCGAAACGTAGTGTTGTTATTAAATATTGTGACAATGGAAAAGTCTTTGTCAATGTTGGTGATAATATCCATACAAAATCATTGTCAAAAATGTATATGTCACGGTAAAAGTTGCCTTATAACATGTATATTTGTCTCGCAGGCAGTCTCCACACTACAGCAAAATGGTGTTTATGTCCTTGTACTATAAATTTCCGTTATGTACTTCAACTTTCAGGTAAAATTTAACTTGCATCTGTCCAGCGGACAACTGCGTTTTTCAAGGTCTGCTTATGATGACTATGGTAGTGGCGGTAATATGGTTCTTAACTTATGAATAAACCCACTCACACTCACTCACTCATTCACACACTCACCGGCTCACTCTATTGATCAGAATCCTTCACGAAAAGGTACTTAAGGAATTAGCCGCATTTTATGAAATCCAAAGATCCATTACCCCTTTCACAATAATCCGCCACTGATCACTATCCTGAGCCAGATAAACCCAGTACACATCTTTCCACCCTAACTGTTTAAGATTTATTTAATATTATTTTTATTAGCTCCTAAACCGTCCCAAACGGTCTCTTCATGTAAGACTCAAACTTTCTATGCAGTTCTCATCTCTCCTACGCGTACTACATGTTACACCCACCTCGTTCCCTTGACTTAATCATCCTAGAAACGGCGGTGATAATAGGAACATAATAAATGGCAATATTTAATTCCCCATGCACCTTAATTACCTCTCCACCGTCTCAGACTGACAGCTTATTTACAGTATCTGAAGTCGCCAACATGTTAAGAAATAAGTAACTCACGGAAACACATTAATTTATTCAAAATTACATGTATATTGTACGCACTGATTCAGTTATATGTATGGGAGAAAAGCGAAATTCTTTCTCACTGAATTAATCTACATAAAAGTAAAAGACGTGATGCCAAATTTCATCTCCAGTGCAGACAATGTGTCTCATATCTTGTTGTTAACTCATTATTGTTAAAATGGCATCCACGGTCTACAAAACTGGGGGAAAAAATACAAACTTCGTGTTTCATAAAAGTTCCACTGGTTGCGCCAGCTAGCAAGAGACTAGCGCAGCCAAGTGGTAATAGCTGGAAGTCAAATGGAAAAGGCTGATGGCTGACGATAGCTTGCGCCCTGCTGCTTCCCTGCTGTTTTCTGTTTGGTCGATACCACGAACCCCTAGAAACGGTAGCATAAGTTACAATGCTTCCATCTGGAAGGTACGCTGACCGGCCAAGTCGAAACGCGTGTTCGTGCTTCTTAAAGTATCCATTTCAGCCCCACACTGTGAAGACCCTACTACACTTCTCTCATAATGAACAAAATAAACATGAATAAATAAACAGCTGCTGTTTTCTTCCACATATGCTCAAACAAGCCTAGGGAATGAAAACACATAATTCTGTCTCCACATAACAAATTACTTTGTGGTCACGGATATGAACAGAGGTGATAGTGACTGTCGAAACAAAAAAGTCATGGCGATTAGATAGACAAATGAGACATATCTAAGTAATTTATGAATAATTTTGTTAATATTATAAGGAATTCATCGTTAATTTTTTACTTAACCTACACGCAATTTAAAATTAAATGCAGTATGTAGGAAGAAACTAGTAAAGTGCTATATTTGGAACATAGCTTTGTATGTTGCTGAAACGTCGACACTTCGGAAAGCAGATCAGAAATACGCGGAAAATTTTGAAATGTGGTGCTGAAGAAGAATGGGGAAGATCAGTTGCACCGATCGTGTGAGAAATGAAGAAGTATTACACAGAGTGAAGCAGGAGAGGAATATCCTACATACAATAAAAAGAACAAAGGCTAACTGGATTGGTCACATACTGCGTAGAAACTGCCTTCTAAAACACGTGATTCAAGGAAAGTTAGAGGGAAGGATAGAAAAGATGGGAAGACGAGGAAGAAGGAGTAAGCAGCTACTTGATGACCTTAAGAAAAAGAGAAGATACTAGAAATTCAAAAAGGAAGCACTAGATAGCACCCTCTGGAGAACTCGCTTTGCAAGAGGCTACGGACCTGTAAGACAGACTACAGGATGATGATGATGATGATGATGATGATGATGATGATGTAGCCACAGGAGAATATGGTTTCTAATTGGCTGTTTTATGTTCTGTGTGAATAATTATCATTAATAGTAGCTAAGAACAGGATAGAAACCGACGCCAATAAACGACAGAGGGGGAAACCTATCGCTCAGTCGGTACTGCAAACTCGATCTTTGCTGAAAGGTGTGACACAGAGCGAAAATTCAGTGAAGTAATGATTTTAAAGTTTTCCTCGAGGGCTACAATATGTAAAAATCGCAGTGTGATCTCATATGTGGAAAACACAACTACAGACTGGAAATAAATTTTCCAGTTGAATTGCGATGGAATTTTCCTGCATATCATGAATTGCAGAAGTATCGTTCTTCCGTGCAAATTCTCTCTTCGAATGCCTTTCCTATGGTATCATCCGTTTGTGCATCAAATCCTGAATTGCAGGCTGATAACAATTGGACATATGTTGCTTATTTCAATTTGCAGTCTACAAACCAACTTAACACTTTTTATCCGTCCTCATAGAACGTGTTTTCATATACTAATATCCTTGACGCTTAGCCCTCTAACTTCATTGTCCTTGGATCTTTGTTAGGTTCATCTTATCCGTTAAAAATGTACAGTCTGATGTGTTCTATTTCGATTTGCCCACACATTTTAATAAAAATCTGAAAATTGTGTCTTTTGCAATGTTACGCTCTTTCGACAGATAAATGGTTACCGACTGCTTGATCCTGAAGATGAAGGCAATAATATCGGCCGAAACGTCGGAAATTGTTTATCAGTCAATACAGTGTAACATCCCAGAAGGCTTGAATCTTGAGCAACAGCGCTGTGAGAGACATAAATCTCGCGTCACAAAAATCGTCCTGTATAATGTAGATTAAAATTTGATTATTTAACAGTCTCTACTTTCAGCACTGTTTTGGTCATAAATAACTAAATAAATTATACACAAAAATTTGTCCAATACTTTTACTATGATCTGTTAGAATCAGTTCACTCTTTACATTACTCGTAGTCAGGGTAGGTTTAGGGCATTCCTGGGCCAACAAAAAATAAATTATAGAACCCTACTTAGGAGTAGCGTGATTTTGACACAAAATTTGGAATATAACCATTCTTCTTTACTACCCCCAAACACTAAGGCCCCATTAAACGCCATATTTGCTGTAGAATTAAACTGGCCCTTTTAGTATTTAACCCTTTTCCCAAACCAGGAATTAAAATTACTTTGATTCTACTCTGTAACAGGCATAGTCTACAAAATTCTCTCTTTCCTTCGTTTTCAGCTACACAACTAGAAGCAAGCTGATAATTTGATCCTAACAGGACAACTCAACGGTAACGAAGTGGATGGAAGGAAAGGGCAAAGTGCTGGTGAAACCCATGTCCCGCATAAAGGGTAAGCCTGTGTTGCCTATGCCGCCACCTGAGAATTTCCTGTCCACATTTTCAACATTCCGTTCACGACCTATGTACGTAAGTACACGTTAATATTATAAATGCATGTTATGTATTTATGACTGTACACATACCTACACATATGCAGATATTAATTCCATAGGAATGCCATTAAACATAACTCGTTCTTTCAACACACATACTCGCCATTACCATTTATTAGCAACAGATTATTACATTATAGGTAAAATTTCGAAAGCTTTACAAGCCTACATGCGAAACCATTGAAGATAGACTTAATTTAATAAGAATAAGATTATTAATGAGGGGCTTGGAATACGTTCCTTTTTCACTGATAATTACATACGTTTAAAGTATGCAATTTAATTAGTCAGAGATTGAAGCGACATATAAGCATTAGTCACAATAATGTACTCCACAATTTGTCCTGTAGCTCACTATCATCAGCAAAACTTATGTCAATATTTCTAGAAATTCATAATCTTTAAACGTTGCACAGTCTAAGAAGCCAATTTACGATTACACCACAATACACATAATAATATACATCACGCATTCCTGACAGGTTTTAAGCTAGGTGGCGAACAAAAAAAGATAACGTGGCCTTCTAGTTTGGGGATTGGGCGTGAGGATAACATCCTCACCTCGCAGAATTAAATTTTCTCGAAATCCCGGCAAGACGGAAGCCATGGCCCGAAAACAGACTGGAGGGCCATAGAAGAAGATAAATATTATCGTCAACAAATAAAGAAGAACATAAATGTTTCAGGTAAAAGGTAAAGGTTGTCCTCTTACATGCCAAGCAGGCACAGAGCGGAGGTCAGGCACAGCTCAACCCATACCAACCTCGGCGCTAGCGTATGGGTGGTCAGAGTTACGCCCCTACCGCTTTACCCCGGGAAAGAGACCTGGTACCCATTGTACAGGAGGCTGAATGTTTGTAGGGCATCACATTATATTTCAGGAGAAAAGTATCAACAGATATTTTAATATGTTTTTAAAAGGGAAATACTACAATGTTTATAGCAGATGGAGGGCTTCTTGGCAACAATAGAGCAATTATTCATATATAATCATAGCACACACAATCGAAGCAAATATAAAGAACATTTCCATAATAGTTTGCGCCACATGGAAGGGCTTCATCCTAGCTTCTTTAATTTCCGTTCCAATTTCAGCTCAACGAGGAAAGAAGCCAAGTGTCTTAAATAGGAGTTTTAAAAAGGAAAGCAGATTTAACTGTGCATGTTGCTAACATACACGACGTGTGTCTTTTCCAGTTTCTTCACAAACTGTAAGTTCGGCCTACACAACAAAGCTATGTACTGACTTCTCAGTTTCACCAAAATTTTCGCAGGAAATAATAAAGTAAATCATCCACATTTCTGACCGCTTAATATTTTGGTTTAAGCTTTGTCAGAACCAAAATTGAGTCCACATACACACACACATACACAAACACACTTTCTGGATTTTGCTACCACAAAATATGGATATTTACAGTGTTCTAAACGTCAAAGAGAATAACCAGTTACTCATAAGAAATCATTAGGACTCTCGACATTTGCGTGAAATATATTAGGACCTTCACATTTTGTACCTGCATCCATCCAAGATGCGATTATGGAACTTTAAAAACAATTACGAAGCTTCCTAAATTACTAAATCATTAGACATAAGATACAGCCTATAAACAATGGACATGTTGCAAATAATACTTAATTCTTACTGTGTTATTTAACGACGATCTAAACTGCTAAGTTTAAATAACGTCAGTGATGGAGGGATGAATGAGTATGGAGCACCAGTGGCTTTAATATTAGGAGAGTATACATGTAGTAACGTAATATTGGTCATAAATACAAAATCCTAAATATAAAATTTAAATTATGAGTTAATATGAAATCATCTCTTTAACGTCTCTTAATGACACTGTTATTTCTATTTCCTTCCTTCATTTATATTTCTAATTTTTTCTGGCTGGTATGTTGAGGCACTCGGAATCCAAAATGTCTTCACACTACCCAGTAATTTTGATAAAATCATACGTTACACCAGTTTGTCTGTCACAAACGGTGACTTACTTACAACTGATGCATTACAAATTTCATACTGTGAAATAGATTTCCTGTTGCAATAAAAGACGCTGAAATATATATTAAAATGTCCGAACAAAATAGACATTGTAATCTGAATCTAACTACTGGTATTATTTCTTTCGAACTGTCTCACTGTAACGTACGCGTGTAATTAAAATGTCATTTCCACTACAAAGTGTTATTGAAATAAGTACAAAGAGTGTGCATTGTGCATAAACACCAGCTCGTTCTAACCTGCCATGGTCTTGTTTTTAATTTTGAAAATAAATGCAAAATGAAATGAAACAGAAATATTAGTTGTGAAGTTCTAAGGATTTGAGAAAACAAAATAATTGTGGGGGTTCTGCCTTTTTGTTCCATACTCTAAAATAAAATATATATATATATATATATATCTTGGCGTGCTAACTTAATTGGCAGTTGCATTATAGCTAAGAGTAACAATGAATATTATAGTTATTATTACAATCTTAAATTGTCACGGTAATAAATGAGAATTAAATTCAATTACTAAATAAATGATTGAAACGAATCTTTGGAAACCTTCCCTCGCATATAATGAAATATGGTTGCTGAAATACAGTATATGCAGTTCCAGGAATCAATAACGTTCAAAAGCTACATCCATCCACTCGTGCCAACTACTCAGACCTCCACGTGTCGCTTCAGAAATCAATTTCATCAAACTTGTGAGAAAATCCAGCAACGCTGTGTATTAAGAGCGACAGGATACATGTACTTTGAAGAATGTAACTGATACTAGAGGAAATATAGAATGTGTTATGAGCTGTTCGTTCCTTCGAATGTTACACAGATGTGCAAGGTTTGGGGTTTTCACAACGGTGTTACTGAAAACTCACGTCTTCTGGGATGTTACATCGTGTAGACTGGTAAAGAGTAACGGAAGTTTATAAGGCTCGTACTGCCTTCATCTTAAGACACCAGAAAGTCAAGAAAATAACACTGAAGATGAAGACAATAGAATCCCTCGAAATGTCGGTAAATATTTACCAGTCGATGGAGAGTAATATCCCGAAGTCTCGAATCTTCGTACAGATAATTACTAGATGAAAGAAATAAGTTCGATATAAGCCCGGTAGATTTGTATGAATTTTATAGAAGAAGCCCAAGTTAGAAGCTTTATGGTACTAAAGCAACGGGAACTTCTTAATGCACAATATTCCACCTGCAACAACTTGTCTTTATATATTAGTGTTGGGTGTCTAACGCATACGACTCAAGTATGAGTTTAGGCCGCGTCATTCGAAGTCGATAGTAGCCTTAGAGACCTAAACGTCGGACACCGACGGCTTATACATATTTCGGGGTAGAGTTATGTACTATACACACGACACGGCAGAACCCGAAATGACCATAGAATACAGCAATTTCAAATTTATTACACTTATCTTGGGCCTATATCAAACTTTTTTGTGAATTATTGAGCAAAATTCGTCTGAACTGACAAAAATTTAGTCTAAAAGAGTGAAAGAATTTAAAGACGTGGAAATTATGTACAAAAAATTAAAATCTGAATCAAATTCCCCTTTACAAAATCATGATATTCAAAATTCTGGTTTTTGTAATATTTAAAGCTGTTTGGGTAAATTGAGTGCAGTTTTCATTTAAAAAAATTACCCATGCATTACCGTGTACTCAGATTTCAATCGTTTCTTCGTTTTCTCGAAATATAAATGATAATAGCCGTACGTAATTGGGGCTACACTTGCGAATTACATATACAGCAAATATGAGACTCAGCATAATATGTCTTAAATAGTGGCGAAAGTTGTTAAAGAAACATCCTTTTTGTTACGCTGGGTCTCCGTCCGTCATGAGGTAAAAGGTCAACGTAAAATATCTTTTGCACGTCACACACGCACACGGGGGAAAGGAGATATAGCTCCAGTCATTCTTAATCTCGGCACTGGATGAAGGTGAGTGGTCAGACTTACGACCAGGCTACTTTACCCCCGGGAAAAAAGCCCCCATTACCCACTAAGTGCGAGGCTACTTGGGATCCAGAGCCGGTCTCGACGCTTTAGAGAAGAAAATATCTCTTGCCCTACGGGGAATCGAACCATTATTCCTCGATTTTCCAGGCCGTAGCCTAAGCCCTATACCAACTGAGCTATCCCGACTGCTCTGTCATCCGGTACAAATGTTAAGCCTACCGGTTTGCCATGCCTTGCCATGTAATGGGCCCAACACGTTCACCTTAAAAAATCGTGATTCTGCAACTGAAATGAGACAACGGAAAAAGACCGACATACTTGCCAGTTTAATTACTGCCGTGAAGGCGTTTTAACTTAATTCCCTCCGACGCCATTGCGCGTTAGCCCCGTACTCCCATTGGCTCTACATGCGACTTCTCCGAATGCGTTATCCCCAGTAAAACGAGTGGCACAATGTTACATGCTGATGTGATTATCTGTCCTTAAATCAGTGAGCAGAGCGAGTGTCATTCGCTCTTTCCGTCAACAAGGGCATTGTCATTCTGTAGTGGTTTTCTGAACGATGTCTAAGTACCCTGACCATACAGCAGTGACGGTAGATATATTAATATAAATGTGGAATATCGGCGGAAAGATACTGACAGGTAAAAACTGAAATTCCTGACGAAAATCCTGTCCCAGTGCCATTTATCCACCATAAACGCCACATGAAGTGTCCTGGGATCAAACTCGAGCCTTTTTCTTGAAAAGCTGGGGCGGTGGCACTAAGATTGCTACGAAATAAAAATAACAAATTTAAAGCCATTACTTATTCAGAAACTATTACTAGAGAGAACCATACGGGGAAAATAATACAATAAAATTATAATTTCTTATAGGTTAAGGAAAGTAGGTTAAACGAATTAATAAGACAGTAGTATGCTATTTACCACGGTTAATTGTTTCAGCAATGCACCAGAGAATAAAATCTGACTGTACCAGTATGTTCATTCTTTGTCACAATTTCGCATACTGTTATCTCCTATGGGACATTCAACAGTGTGTACTGTATATAAGTTTGTATTGAGTTACGAGACACACTCGCTTAGAGCGAAGTAACAGAGAACACCAATTACAGTTTCTAAACTTCAACTGCAAATCCGACAACATTATGCCTTAAACCCCGCAATTCCAATGTTACTGACAGATCCAAATTCCAACAGCTGCAAAGACATTGCGATAGGCCTATATCAACTACAGAAAAACTTATCATGGCTTGTTCTGTCTTAAACAAGATTGGAATGCTCATATTGCTTTGTAATACTGTCTATCTCCTTTGCTTTGATGCTAATTTATTGGAGACACAAATATATGTTTGCAGATAGAACGGCACTGCGTGATGACTATGCGCACCGTACACACAGTTAACAGTAAAATAGAAAATTATTCTTTCTCATATTTATTAAATATTAAATTTTTCGAAAAAATCTTTCAAAGTTGTAGATCTTAATAAGTTCTATATTTCTCACGTATGAGTCTGTCTTAGAATTCTGAACCTTTACGTCAATTTGATTGTACTTAGCCAACATACTCGTATACCAAACTTAATTGGTCCGAAAAGTTTTAACCTAGAACATACAAATATAATTCCAGATAAATTTACCCAGAAGTTTCAGAGATGAAACACGCAGACGGAAGCACAAATAAATGGAAACAATACCTCCTCACTATACTTTTATACAATGTACCTTGTCCAGTATAGACATAAAGTGTCATGAAATTAGTTTGCCTCGTATGTGGTGCAAGTTTGACAAGTCGTAAATGTACGTCCTCGAAGGACACATTTCTGTAGTCTAAAATAAGAAGGAACACGTCCTCGCAACTGAAGGTACGTATACGTCTTCTCCAACATACTCTGCAGTGTACAAATCCTTTCCCATTGCATGAATACGTAGAGAGAACGTGCCTCCGAAACGTCGGATATCCAATTTATCCAGTAAATTAGCAATATATATAAAAATCGCGCCCACAAAATTAGTATGATAAGTGCATTTATTTAAGCAGGGCTTCTGAAACAAATAATGTATCATAATTTTCAATTTCCGATGCACCTATGTTGTTTCTTCACCACATCTTAACGTAAGGGCCATAACACAAGCCTCATTAAATTTTAAAGTCATATTATTTTAGAAACTTCTAGATTCTAAATTAGAGCTTTCTGATCCAGTATTTACGAAATATCGTACCACTGGTAACAAAAGCTTAATACATACGGCATCAAGATTTTACCGAATAATATGGCTCTACACTGCGTACCATCACAATAGACAGAATCGTTGAGGCTTTCCGAAATGGATGCGAGATGGACACGCATAATTGTCTGCAAGTTCTTCATGGCTTATAGATATACCATGGACTATAGTAATGCTGTTTCATTGCAAACCTTACGGATTCTCATAAACACAAAACGCAATATTATTTCGTTTTAAAGAAGCTTAGCAGATTCCTAAAACTGGATGGCGACTGGAAACAGAGGAAACAAAATCAAGAGAATAAAATTTCTCGAAGTAAGTAGATTCACTGGCCGGTTACTTCTAAAAACTCTTTTTGTCAAGCCTACAGAATAAAGACGAAAAAATAGATTACGATCTGAATTTAATTTATTTTGGAAGGACAACTAACTGAAATCAGAGACCCAAATATGTTGCTATCCCATGAACAAATGCCTGCACATAGTATAGGAACTCCAGAAGTACCAATTATGTTCAAATTTAAAATTCCAAATTTTTTATCAAAGTGCCTTATTTATATATTTTAATTTCCTACATTTCATGTTTAAAATTGTGAACTGCGCATAAAACGAACTATAAAAGTGTCTTTTAATCATTAAAACAATCCATGACTCCTTCACGCTCCGAAAGAAAAAATATTGACAATTTTACAAATAAAAATGTTGACTCAAAAGTTGGGCATAGTAACTTGAAACGATCTAATGCTTTAATTCTGAAATAAACACATGCACTTTCACAGCTCGTGAATTGATAAAAACTTTAAATTTTACGTATTTTCTTCTATGCAGTTAGTTTTAAAAAAGTTTTCTAACATCTTAACTACAAAAATTTACTAGTGTTTCATGATCCTTTTATATGTAAATTCTGTCATGAAGAACCTTAAATACACATATATATATGACAGGCTGTACACACTCATACCATTAAAATAGATATACTGTCAGAACCCCTACACTATACTAACACAGTTCGCTCGATTACAAAAGCAGTAGTTTTCCTATGGGTTATCACAACACATGTTTAAACAAAACAGTTTTAACTTCAGACAAGCACAATGTAGCGGTCAGTACCAATGATTTATAGTTTACCGGTCCCATGTTTGAAACTACGCCCACAGAAAAGTAAAAGGGTAAAGTCGCCTAGTGTGAGGTAGCGTTTGTTTTCTGCTCCCAGTGAGGAAATAAATAATAATAAGTAAGTAACTTTTAATGTGTTTTGAAGCTTAACTGTCCTGCATTAAACAAAGTGGTTATTACGTATTTCATGCACGTAATTCAATATACAGGTAACTCCAATTTTACGAATCAATATAATCGGCACCGAATATGGGCTGGTTTCTATTACGCGGTACTGAAGGGCTTCTTCTATTTATGGGACGAAAACAATCCAGAAAGGCCAAAAACAAATTTTTTATTAAAATTATGAAACAAAAATTTTTCTAGCACGTTTAATGGCCACAGTAAACAAGTGTTTGTCATTACTTGCACCTGTCACATACACAGGCTCTTGTCAGATAGCTTGCACAAACTGTGTATGTCCACATTAGACATTTTTTGCATCAAACCTATTCTTCATCGCCTTATTCAGTCAAGAATAATGCATCGTATAAACTTTCGACATCAACTTCGTCCTCACATTCTTAACCCCCCCCCCCCCATCCAACTTCTTCTTCTCACTCGGAATAAACAGACAACACGCATACTGAAGAAATTTATGGTTCCATTACCCTTCCCCTTTTCTTCGCCATGGGTTTGGTCGGCTTACATTTTCCAGCGAAAATGGGTTCTCTTTTGTTGTTTTCTTTTGTTTCTTAGTACATTTTACACACATGCACTTACAGCTTAGGGATAAGTAGAACCATACCTCTACTCCCCTTCTGTGCTGTATGGCACTTTATGAAGTGACCTTTACCTTTACCTATGTCCTACACTGCCTGGAAATAGTTTTACTGTAGCCGCGATTTCTTCTACAATATCCGTATAGTATAATAACCCTGTTGCCTCCATCTTCAGATATTCGTTTCTACGAGTATCCTATACAGTAAGACCCTCAAAAACACTGATATCCTCTTACAAGATTGAAAGGAGACACAGTCCGGAAGGCACAAGACCGAAAACACTTTTCCATGTTTTCTTTTATACAAAGAATGTCACATTTGATTGACTAATCACAGTGTAATGTTCTATAGGTGACGAAGTTATATTTCATTGCGTTTTATCAGTACAGTAGGGTCCTGCTAATACGGAGGGTTAGGGGCCAGACCCCCGCCGAAATGCGAAAATCGCCGAAAAGCGAAGCACACCCTTTTTTCGCTTGCCTGTACATATAAAAGCCTAAAAATATGTTTACATTATCATTTATTAAGTGCGCAATTGCGCTAGGCCTATAAAAACGATAAAAAAAAGTGAAATGAATTAACACTACTGTACAAATATTGCTTACCTTAAAATATTTCCGTCCTTTGCTTATGGTGACTGACGAATTCAAACTTAAAAATTGCATATTTATTGGAGCAAGTCTGAAGGAAAAAGTGAGCTTCATCATCTGAGCCTTCTACGAATCTGATCGTACCTTCATGGGTGTAATTGAAAAGCGCCGTATGAACGAAGCGCCGAAAAGCGGGGCCCTACTGTATATAAAACAGAGGCTACAGAATGTAACAAAACCTTAAACCTCTAAAGAAGAACATTAATCTACACACAGTTATACACACCATACATAAATACAGTTATCGCAGAGTAACCACTAACGGTCCCCACTACAAAGACCAGTCAGTTAAAATAACTTACGGAAATAAAGGGTACTTATTTTGAGAATCATACGAAACTCACAAATGAAAGTGTGAAAAATTCAGAGTTTACTAGTGTTACAGTAGGTGGTACATGCACGTCATGTTGACACTTCGCTTAAAGCTCAATGTGAGGAATCGCCTTGTATAACTACTGATCGAGTGTAGGAGGTCTCTGCTGCAGCAGGAAAGATGCCCAAAACGGTAGTTATAGGACGATGGCGCCGAGCTCCCTCGCCTTTCTCATTTCCTTTCTTTATTAAAAAAATACAGATTATCATGGAAATATAATGAAGTACAAGCTTCCTTGGCGTGACACCGACTTCAGTCAGCACACCCCAGCATTTCACTTCATACGTATTTCCAAATTATACAAAAAGTATAGGTTCAGAATTCAACAGTTCGTCATGCTCAGATGGGTTCTGGGTTCAAATCTTGCCCCAGAGGCCGACAATCCTGATTCAAATATTCCCTCTTTTGATCAGTCTCTCTAAACATATGCTGGGCTACCTCCTCGAATTAGCCCTTGCCAGGTTACCTCGTCGAATTAGCCCATGTCAGGTTACCTCCTCGAATTAGATCTTGCCAGGTTACCTCGTCGAATTAGCCCATGTCACGTTACCTCCTCGAATTAGCCCATGTCAGGTTACCTCCTCGAATTAGCCCATGCCAGGTTACCTCCTCGAATTAGCCCATGCCAGGTTACCTCCTCGAATTAGCCCATGCCAGGTTACCTCCTCGAATTAGCCCATGCCAGGTTACCTCCTCGAATTAGCCCATGCCAGGTTACCTCCTCGAATTAGGCCATGCCACGACATCTCCTAGAATAATACAAAGACCACTTCCTTCCACATCCTTTCCAATTCACCATTCATTAATAATACTATCATTGGAAGCTATACAGTATGATCTACAGACAGCGTCCTTAAATAAACTATAACTGAAATAATTTAAATATTATTTAAATTAGTGTCTAAGGCCGACTTCAAATATTTAAACATCACTTTCGTTCAGGCTTTAGTATTGACCGGTCAGTTTTACTTATCATAGCTGCTCATTTTTAACTCTTAGTAGGGCGAATAATCAACCTGCGCTTTGACAATTTCATTCTTCAGAAATTTTTAGCAATTTCTTCTCAACCTTTCACATCAAATAATATTTCCAGCTTGTGCTGTTGCAATTTATTGCTCAATAACATGTACTTTCGTGTTCAGCCAAGTGTACATTTATTACGTTGTTTGTACTAAACTCATTCAACACAGCAGAGTTATTCTTGACAACATAACAGCCGCACGGTTAGTCAATAAATGCTCCTCCTCTTAGGAACACCGAAGGTTCATTACCGTGTTCACAATAACCCGAAAATCGTCTATCTCCAAATAGAGACAAATGCAACACAAAGTGAAACGTACTATTTTCAACACACATTTTAACATCACCCTCTTACCCTCGGTAAAGTATTCTATGCAGTCTCATCTCTTCATGTTTTCCGACCAAACTTTTACATGCATTTCTTGTGTATCAATAATCTCATAACTACCCTAGAAACCATATTTCTTCTGCTCTTATCCTTGCAAAATTATCTGTAGTATCAATCGAATTTTGAAAATTATATAGACGTATCAGAATGCATATAGCTCTGTGCAATGCCACAGTGGTTCCGGCTTGACATTTTTAATACAGCAAACTTTATTCTGATTTCATCGTGCATTCTTGATGTGAATATCACTTACACCAACGAAATGCACTTGTGCATTTCGTTGGTGTAAGTGATATTTTAATACAGCAGTTTGAAAGTTTTCAGAATAATATAAATCCTGATGTTTATTGAAATTTGGTCACCACGAAAAAGTCCCATCTGTATATTTTTACAGAAATGTTCGGTGTTTGTTGTGAGAACCCTATAACACACATAAATACAGTGTGTGTGAAGTCAAACTACAGAGTTGCTTAACTCTGCAGCAGCTGATACATGTCGCTCTCACTAGGCTCTGAGTTGTTAAAATATGTTTACCCTACTTCGACTGCTTGCATGTTATGCGATACGTGGAAAGTCAATAATTAAAACTATACTATGATACTGATTTGCAATAAATTTACTCCTTAATTATTAAGTAGCAATAAGCTGCACTGTTTTGCTTTCACAGCAGAAGCCTTAACTTCAAATATTCTACTTTACCTAACTCAAAAACAGGTATCAGTACGTCTGCCCTGCTAATAATGTTATCAATTGTTAAGCAAACAGTAATATTTATAAATGTATTCTTATAGACTTACACCAGGGGTGGAAAAAATCCCGGGATCCAGGTCACCATGGCGACAAATTTTGTATGGTGGCGCCTAATATTTGTCAATCCTCAGTATGGAACTTGCTTCATGTCACTCTTCTGGTGTCTAGAATTTTTAGGTGGCTCCTAGATTTCTTTAGAAAATTTTTGCACCCTGGCCTACACTATCATAGACCTTAGGCTTAATACCGTCATTGATGAGAATGATGATGATGCTGATGACGACGACGACAGTGACATCATTGTAATATAAGGAATGGTTGTCACTCTATACTTTCTCATTCAGTTTCTAGGTCGGCGCACAAAATAATCTCGAAGGAGAATCTACAACAATATATAACACAAGCATCACACTCTCATTACACTGTCGTAACAATATGCCCGATAGCACATCTGCTTAATTATTTCCTTTTAACAAGCGGTAGAAGACAGCGTCATTCCGACTTCCGTCCTAAGATTTTATAAACCTAGAAAAAACATGCAATACAGACGTCCGGGCGGAAATCATAAACAGGCCACTTCTAAGACTTTAAACTAAGGAAGGGCTGGACGAAGCACGTGGTGCAAATGGGTGAGAAGAGGGATACATACAGCGTTTTGGTAGACAGAGACCTGAAAAAATGAAGAAGCACAGAAAGTTAGAGCTTAGAAGTCTTAGGCGGAGATGGGTGGCTAATAAAATGGATTTTAAAGTAATAGAATCGGATTGTGTAGTGCGGTGTGGAATTCATTCTTGTCGTTCGGTCTAGGAACTATGGCGGGCCCTTGTTAACAACTTATGGATGTTTGTCTCTCTTGCCTGGAATATGACGCCACCTGGATCAGCGTTTAGTTACCAACGCTTCGGAGAAGGGTGCTGCCTCCGTTCCTCACGGCGCTGTATCTTCATGAGCATGGTTGTGAAAACCCCATTTCTCACACGGCAATACAGTTTGGGTTCCACAAAATTCAGATAATTTCTTGAGTAGGTGCGCAAACATTGACTTCTGAAAGTAAGCCCTGCTCCATGGAGTTAGTTATTAATGCATTTCAAATGCTTAGACACAGGCTTGCACCATCAAAACGCTGCGTCTTTGTAAACTGATACTGGTCTAGATACGGTAACTAAAACCAACAAATGCACACACGTTTATGAAAATACATTATAAGCATAGTAATACCGCCTACATGTTTCGGCCACTCATGCTGCCATCCTCAGGTAGGTGCGTTACGGAGAATAAATACAATGTGGTGTTACAAAAGTTATGTGAGCCAATGCACATGTAAAATATTAAAATTTTTATTTAAGAATTTAATACTTAATAATACATTTTCATAAACTTTGTGGGCATTTGTTGGATTTAGTGACCACATCTTACTGTTCAATGCAGGTTATGGATCTTTAAAACTGATACTGGTTTAATTTGAGGTGTTTTCCGAGAATTATAATATGGAGGAAGTGACAAAATCATGAAATCTCGCAAAAATAATGATCATAAACACTTAGAATGGCATCTAACATATGCGCAATAGTTGTTGCGTTACCTATGACGTCACCTAACGAGACTCAAACCCAAAAACCGCTCCCTTGAATTAAACATTGGCAACAGAAACTTAAGGACAGAATATGGCACTTCAGTATAGTTTGTGCGAAAGGTAAAAATATTTCGCTCTTTCCATGCCGTCCTGACTGTACAGACGTATTTACAGATGATGTAACACGTCACACTCCATGACGCATTTTAAGAGCAGAATGTAGACTGCATCATCTGATCGGGGGATCGCTGTGAAGAAAGATGTTACCTTGGTATCCCCTGAGGTTCATCGCCAAACATCTATATAAACATAAATACATCCAGGGAGAAGAAAGAACTTTAAGGGAAAGAAGTGTGTGGAGGAATACAGATGATGATGCTGCAGTGCCTTTTTCTAGACAAAGGACCGAAATTTGTAGAAACTCTCCGGTCTTTCATTCGAATGTAATCGGTTCGAATTTTCACAGATATCGACCTGAGATTTTAACACTTTCCCGTATATCCCTAGGCGAATATAGAAATTATTTTAACAAATTTTAAGAATCAATTCATCTCTATTACATCCAAAATTTTAGTTCCTACATCACAGTAAAGGGAAACCGGGATAGCGTAGTCCGTATAATGACTAGGCCATGGGCTGGATGATCCGTGGTTCGAATCCCGGCAGCGGCAAGGTATTTTTCTCTTCACCAAAACCTCCATAATAACCGTCGGGCCAAACCAGCTCCCTATTCAATGAGTAAGCGGGCGAGGGCCTCAAGACAAGCCATTTAGTGCAAAGGTTAAAGACTGGATGGAACCGTGCCTCCACTGCTTCTTCGTCACAAGAACCAACCGGTTAATGCTGTTAAGAAAAGAATCACTGCTTTTATTAGCATTACAACTAATACATCTAAATACACCCTATAAAAAACAAAGCCTATAAATTCTTTCTCTCAGGTGATAGAACACAGTAATCGCTGTGCCGTAAATGGTTGAGTAATTATTTCTTTAGAATTCTTCCCCAGTAAAAATGTTTACTATAATACTCTTTCCAATCAATTTCACACCGTAACATCTACTATTCAAAAATAACGTCTTTAAGTAAGGTAAGAATCCGCCGTGCCATGGCTGAGGTGGTTAGTCGACGGCCTCTCACCGTGGAGGTCCGGGTTCGATCCCGGGTCGGTCTAAGTGGGATTTGTGGTGGACAAAGTGGCATTGGGTCAGGTTTTTCTCCGAGTACTTCGGTTTTCCTCTGTCAATTTCATTCCACCGGTGCTCCATTAAAATGGAAAAGCAGAAAGAAAACTTCATCATCATCATCATCATAGGGTTGCCTTCAAGACTGCGGTGCGTCCGTAGTATCTGTTGCGGGGCCCTTCAATATAAAAGGTAAGAATACAATAATAAAGTTAGTATTTACAGACTGAAGACTATGAGCTAATCAGACATTTTATTTTCGCAGAAGAAGGCAGAGCTGCAAGAGGAAATTATCAGTAATGCGTGTCAGGTCGCTTCGCCACGGGATTCCTCTTTCTACCTGAGCGCACTGAAGAACAGATTCAGTGGGACTGCTTGTTAGTGTTTCGATGTTGGTTTGTTTTTAGGATTAAGGGAGATGTACTAATTGGAAACGGTCAATACGGTCCGTCCGTGTGGAATCTTAGATGACACAGATCACTGAAACAAGCTTTTGGCGTGACGTGTTCCACTGATTGTTCACTTTCTCCTCGTTATTAGTGACATCAGTTATGTGAAGCATGTCAAGTGAAGAAAACGCGTTAAAATAAAATGTTTCTCTAAGTTTGTCTGTGGCGCAACAGCCAAAATCGGGCCTAGGCCGCCTCATTGTTGAGGTTTCAAGATCACACACAATTAGACACACACATACACATGGTAAGACTGCTCCGAACGAGTGATCAGCTCGTCGCAAGGGCCTACTACAAAACACAAAACAATTAAAAGAGACGACCATCCTTGACTTAATCGGGATTCGAATCCGCGATCCCAGCATACCTCTGCCTTAGACGGCACGGCCACCGAGACTGTCTGTTTCTCTAATTAAAGGCCACAAATTCTTTCCGTAAAAGTTTCTCTAGTCAGTGTTCATTTAGTTTTGTTTAAAATTAATTCCCTCTTTGAGCAAATTTACAGTACAAGAGCTATGCCAGTATGTAACATTAATCTTCTTGCATATTTAAAAGGCTGGAAAGTTATATTTCTATTTGAGGGACAAGTTACTTCCAAATAATATCTATACGAATTAACATTTCTCGTTTGTCTTTATGTTGGCTTATTTATGATTAATATCATAACTTTCGCTACCAAACAGACCTGTAGCAGTCGCTGATGTATTCCCACGTATGAAACGATTTTTGCTCACTTTAGAATTATACGAAATCCAGTAGGCCTAATATTCAAACATGCATGGAAGGGCAAATTAATCTTTTAAATTATATTTACGTTAAACATGAATTAAACTTTTACACTCAGACCCACCAACTTTCAAACGGCATGTTTCAGGCTATATAATTCACTGCCTTAGCTCAATTCATGGAACGGCTTTGGAATAAATTTCTGGTTGCGCAGATTATAATCTCTGCAACCAGAAATGATAATTATCGTATCTGGGCAAGTAACTTGTAGCTGCTCCATATATATAGCTGATGCAGTAAAACAGGGATGAATTTCTGAGGGGTTCACATCAAATAAGAAACATTCTCTGTTACTATTTCTCTCATAATTTGTAAAATATTTACTTTTTTGAAAGCCTCGTCACTTTACTTGTTAAGACATTCTTCAATTTTGCTTTGTATCGGCTGATGTATGCTTGTGATTTCATGTGCGCCAGGCAGTAATACGAGTATAATTACATAGAGCAATTCTACAAAGGTTTCTTAGGGCACTTTCAAATGGAATTCTTACTGGACGCTCAAAATGTGGTTATTAATTCACTCAAATCACACAAATAGGAGAGTACTGAAAACGTATATTCTCATTTAATATAACAGTCGCATTTGGCCCTCCTTGCTTAAAAACGTATGGACGTAATATAGAATTACCATCTGTCTACATTCTGTGTCACAAATAAGTGAGATATTGAAATCCAGTCACTACCCGTGCATCGCAGCTCAAAGTTTCAAGATATGCCACTGAAAGGCGCCTTCCTTCGGGAACAGAAACAGAATGTCTGGACGTTTAACAACAGGCGACATCAGTGCCATCATGTAATGTAACTTAGGGCACGAAAAATTTCTCATTCTCTATTTTCTGTCAGCAAAAACGTGGCCGCAATATATATAATATAAAACAAAGCAATAAAAACTGTAACTCAAGGTTGCAACTTTTAACTGTAACAATCTGATAAAATTCTGTCCACTTGTAACCGAAATTAAAGTTTTGTAATGGAATTTAATACTTCATGTTAATACACAATTATAACTCCTATATTTATGTACACGTGCAGGCTGCTGTGAACAAGGTAATTGAATCTTCAGTTTCCATAAAAGGTGAGTAATATTTTATTAACTAAGGGAAGGTAGTCATGTTCGTATATATTTTCTTATTAAATTAATAAGGCTACAGTTTCCAACGTGGCATTCAGAAAGCTAATTAAGCGTACTTTAACGCGGTTATGTTAAACTAAAAACATTTTACAACTGTAGACTTTATTGCAAGCAGCAAGCAGTCTCACTCTTTACTTCCACATCCTCTGTATCTTAGTGAAATCCAGTCTCATTAGATTCTTGTTTGTGAGTTGTAACCCAGTTCTGAGTAATTAACTGACTACACGTTGCATAGTCATTCTTGAAAATCCAATAGCTTTCGGCTGTACTAAAGTTACGGAAAGAAATCCACGAATGGTCGGGCTGACGGCCCTCGAGGCTCCCAACTCTCTTCTTATATCTGTCTCTGGCCATAACAAAGCCTAGAATGTTCTCTCACTTTATACAATCCCAAGTTAATTAGCATTCTATGGTCCCTACCATGAACCCCACGAATGCAGTCTGCACCACAATACCATTCTCCCATTTACGTTTATTTTTTCCATGTTCTCCCTTTCATTCAGGTTTTTCGAACAGAATTTTGTACGCATGTCTTTTATTCTGCCAGGCATATTACAGATTCCGAGAGTAGCAAGCAGAATAAGAGCAAATTAGCAAAGTGTAGCAAGAATTGCGAGTTTGTCCCACTTTAATATAGCAACGCAAAACTTCACTGTTATTAGAGGAAGTATTAATATTTTCATATACAGGGCATACACAAAAGAATGGTGCGGTTTCAATAGAATTCACTTTTGATACCGCACCATTCTTTTGTGTATACCCTGTACACACATAACTTCGGACACCGAAGTATTTTTACTGCAAAATATTGATGTAAAAAAGGTTATACATAAAAATATTTTTAAAAAGTGTCATAATTAATAGAGGATTACTGCCAACCAGAAATATGTTTATAAAATTTAAATTGAATTCACATGACACAGCGTTTTTGGAATCTGACATTTTTTAAATGTATGTGAAATTGGGCATAATGTCTGTCATATGAATACTGAAATCTAAAGGAGCCTGGATGTGAATGGCGGAGTCGGTATAGTGAGAATGAGTGGAGCTATAACTCGCCCCCTCCATACGCGTTCATGGCGTGTACAGGGACATATTTACCTTTACCTTTACAATGAAATGTCGGAGACAATGAATCTTCTGTAATATTGCGTCACTTCCAACTACATCAATGCTGTATTCCCTTATTGTTTAACCTAATTCTGTCTGTTGGGCTATATTCAGGAATTACATGGAACAAACTGCACCACTCCAATCAAGTTGTGAAAAGGTTTGTCGACTTTCCCCGTTACTGTCCACAAGCTCTGGCAGTGAAATAAAATATTTCAAGTACTTCTAGAGAATCTTCACCTAATACTTTTGCGGTAAGACTGTACAGACTGGGGCAAAAATCATTTGACACTCGATGTTAAATATATTGCTTTTATTGTCAAGTGACTTTTGCGCCACCCTGTATGACGAAACAATAAACTCACGTTACTACCAAACAAATAAATAATTCCTTGCTAGTAAAACCAAGCACTTTAAGCCGTGAATACCAAAGTACTCCATTGTAAATTACATTAAAGCAGTTTCATCAACCTCCCACAACACTAATCGTTTTCCCGAATATCTTCTAACCTCCTTCTCAGACCCAACTGTACGTTTTCCAAGAGATTCAACAAAATACAAAATAACGTGTGTGTGTATATATATGTTATTCATTCATTCATTCTGTAGTCTGTCTTACGACAGGTCCGTAGCCTCTTCCAAAGCGAGTTCTCCACATGGTGCGATCTAGTGCTTCCTCTTTCAATTTCCAGTATCTTTTATATGTTATATACATATATAAAGGTAAAGCAATCCCTGTACATGCCTGGAGAGGCCCTGAGGTTTCCAGAAGGTTCAGGCTCCCAAATTTCAAGACAATCGGCACATGAAGGTGGTAAGGTTGCCAGCCCTACGCACCGGCCGCCTTTACCCCAGGAAATATTCCTGGTACTCATTTCTGTTACAGGCTGAGTCGACCCCAAGACCATAGTGCGGCCGGAAGGATTATGTGAATGAAAAATTCCAATGACACCATCGGGCATCGAACCCGCGACCTTCCGGATTGTAGCGCAGTGCCTGAACCAACTGTGCCCCCATACTGTATATATACTATATATATATATACTTTTTCATGGTATTAGACACATTAATTTACTCTTCTCTAAAGTTAATTAATTTTTTGATCTGCAAATTTATTTCATGTTATGTAGTCGACATGAACGCCTCATAACAAAATTAACGTATATTATTGATGGACAAGATGAGCGGGGAAAAAAGGGTACACGATTTATTTAAGCCTGTATTCCAAACGTATGAAAAATTTTCAGTACATTCACTTTAATTAATCCATTTAAAATTGACTTGAAGATCTATGCAACACTGCCAGCAGACACAGCAGTTTTAGAACCATATCTCTACAGAGTATAACTGTCAGCTTCACGAGACGTCAGTGCGTTGTAACTGCCCCAGCTGCATTCCTAAAGAAATCTAAAATGTTTCTTCATAAAAAATTACGTTCTTTGTCAAAGACGATACATGAATAGCAATCTGGGACAAGACGCCGTTTTTCTAGTAAATATAAGAATAGTTTTATTGATTAAAGTCATTATTTTATTCATACTACCAGCCGATCAACTCTGGGCTGTCAAGGTGGTACTGCCCTCTGTCTTGTAGATATTATCGAAGGATTTTGCACGATCCTGCCGCACTTAGTGTAAAAACCCTAATGATAAAAACAGCAGATCCTCCCTAGTCAAAGCCGCGAGGAGCTAAAATTTACAGAGATAGTATTTACTTGGAGGTAATAATTAAAGTAAATCTTCTAGCAGTAACAAGAAAAATAAACCTCAAAATATTATAGTAATACTGTAATCATATCTTTAAACCTCCAACTACTGCCGTGGAAGGATGGTTTCAAAGTTATCACTCCCGCTTTCACGACCGCACAGTGCACCGAGGCCTGCAGCGCGTCAAGAATTACAAAGTACGTATATTGCAACGAGGCCGGCGTTGGAGGTTTGGCCTATATGGAGGTTGTATGGGCATATTCATAAAAAATTATATAAATTCGTGTTCCGACAAAACTACACTCTTTATTATCTGTTATTTAATACAGTTTATATTAAAAATAGTCCAACATGTTTCGAACTATGTTAGTTTATCTTCAGGGACTCAATTTTATTACAGCAGCTATAGACGTGTGGTACTCATTAAAATACATACGTTAGTAGATAAAATGCCGCTAACTGTGTTGAGTTTGTGGTCACTGTATCTGCTGCTTTGTGTTCACCATTTGTTTGTTAATGGTGTATTCTTTTGCGATATATTTCGGTGTGAGTTGTAGTTGTCGACACAATTTATTGTACCAGATAGCTGCATTAGTTCTATGTAATTTTTCTTTGGTGCTTTTATACTGATAAACTTCTTTTGCCTATAGACGTATGGTACACATTGAAATATATAAGTTAGTAGATAAAGTGTCGCTAACTGTGTTGAGTTTGTGGTCACTGTATCTGCTGCTTCGTGTTCACCATTGTGCACTCACACGTTCAACATTAAAACAATGCAAATTTTGTCCACAGAGTCTATGCATGCGTCGTATGACTCTCACAACATGAAACGATTATTTTCCTACACAGTATTAACCGGTGTGCCTGTGTGATAGAGATGCAGAGCGAATGTTCCCTTCGCCGTGGGCACTGGATAAGTTCAGGTTAGTTTTAGGCATAGGAACAACGTGTCATGTGTCAGACCTTAGTCGCCGACCTCATAGCAGAAGCCCTGGTTCCATCTCCGGCCAATTTTTGTGAGGTTTACCTTTGACAAGTGGCACGGGAACAGACTTTCTCCGAGTTCTTCAATTTTAATCTGAGAGTATCAATCCACCAACACTTCATAATCATTTTCATTTTAATATTACTCTCATCCCCTCCACTGGTGTCTCCACCTTATCGTGGTGGAGAGGATTGTGAGTTATATCCTACATACAATAAAAAGAAGGAAGGCTAACTGGATTGGTCACATCTGGCACAGAAACTGCCTTCTAAAAACACGTGATTAAAGGAAAGTTAGAGGGAAGGACAGAAATGACGGGAGACGAGGAAGAAGACGTAAGCAGCTACTGGATGACCTTAAGCAAAATATAAGATACTGGAAATTAATGAGGAAGCGCCAGCTCGCACAGTGTGGGGAACTCGCTTTGGTAGAGTCTACGGACCTGTCGTAAGACAGACTACAGAATGAATGAATGACAATGAATGAACTACTCTCATCAGAAGTACAAGCGGGCGAAGCCTGGTAACATTCAACCAAAGCAACACTATTTCGGATAACGGGGAGAATTGGACAGAAAGGTACTTCCACATTGTTCTAACTTAAAAGGGATATAATGGCAATCTTTTCTGTTGCCATCAAAAGCGTGCCTTATATCAGGCGATTATTTAGTAAATCACATAACCAATGTAGGTAATATGATGTAAGCAGCCCACTATATAAGTTACAAATGTCAGCAGTAATATTGTCTCAATCTGCTCAATATTTAAAGCCATAAATAAATACGTAACCGTATAAGTTCCAGACCGTCGTGCAAAGTGCTATACGTATAAAATTTGAGCCATAATTACATTTTGTACTGTGCAATTTAATGCGAATTCTAAATATGGAATTCAACAGAAACCTTACAATAAATTACCTACCGTGTGCAACTTAAACAGTCCTTAAAATAAACCACCTCTATATCCTAACGTACACGTCACGGTATGTAGAGGGGTTTATTTTGAGCATTATACCTTAGCTACGTTATGTCATTAAAACACGCGAACGAACGGTCTATGGGCAGCTAAGAGCCCTTCGTTTATAACGAAAAGCGTCAACCAACTCCATAACCAACCAACTCCATGGAGCAGAGTCCTTCTTGGGAACCTAACAGGTCGTCAGCTAGTCAAGAAATTCACCGCATTTTATGGAAACCGAAGGTTCATTACCGCATTCACAAGAGCCCGCCACCTGCCCCTATACTGAACCGGATCAATCCAGACCATGCCCCCATCCACCTACTTAAAGAACCATTTTAATATTATCCTCACATCCACGCCTGGATCTTCCAAGTAAACTCCTTCCCTCAGGTCTCCCCACCAAAATCCTGTATGAACCTCTCTTCTCCCCAATACGTACTACATGCCCCGCCCATCTCATTCTTCTTGATTTGATCACCCGAATAATATTTGGTGAGGAGTCCAGATCAGTAAGCTCCGTGTTATGTAAATATTCTCCACTCCCCTGTTACCTCGTCTCTCTTAGGCCCAAACGTCTTCCTCAGCACTCTATTCTCGAAAATCCTCAGCCAATTTTCCTCCCTCAATGGGAGAGATCAAGTTTCACACCCATAAAAAACAACAGGCAAAATTATGGTTCTGTATATCTTAATCTTTGTATTTTTAGATAGCAAACTGGAAGACAAAAGATTATGCACGGAATGATAGCAAGCATTCCCTAACTTCAATCTGCTCTTAATTTCTTCACGAATGGAATTTTGATTCGTTTGGGTTAGCGCCACAAAAAAAAAAAAGGAAAAATAAATATTACAATGCTGACTTCACATTGATATATTATTCTAAGGGATTTAATTTTAGTGCCATTTGACAGACGACAGGGAGCCACAGAGACTAGGGGCAGTTGACAATGTCTTACTAAGGGAAAGTCAATAATGTGGCACTTTATAAATTATATTTTTCATCAAATATTACTACAGTGGAGGATTAAAGAGATATAGATGGTCAAGAAGTGAAGCACGCCAGGGAGATATGAAGACAGGTGAAGCACTTCAGGCGGCAGATCTTACGGGAGAAGACCACTATACAAGCTGTGACGTAGAATATAATATTAAAAAGGAATCTTAAGTTAAAAACTAGGAAAGTGTGGCCTGCATTCTTCTGGCTCAGGACAGAAGCCAAAGGCGGGCTCATGTAAACACAGTAATTGGCTTCATAAAGGCGATGGAATTCTTGAGCAGCTTAGAAGCTATCAGCTTCTGAATGAGGACTGTAATCCGTTTTCATTAGTACCACATCAATGCCAACGAACACGCGGAAATCTTGTAATTAAATTATATATCAGGCTCACTTTTCATCATAAACCTTACGCTAATCGATCGACTGAGCTACTGTGATAACTCACAGCAGCCGTGCCCATCCGGGATTTATAATATCGAAAAGAGAACTTCGATTCCATTAAGGTGCCTTACTGGACAGAGAGTCTGCTGCTCACACAAGAACTGAGGATGCAGGACTGTCGCGAACAGAATGAAGGATCAATATCACCTTATACGGCCATCTTATCGCCACAGCGAAATTTCAGATAATATCGCGAGTCAATTTATTGGATTCGTTTCAATAAAAGCCAAAGTAGTAAATTCTAATGGGTGCTACTTAGAATCCCTTGAACTACACAAACTGCTACTACCTCCGCTTTATATCGCTATTTTCAGTAGAATAAGACATCTAATATAGCAACGTTAGACCTCAACGAAAATCCTGGCGATATTACTTCAGAATACGTTGCGCAACTGACACATTAGTCGCGACTTATCGTATTGCCCTAGCATCTTAATTAATTAATTAATTACTGAAACATCATCAAACAAAACTACAAATTTCCTGTCTGGAAATGGTTTTCAGTTTTTTAGTTTTATGCAGGTACGAGGTTAAGTGTGAAATAATTAACTAAATTGTAGAAGGATTTATATAATTTATTTAATAAGTAAGATTAATGGCATATTTTTATGATATGAAGAACAAAACAGAACAGAATTCAATGCAACAGACATATTAGTTAACAGTTACAGGAAAGATAACAAAGAGAGACAGTGACAATGTTATGACGCATGAAAAGATATTTGTGTACAAGATTTGGAGCGATGTTTTTTTTAATATTGGAAGTACAGTTGGTAGCTTGAGGTAAAGCATGCATAAAAATATTCTGTAGAACTAGCTATAAGGGCTGCGAACTGTGAATAACCCCGTGTTAAGAAGACTGGCATATTCTATACAATTTGACTCAACTAATAAACATTTGATTTAATTCGATTTTATTTGATATTCATTGTGTAAAAATAAGCTACATTTTCCAGTCATTGTCTCTACATAATAAATTACAGTTGTGTCTGATGGTAGTTTACTAATTAATTAATAGTTTAAACACAACGCAATGTCTTCTTCTGTCAAGTTCATATACCATGCTATGGAGAGTGTCCTCTTTATCCGTACTCAACTGGGACCCAAAAAACGACAATTAAAGCCAATCCCTTTTAAAAGGGGAATTCCTTCCCATAAGAAATAATGTAAATATGGGTTACTGAGAACCGGGTTGGTGTACACAGCACTCTTTACAAATAAACATTAATTGTTATCATTGGAAAAGAGACACTAGAATTACATCAAATGTAAACATTTTCAAAAATAGTTTTAATGCATGTGATGCTTATTATTTTAATTTTTTATTATTTGAGTTATTTTTATGACTGCAAAATCAATGTTAAACGATGTGAATTATTAATTTAAAATTAGAAGGAAATAATTATTCAACAGTTTACTGCAATTTACTGCTTAAAGGAAATGTCTGGACAAGTCTCATAAACTTGTTGATGCCAGCAGCAATGAAAGCTCATAAATAGCATAAGTAAATAAGAATCTGTTACAGATTGTAGCAAATAACAGAATAACCTTGCATAAATGGCTCTACTTATTTATTTTGTGCATACTGTGCGTTAGCTACTTTATTATTATTATTTACCATCTTTATACAGCACATTTACAATTATTTGCCTCAAACAAACCATGTCACTAGGGTATAAAATGTTGCAGTTATTTTGTGTTTACAATATACAGGCATACATGTAATGTTATTTCCCATGTTGAATGTTTCGTGCTTTCACATTAGTACTTTCCGAAGTATGTGCACAGTGTCAAATATGGCTGTTTTCTGTAGTTCCCTGATGTCGTGCTTTACAGTTATGCTTTTCAGAGTTTCTGAATGATTTTGAGATCGTTCCATTTGCCCTTATTATTACTGGTATTACTTTTGTTTTTACACTCGACATGCGCTGTATTTCTATTGTGAGGCCTTCATATTTTAGAATTCCCTCGGCTTCTTTCTTGATCACATTTCTGTCACCATAAATTGCAACATCTATTAACATATATGTTCCTATTTTATTACCACGGATTACGAGGTCCGTTTATTGTTAGGGATGGTACTCTCGGTACTTGTTGATACGACAATACGGTTACCTTACCTCCAGGACTTGTTTCTACTAATTTCGGTACATGCTCGTACCATTATTTCTTGTCCAATGTTACCCCAATTTCCTTCCGTGCGTTAATGTGTAGTTGAGCACACACTCTATCATGTCGCTTTATATATTGTTCTTTTGCCAACATTTGACACTCTGATGTAATGTGGTCTATCGTCTCGTCATACTGTTGACAAAGTCTACATTTGCTATGTGTTTCTGTATTCAATGTTTTTGTTGCAGGATATTTGGTTTGTAACTCCTGATCTCGTGCTGCTATTATTTCATTCTCAATTTCTGCTTTCAGTTCTCGCCTTGACAGCCATAGGAAGGTATCGTCTTCACTAATAAGCTGTCTATCTGCCCTTCAAATATTATCTCCATGCATTACTTTGCTTTCCCATTTTTCTTTACAAAATTTTCTAATCTTCCTTTTGTACGTTACATGCCTTTCCTTTTCGCGTCACTGTTTTCCTTTGTTTTATTGAGTTCTTCTGTCAACTTTGATGCTATCTTAATTATTGTATTCATATTTGGTTGACTGCTTTGGTGGCATTTAAAAATATTTACAAACTGGTCTTCTATATATTTTTTATTCAGATATGCAGCAATATTGATAATCTCTGCTTTTATGTCGCTTCAATATGTAACAATCTTCTTTCCCCTTCTTTTCTTTTTACATAAACCTACAGTCTACGTACACGTATGTCAGCACTCGGGTGATGCGTTTTTACATTGCTAGTATTTCAATACTTGTTCTGTCGAATTTTTTATTTCTTCTAATCTCCAATTAATTTTACGAAAACTGATATATTAATGAGACGGTTAATGCTCCATTGCTATAAGTTTATTCCTGGCATTCAACTCGGATTTCTTTATCATTCTTAATCTTCTGTGTATTTTACGCCTTTCTGTCAATTTTTGATGTTGTATACATTCCTTTTCGTCAATCCTTCGGTACTTGTATTTATTTCCCTGTTCAAGCTCGTGTATTTATCTGTTGGTACCACGTGTTAAATTTTGCGAGTGATCTAATTTTCCTTTCTTGAATACAATCTTTGCAAAGTTGTCAAGTCCGAATTCCGTATGGATATTGTCACTGAAGGTTTTAATTATTAGTAGCTGTTTCTGGAGCTCTTCTTCAGTTTTATTGCCCATGTAAAGTAAGTGTGATATTTGTTGTTGTTATATGCTCTTCATGTACTGTGTTCAAATTATTTCACTACTGTGTGAGAGACATTAAGCTAATTTATTATTATTATTGATAACTTTAGACAAAAATTTGTTTCCTCATCAGTCACATTTGATGTTACTATGGTACTATATTTTCTGTTTAATATCATTATGGGTACAGATAACCTGAATAAAATTATGTATAGACTTTTTCCTTCCTTCGACTTAATTTTCATTTTCAATCAAATTAAATTTAATGTTTTTATTTCCCCTTTCTTTTGTCTTGGCTTTGCCGTTGTCTTTCTCTGATTCGTTATCTCCTTGAACTTGTGCTGTCTCTGTAATTGGCCCACTAGGCTAAAGGTCAGGACGTAAATAAATAAAGAATTCAATTAAACTAAAATGAATTGAATTACTATAACTGATGCAATAAAGACTACTCACCTCTTGCAGTTGCTTCTTATTGGCTCTTCACAAATCGTGTGCAAGAGCTTGTATCATGAGCAAGTGATTTGGAGAAATTGGCAGACGAAACCTTTTTGTGTTGGAAAAGCTGTGCTCCACGAAGTGACCTGTGAGATTGCGAAACATTCTTGCGTATAATTCCTCAATATTTCGTATCCGTGTGTGCAGAAAAACAGATCCCAACCATGTAATGCTGGAACATTTGTGGTCACTTTATGTGTTCTCCAGAAGTTCGGGAAATGTTTGCGTATGTTTTCTGAAATATCTGACCTCGAAACATGCGATATAACGTAAATCGAGACCTCACATAACGTAGACCGCCTACATGATATGGTGGTTTAAAAAATGTCGTTGAATGAATGAAGAAGAAACATAGACACATAAAATATTTCCTACAGTATTCCCTTTCCAGGCGTAATGATTATGATCTCGAAGCCCCGCTCTAAAATATTCCGTGTTTGGTGATTAATACAAGGTTAGGTTACTCAGAGTCGTAGTCACAATCATCAGATCGTAACCTGCATATCTGTTTAGTGGGTAAAGGTAACGTTGTCCCTGTGGAAGCCACGAAGGCATATGAGGCAGTGGATATATATCTCCAACATTCATACGTTAGCAGTAGAGGCAGAGGAGTCGTCAAATTCGGGCAACGGACGCTTTAACCTCAGGGGGGAAAAACCCTCTACCCAGGGACGCCGGCAATGATGTGCAAGGTGATACACTTGTACCACCGTGGGATAGTGACATTTCATAACTTATTAGACTAAATAATAAAAATGTACACAAACAAAACTAAATTTCGTAGAGTTCCTACCGCTTTAATCTAAGGATTCATTAAATATTTTAATTAAATGACAACTATGTTACCGTCTTGCCCAGCAGTGATAATTAAAAAATGTGATCACTTTATATATAGGTAATGTAGACCACCTTGCAAAACTCCTGCAGATGCTCTTGTCGCTACCTATTGAATAGGAAGTCGATGTGGAGGATTTGGAGAAGATCAAAATCTCTTCCTCCTTTCGGGAATCTAATCACGAATATTTGAGTTTCTAGCTCGCAGCTAAGACACAATATCGACAGAGATATCTTGATATTCCCTTACCAGACACAAATGAAAACCACTAACACAAAAACAATGTAGCCACTAGAAAATCTTGCAAATATAGACCAATACACCGGACAGACATATTGGCTTGGGGAGGCTCAGTGCCATAGTTAACGCGGGGCAATAAGACAGCTCCAAACTGCTAGAAACACTGCACGAGGCAAAGCTGTTTACAGGGACAGGCGGAGAGCGAAAGTTAACCAGGCGTAATGAGACAACGAAAGTGCTATGAACACTACAACAGATGAAGTTTTTTACAGGAACATACGGACAGCCAAATTGTATGTGGAGCAACGAGACGGCGCATAGTGCTACGAACACCACACGAGACCGAAATGTTGGTAGAGAGAGAGGGGAAGTCAAAATGCATAGGGAGCAATGAGACCGCGCGCAGTGCTTTGACCAAAACACGCAACCTAAATTTGTGTAGGGACAGGTGTAATGCGGGATAACTAAAACCTTTCTGCGAAAGCAAACCAGGGTGACATTTGCGCTCTTCTGGGATATTATGGAGCGCTTGAGTGGTAGTTCTGTGCCGACGTTTCGGGCCAACATACTGGTCTCATCTTCAAGGGTCAAGAAGTCCAAGAAGAAAGAAAGGATGTATATAATTTCAAGTATACTTCCTTACAATCCGACGTGCAGATTAATGTTTGTTCAGAGGTTCAGGAAATGGCATGCAGAACGAAAGCCATTAAACAAGAATTGTGCAATAAGAAATTTCCAGTAGAAATGGATAACTTTATGGATGCAATATGTAAACAATCCTTATACCGGGCTGGACAGGCCCTGAAGGTTCCAAGAGGTTGAGGCTCCCAGAATATCTAGACAATAGGCACATGAAGGTGGTAAGGTTCTCAGCCCTACGCACAGGCCGCCTTTACGCCCCAGGAAGTATTCCCGGTACTCATTTTTGTTAGAGGCTGAGCCGACCCCAGGTCCATATGTCGATGAAAAATTCCAATGATACCATCAGGAATCGAAGCCGCCACCTTCCGGCTTGTAGCGCAGTGCCTCAACCAGCTGCGCCACCGCTTGCCCTTTCAATTGTTTTCGACATATGTTCGAAAAATACTCAAATATCAAATTTCGTGAAAATCCGTCCGGTGGGAGCTGAGGTGCTCCATGAGGACAGACAGACGGACAGACGGATCGACAGACAGCAGACATGACGAAGCTAATATTCGATTTTTCGCCATTTTGCAAACGCACTTAAATTGTAATGTCTTTTATTTATATTTGAAGGGTGTCGGTTTGGAATTCCGTCCATAACACAGTCCATCCTGACGGAGTTTTTGTAGTTCCTCAGTCCTTTCAGGAGAAAAACTGTCATGGCCGAACTTTTCGGATGTTATTAAGTTCGCCACACTCGATCATCCTCTAATGTATAGTCTTAAGTTCAATAATCGCTGCAGTAACTCCGCTTCATTGAACCCTGAATTTGACCCTCTACACAACATGAAGATAAATAGGGTGCGTGAAGGCATAACTCCAGTATTCTTATCCTCGCCACTAGATGGGGGTGGATGGTCAACTTCACGCCTCAGCAGCTTTACTACCAGGGAAGGACCCCTGCACTCACTGAATGTGTAACTGTTTGGGCCACACAGTCAATTTGGACGTTTCGTAGATTTCTTTACCTGTGCCCGGAATCGAACCACGATTCCTTAGTCGTTCAGTCCGTAGCTTAGTCGCTGTAGTTATTTAATAAATAACCTATAATCCATCCATCCATTCCAGAGTTCGGGTGATCAATGGCGTTCGTGTTGGGACCTATAACAACCGTGACTGCGCATGCGTTTATGCAGTCGGAGAGCACAAGTAGTCTAGAGGATTGTATTCAAAGTGCGTTCGGCAAAGACCCGGTTCCACGGGCAACTATCAGTGGTCATGCAAGTACACTTCCTGTGCAAAGAATTCGATCAATGTAATTTTGATAATTTTCAATTGCGTTTACTTATTTTTCTCCCCATCTTTGTACATAGTCAGCGCTGGGTTTGTTTTCAGTGTAAATAATCAATGGTAAAATTTTGTCTCTCATAAATACATATTATTTTTTAAATAAACATATTTGTTTTAAAAAGTTTTATTTGGCTTTGGGATTCGAAATGTACTCTTTTAGTTTATAGGGTTTCTGTAAAATTCGCATTTAGTCACATGGGTTCTACAGATGTTAAAGAGTTGGGAATACTACTATACCACCGATATAGACATAGGCCTGCATTTATTGTAGTTACAAGACTTTCCGAAATAACCACCTGCAGTCGACAGCACAGCCAGACCTAGGGATCTCGTGTATAGACTTCCTCAGACGATGGACAATATTCAATGCAACATTGTTATAATAAACCATTATAGATTTAAGATGTGGATTACGGTATGATGCAGTCCATTGTCTAAATTCTTCTTCGTATTTGGCATATCTAGGATTCAGTTCTCATTCCGGAGAACGTACATACTTACTGAGGTTTATCTTTATTTATCTCAGGCTGTACATAACGCCGGGATGGTATCTCACGTTTAGCCATAAGTGATCCCCTCTACATGACTTCAAATGCATTACTCACTACTATCGTAGCCTTCATCGCAATATAAATTAAACTATTACAGTGTCTTAAATAAACCACACATAAAAAATTAAGCTGGCGTTCTCAGACCACAAACGGAATGCAGTTTTTAATATATTGCTGCCCCCCATAATGGGCAAATATACCCGCCTAAATTAAATATTTAATTTTAAGCAAATAACCCGTAACTCTGTTAAGGAAAATTTAATTAGTAGGCTATATTAACGTGTTTGCAATCACTAATAAATTAGTACTATTCTTAATAAAGTACAATGAAGTTTCAATTAGTTTTTGTCGCTTTAAATCCCGGTGACTCGTGACCCCATCAGAAAGGGAGAATATACCCCCCAAGGTATTAAAATACTAAAAACGTTGGGGTTTTCAGAATAACTGCGTTCGCTTTTTCATTATCTAACATGCAACGTGGCTATTGTTAATATCATGGTAATTTAATTGCTTTAACATTCTTTACATCTGCAGCTGAACATTTGTACGGCATATAACTGTACGCAAATGCGACTATCCCCTTTGTACGCAGTGTCATTCCATTCGCATTTCATTTCGCCGCTCCTTTATATACGTTCTGCCATCCCCGTGCCGTTTATTAGTGAATGATAGACAGCAAGCTGCAGAGGGAATTGGGGTGTCCCCGTAACCGGCACGGAATACTTTAATCAAGATGTAACATTTACACAGAACAAAATACAAAGGGAAGTTCGCCTTGAAATTTCATTTAGACTTTCTATGACACACAGAGCTGCAGTTACAAGCATTTTTAAAATACAAAGTAGTTTCGCTGACGCAACTCCTGAGGCATTATGGGCACATCTCGTAATATTAATCTACCCAAGACTTCAACAGAAACAATAAAAGGGACTTAAAAATAAAATGCGAACATTAATTACGTAATTTTCAGTATTATTTCTTTCTGCGTGTTTGTACGACACAACTCAAATAAATATGTAATGTGGAAGTTGTCTCTGTATACTTGTCCGTGTGCTTCAGCCACTACATTATTGAAAGTACTTCGATTACATTTCGTACGTGACATCCTATATTAAAAGGTATTGAGGCAAATATAAAATCAGTGGTGTCAGAACAATTTAATGCCTTTTATATGAAACTCAAACTAAGGTTATCAGTTATCTCAAACACCGAATTCGTACAAAATACTGACACATGATACACGTGGAATTGTACATCTAGCTCTAGTGCTCTTCACCGCAGACCTAATATAGGGCAAACACATACGGAATTTGTTCCCTACTCCTTCCAATATGCAAGGTAACAAGATATGTTACAGTAATATGCGCGTATTGCAACAGATTTTATGGATGCGATTTCAATAGCGATTCAAAATTCTATTTTTAAATATATGAGTGTCTCACTGTGGGTCGGAATAGCGTAGTCGGTATAGCGACTCGCTACGGGTTGGATGGTCCGGGGATCGAGTCTCGGTGGAGGCGAGATTTTCCTCATCCGTCCAGATCGGCCCTGGGGCGCACGCAGCCTCCTGTACAGTGGGTATCGGGTTTCTTTCTCAGAGGTAAAGCGACGGGGCGTGGCGTTGACCACCCATCCCCACCTAGCGCTGAGGTTAAAGAAAGAGTACATCTGTACCTTTTTCTTTTTTGCTTCCTGAACCTTCATGGCCTGTTCCAGGGTAAACTTTTTACCTTCGCCTTTTTTACCTTTCATGAGAATATTACTATTGCTTTATTCTTCTCCTACAGTGCATTAAAAATTCACTGTGGAGTTGCTACTACCACGGTGGTTATGCAGTAATGCAAGATCTAGAACTGGCACAGCCCATCGACGCAGCACCACAATTGGCAAAATCGACAACCTGCAGATCGTGAACATAACACCACTTGCACATTTGTGCAATTTTTATTATCTGTGGTTACAGTGCTCTATTACGTGGTACGTGTAAACACTGACTTTTCAACTTCCAACTCTAGGATTAGCTGCTACAGATCCGCCCCGACATTCAGGTTCGTTTAAACATTTATTTAAATATAGCACGGTGAAAATAGGGGGTGGTGTACTCGGAAATTTAGATACCAAATGATAACACGAAGACACGTAAATGTAGAAGTGAACTAAACTGGTGTGGCTATGAGGAGTTTTCGTTCAGCTGGAACAGGTGGGCAAAAATGTAAATCCAATGGAAAGAGTGTAAATTAGATATTACAAATATGGCCAGACTAAATATTTCAGACTAGTTTTAGATTAACATAAGATCAGTCTTGACTGTTTGAGTGAAGGCCTCCTTGTGTCATCAACCTGACTTCTTATTTTGAGTGCCAAACCTTCTTTAATATGTTATCTCCACTATACTGCGATGTTGCGAAGAAATGCAATAATAACCCGGGCGAAGAACGAGTACTTCTTTTTGTAATATATATATGTGTTTAAACTCCACAACTTCAATTTCAGTAATTTTCCAACATGGAGAATGCTTAGTAAAATACAGGAAAAAGTAGTTTGTTCCAGACTGTCAGCTGGTGTTTCCACAGGATACACTGAAACAAAATTCATTTTATTTTGTGCGCCCATCTAGTCTTACTTTTATTATGTAAACTGTTCCTGCTTGACATGGTTAAAATATCTGCAGTGTAGGGTCTGCAAACGTTGCAATTAGTTCTTGGAACAAACTTTAAACAAGGTGGGAAACGCCTGTCAGCATTTTGGTGCTTTCACTCTGTTATTGCTTCTAGATTTTCCCAATTTCTGATTGTTAAATATTCATAATTTCAAGCAACACAAAGATAAACGTCAGGATATTAAATGTATTTCCAACTCTTTAAACAAACACGCTGTATGTTTTATGACTATACTAGCAATAGCATGCTGTTCGATTGTAGCGTCCTTGCTATAATATTAAGAAAATAGTGTGTGTAATGAAAGAGAAAAGTAAGGCTGAAAATTCATAGTTTACTGCAGCACTAAACTAATACATCAAAACAGAACTCTCTTCAATGTAATGTAACTCCTTGTTTTACGAGTGGGAGGATAGGCAGGTCTACATCCTAATCCTGCTTAGGTTTGAGAGAAGCGCAGTTCACACATAGGCCTTTATGTGAACCTCCCATCATATTTAAAGTATTTTAACGAAACTGAAACACGCAGATCAAATATGTCAGATCACATCTCTAACATCAAAGTCTATTAAAATTTTGCAGTCATTCCTGAGTTGATATGCCCTTAAAAAGGAGACGGATGGGCGGTCGGAAGGAAACTGCGATTTTAATAGGCGGTCCGCAAGGATGGTAATGCGTCTAAAATTAATCAGGTGATTGGTGAAATGGTTGATTCTTGTAATCGAGATAAAGTGTATTTACGGCTCGGTACGAACGGAATACTTAAGTGTAACACAGGTTAGCCTCAGTTTTAAAGGGTTTAACTTAGATAAGAAGCCTAGGTAAATTTAATACAGCCCGTGGGTAGCTCAGCTGATTGGCTGAGTTAAAAGAGCTGGGAAACGTTCCCATTGAGAATTTAAAATTTCCAAATATCGCTTTGCGAAACTCCATTGAAATAGGAGTTCATGTCTTTATTAGCCCATCTAACCCATGAAGATGATTATGATGAAGATAAGAACTTAATGTTATCACAACAGAGAGAAACCTCCAATTAACTTCAATCGTCATTTCCTAATAACCATCTTGAGACACATAGGCCTCGACAAGCCCTTAGGAGGGCTCCAGGAGGTTGAGGCTACCCGAATTTCTAGACAATCGGCACATGAAGGTGGCAAGATTGTCAGCCCTAAGCACCGACAGCCTTTACCCCAGAAGATAACCTGGTACTCATTTCTGTAAGTGGCTGAGTCGATTCCAGGGCCATAGTGCGGCCGGAAAGATTAAGTCAATGACCCCATTGGGAATCGAACCCGCGACCTTCCGGCTTGTAGCGCAGTGCCTCAACCAACTGCGCCGTATTATTGCAATATAGGGCGGTATTATACTAAGGGTTACTGTGTAAGAACTTCACTAAAGACAACAGGCCTCTGAATAGCATAATCCGTGCATAATCATGCGAGATATATGCATAAGAACATCAGTTTAGAGAGTATACGACCATGACATCACAAGAATAGTTTGCTAGCTTACCTCCGCGGCTGTGGAGCGACAGGCCAAGATCGCCTGCTGCGCAAAATGAGAGCTGTCCTGATTGTGGTGCTGAAAGTCTGCGTTCCCATCTGTGGAGCTGATGTTCGCTTCTTGCACCAGGGACTTCGCCGTCCACCGTAACCCCAGAGATGGTGCGAGGGGCCGGGGCCCTGCTCGCTACAAGCCCGACGTCCCCGCCCACCGAGGAGAATCTCCCTCCGAACCCTCTCAATGTCCAGACCACAAGACGTCATGTCAGTCATTTTTACAAAACGGGCACTTCGCTAAGTCTCTTTATAAAAGCACTGTAATATATTTATACGAAAATATAATTTTGCGAAAACTCTTCGACACTAGGGATTTCTTCTAACTCAGACCTCCAGTTCAAAGAGTATCATCAACAGAGTGTTCGTAAATTCACAGCACTTTATATCGTCCTAATGGCACTTCCATTCACTTCGCTTAAAGAAGCAAAGAATGTCCTCTATTCACTCATGCTACATGGCATATTTTCAGTTCCTTAGAAGATATAAACACTTTCATAAAATATTAAGATCCTCATACAAATATCTTCATATAAACACAAGTATCTGCCTTCTCAGAGAATAATACAGCATTATAGGCAATTGTAAGTGTTTATTTGATGGGATTATTAAAAAAAGCACACGTGCTTCCTGTCGTCATAAGATGATGAACTGTCAATTTAGCGAAGACTTCTAAGCATTTGCTTCATACACGAATGCACCGTGATACAAAATCCTTCTTCGTTGACAATCTGAGGTGACTTTGTCTCTTAATAAAATGAATTACGATCACTGGTTTTTACTTTCTTCCACTTCAATGTTTACTAAATTTTTTCTCCAAATAAAAACGTCAGTGCATAAACATACGATATGTTTGATGTTGATACCAAATATTTCCTCTCTGCATTGCAACGCACCTCTCTGCCATAACCAAGTATCTTTGCTGCATTAACACTGTTCTCCATCGCTATGGATCATATTTCGTGTTCGTTTAGTTCATTACTGGAGTGTTTTTCCCATCTCTGCAATAACGAAATAAAATTTTACTTTATACCTGTAGAAAGTGAACGCACATAATTAATGAATGTATAATAAACTTTCAAATGTATTCCTCATGTTATAATTATTGAAAATTATTTCACACTCGGTTATTTCTTAGTGTATTGTTAAGGAAGCAAAAGCATAAACGGACGACATTTTTTATAAAACTTCAATTTACATAGATAAATGTGTCCTTATTTGCACAGAAAATCAGAACATCTAGAGGCGAATATATCTAAAATACAAATGTTAAACTCCAGTCCCTTGCTACACAGGACCAGAAAAGCTATTCGGTCTCTCTAAGCTATATTGTCTCTGTGCAGAGAGAATAAATATGTATGAAGAACGTAACATAAACATTTCCCTGGATCATTACTAGAATATACGTCTATCCAAAGAAATGAAATTTTGATTTTGTTGTACCTCTGAAATATCCTAAAAATTTCCAAGTTCATGACCCACTGGATTGAGCTTCATAATGTACTTAGAACGAGGAAGTAAGAACTCTTTGTTTCTTGTTTTAAGTTGGTAAAAAATATAAAGAGCATAGGATTCTGTAACTTCCCTTCTAAATCCTTTACACAAACCAGTTTCAGACAAACAGGATTATATGAAACGATCCGACTGCAATATTTGAGCTTTTCACAACGCTTTTCGTGAAGACTGATGTCATTCGGAATGTTACGCCGTGTCGACTAGTGAACAGTTACCGACATTTCGAATAATCGTAGTGCTTCATCTTCAGGGATAAAAATTACAATAAGAATTCCTGGGCTGCTTTAAATTTCATTATTTAAAATTAGACATACGTGTTTACTCCCCTTATTATTGTATAGAATTTCAATACAATTCATTGAACAACGTGCTCGGGACTGCTGTCGTGGGTTTATTGACTATTTCTAACAGACGCCAACAACAGATCTCACTTAATGGAGAGGCGTGATTCCAATGGGTAACGGACAGTACGTATGTAGTAAATCACATACATACTATTCGTTACCCATTAGAAAAATCACAAATATTTTTATCTGTATTTTAATTTTTAATATATATTTTTAAATCACGTATTATTTTTAAAATTTATTACTTTATGTCCGTGCATTGGTTCAAAAGCTTCTGTAATATTTCGATGTATCTATCCTTTGTAATGCACCTCCCTGAAGATGGCTACATGAGTGGCCGAAACATATAGGGGGTATATAGTGTGTATAATATACTTTCATATACTTATGTGCATTTGTTGGTTTTGATATCATATCTAATGTCTTGATGCACTGTTACGGATCATTTAAAATTCTTAAACTGAAGTTTCGATCCTTCAAAACTTTTTATTTTGCAGAAATAAAAAATTATCGCGAAAGTAAATGAAAACACAAATGTTGTGTATGGTTTTACAAGCACTTAATAGAAGAAATACTTAATACAAAAAAGCATATAAAATGTATTTAAAAATATTCAAACGCATGTCGAAAAATTCCATTCACCAAGTATCTTAATCTGTGTGACTCAGAGGGTTTTTTATTGAAGGAATTTTAATTGATTCTTCTAAACAATCAAACTTTTATTTTACTACAGAGTTAGCGAAGGATTGGCTGGGGAAATCAATTAAGTCATAAAAAAACCGGTGAAACTTGGAAGCGCTAAGTTCATACTGGTGCTTTGGGGATTTTTCCTGAGTGTTACGGTCGTAAGTACGAGTTCCAGCCATTAACCTAAGGGGCTTTTTAACTACTAGGTCACTCACAAAAGCGGGGGGTAGCAAGCTTAGCCGCCGTAAATCTGGGGTATACTGCAATATGGACCACAGTTTAACTCATTTTTCTGGTACTTTTTCATTGCAACCCAAATGCTGTAAGTAACTACATACACCAATTCGCTCACGTTCCTTGTAACATTCACTTTTACTCCACCTGTTTAATTGTGTTCACTTCTTTACGGATTGGTTGCAATAGGAAAAAGTAATCGTAAATAAAACGAAAAATTTCCCGAACTGAGTCAGGAGGAGGTTCGGTAATTTGGCTCGACATTACGTTTATCGTTTTTTTTAATTCGATTAGCCTTAAAAAGATAAGAAAAAATGAGAGTCACAATCGAGACCCCAGCAGGTATAAACAGAAATGAAGCTTTTGCGATGGAAAGATATGGCAATAATAATGCAGGCAATGGAGACGAAATTTCTGGGTATATAGGCTACTCAGACAGCATAGATATAAGACGGATATTCAACGAAGTTGAAATGTGTTCATTGTGAAATGTGATGTTCTGTCATCGGCATTGCAGGAATTTTCAGTTCTTCTGGTGTGTAATTTCGTGTCGACCGCTAATACTTACAGATGTTTGAAGGACAGCAGTACTTGCATGTTCAAGGTCAAGCAGTCCTAGAACACTTGGGCTGCTTGACCCTGAAGATGAAGGCAGCATGTTCATTCAAAACGTTGTTCAATACTTACCAGTACATGCAGCATAATATACAATAAGATTTGAATTTGCAACCTCATTTAAATTTGTTACTGCCATTGTCAGATTCTTCAGTAAAAAGGTGAAGTTGTCCCGGTACAAGACATGAAGGCGTATAAGGGAAGCAGATTATATCTCCACTCATTCTTAACCTCGGCACTATAAGGAGTTAAGTGGTCAACTTCTAGCTGCTTGAACCCCGGAAAATAACCCCGTTACCCATTGAACAAGAAGCTGGGAGGCGGTCTGGACGGTTTGGGAGAAGGGGAAACCTCTTTCCTCTGCCCGGCATCGAACCTCGGACCGTCCAACCGGTAGCTACTCTCCACAACGACTACATTATCCCGGGTTCCTTGATACTAAAGTAGTGAATTATTTTCAAGTTGAAATATTCATGCACAGCTTCCGTGCTGTTAGTAGCCTACGTCAGTTTCTTCTTCACTGATCTTCCACAAATCCTTAAGTTGATTTACAGTACACCAGAAAGAAAAAATAAAGGCGTGATAATACCGATATCATACATAGTATGTGCCGGATAACTCAGTCGGTATAGTGACTAGGCTACGATCCATGGTTCGATTCCATGCAGGTGCAAGAGATTTTTATTTGGGATCTACCCAACCTCCTACTCAATGGTTAACCCGGCGCTAAAAAGGTCGGGATGTAAGGCTGAGTACACCCCCAAACTAGTGTCGATGTTACGAATGGATGGAGCTATACATCTTCTCCCCTTATATCTCTCCATGGCTTGCAAGGACAACACACCTTTATATTGTTAAGTGAACAATGCTTGTCCTTATGCCGGCTAAAGTAATCACTGTACATAACGTAAAATTCACCCTATCACAGGCCATGAACTCCCAGAGAAGGAATAGAGACATAGCTCTACTCTTTCTTTAATCTCGAGGCTAGATGGGGGTGGGTGGTTAACATCACGCCCCGGCCGCTTTAACCCGGGAAACAGACCCGGTACCCATTCTACATGACGTATGGGTGGGCCCCAGGTGCGGTCTGGATGAGTGCTGAAAACGTCGCCCCACTGAGAGACAGTCCAGTCCGTAGCAAGTCGCTATACCGACTGAGCTACCCCGGCCCAAAATGAGTGTACATAGCGTATTAAATATCAGCATATATATATACTGTATAAAAATGAGTATCAAAAGTATTATATTTAGACCCTATTCATACAGATACTCCTACATGCTTCAGTCGATTGAAATACTCGTACGTAGGGAACTTCTACGTGAATAAATATGTTTTCAAAGCTTATTTGCATATAGCTGACGTTACTGATTTGTAATATTGATGACAGGATGTAGAAGGAGAATAATGAGTGGATAGTATATATAATATACATCAATCTCTCCTCAACATTTGTTTCAGGCCTAGGAACTAGGCACGTTCGCAAAATTGCGAAGAGCGACTATTAGCTTCGTCATGTCTGTTTGTCTGTCTGCCACTCCGTCTGTCCGCATGGAACAACTCGGCTCCCACTAGATAGATTTTCATGAAATTTGATATTTGAACACTTGTCGAAAATGTGTCGAGAAAATTCAAATTTCATTAAAATATGACAATACTAAGAGGCACTCGACATGAAGACCTATGTACATTTGTAATAATGTCTCGCTGAATTCTTCTTAGAATGAGAAATGTTTCAGACAAAAGTTGTAGAGAAAATCAAGACACACATTTTATGTTCGATAACTTTTTTTCGAAAATCGTGCAGTTTATGAGATAATGTGGGAAAATATGATACAGCCGGACAGGCCAAGGACGACAATAGAATAGGGTGCACGCTCTTTGCATGCTGGATAACTAAGAATACAAACACACACTCAGAATACGTAATACTTATTGCTTTTCCACGGCAACAATGGTTACGCGAACGCGCCTCAATGTTACATTATACGTACATTGTCTATCTTGTTCGCTTTCCAGACGCGTAGACGTTATGCCGACTTGCGTTTGACTACATTCGAAACATAAAGAACAAAATTTGTTAACACATTATATGGCACAGCTACCATATCAGTATATAGAAAATACTAGATTAGAAACAGTATTTCAGATGGACAAGGTTGTTGTTTCAGCTACAACGTTCTATGACTCATACCCGAGAAGTGTCGTGCTCGAATTTCGACTGGGACATCGAATACAATGCAAGGTGGTCCGTGATATTCCTCAGTCCTTTGGTCAACATACGAGAATAAAGTCAGTCAAAATACTTCCGAAGCTTTACCTGTTCCTGCATTCTTTTTACCACAAGGCCAATGAAGATTATCGTTATACGTATATTTATCTGTATGCACACTTCAAGACCTATAAACTGCAGCAAAATTATATGACAGGACAAGGGAAAATGATGTGCTACTCACAAAGTGATTGTAATACGCTATTTGCAAAGTTGCTATCATCACGATAAGATCAGCAAACGGTTGCTATCGGCAACTATACCGGATACCTCTTTACCATCCTGTGACAGTAGATTCTCGTCACACGCTTGCTCCCATACACTACGGCGATCAGCCTCTGGTTTGCAGACTATACGCTGTAAGTCTCAGGCTGCTGAAGCACTAATCTAATCGAGTCCAGTTGAGTAACAATCGATTTTGATTTACTACTATCCTATGCCTCAAAGGTAACTCGTCCATATGGCAAAGAATTCCCGTATACTGTACCTGTGTTACACTGCATGAGTTGAGTAGAGACAGGTGAAGCTGACGGTATGCCGTGGCAACATCTTAGTGCGTCAGCCCCGATTAAATTACACTAGACTTAATCTCGTTAGTTTCCCGCAGCTTGGAACTGCTTCGTCCCTAAACATGAAGTCTGAATGTTCTTTCGAAACGTCGATAGAATCTACAAAACTATAAAATATCGCATCACTGTTATCATAAAATTGTGAATAAATTTGAAAATTTTCATAAAACTTGGGGAGACTTCCATTCAACAAGATAGGCAATATACGTATAACGTAAAACTGTGCTGTTCATGTAAACATTGTTGCATTCTGTGTGTGTTGTTGAGCTACATGTCACTGTCAACTATATAAAAATATTGAGTGTTGCACAGCAATACATTTATGGCAAATTGATGTCGCCGGCAGCAATAAAACGTACGTAGGTCTTCATATAGAGTACCCGATGCTGCATTGAAACAAAAGAATGCTCGCTTGCTCATGGCCTTCTTTAGACGTAAAATTTGGCTAAACAGATCGCAATGACAGGTAAGTCGTTACACATTTTCTCAGTTTTTGCAATCGTTGCCGTAAAATATTTTACGACATCAGACGGAAGTAATAAGTATTAAATATTGTGAGCGTATGTCTATATTTTTGCCGTACTGACCCGGCATGCAAGTCGCATTTTCTGCGCCATATTATATTGTCGTCTGTGGCCGGTCTGGTTCTGCAATATTTTCCCACATTATCTCATAAAAGCCAAGAGTTTCGGAAAAATGTTATTTAACCTAAAACATGTGTTTTGATTTTCGCTACAACGTATCTCATTATAAGAAGAATTCAGCGGGATAAGATCATGCATTTACATACGTTTTCATGTAAAGTGCCCGTTATTCATGTCAAGTTTTAATCAAACTTGAATTTCTTCGACAGACTTACGAAATATATTCAAATCTCAAATTTCATAAAAATCTTTCCAGTGGGAGCCGAGATGTTCCGTGTGGACAGACAGACATGACGAAGCTAATAGTCGCTTTTCGCAATTTTGCGAACACGCCTAAACAACTGAGAATTGTGTTCCTACAATGAAGACTGAGACAGCAGATTCATCTAAGACATAAATAAAATTCTACCAGACTACACATAGTTACATCCCAAAGTCGACGGTCTTCAAACTCAAGACGGAAGTTAATTCACAGGGTTTTTAAACAGCCATGAAAAATTGATTTCCATAACAAAGGCAAACCGCTTAACGACTGATAAACTTACTACATTTTGTAGGACTGCTGGGGAGCGAATTAAGTCTTAGTGAGTGGCGGTCATGCATCAGTAAAGCCTAATCCACATGCCGAATACTAACTTAAAAGAGTCGTTCACTTCACATCCATACTAACAGCATATATGCCTGCATTATGAGCCAGTACGTACTGTGTGTATACGGGACTAATTAGAACTGCAACTCGGTACTCTGAGTGTGCCCACGCAAATGGGCGAAATGAAAGATCGGTGATTTCATTTGTCCGTAGTATGAAATACAAGCAACGATCAAAAACGTGCACAACCCGCAGCGACCACGGGGCGCCAATTGTACCCAATTAAGCAAGGTATCGATTGCATCGTCTCACTGAGCCAATTACGAATTACTCCACAGACGGAGCAGAGCGCTCTGCAGAGAAAATTCTGTTAAAATTGACACAAACAAATTACCGTTTGGACAAAAATCACTGAACTGTACGGAATATGAGGATCCAAGATGGAGGTCGGTAGCTCTTAAAGTGCTGCCTGTACTTTGATTACTGAAGCCCGAACAAAGTGTTTACCATACAGCCAGCTCACATTCCCTGAAATTGATTTAAAATTTTCGTTCAGATTTTTGGATTTTAAAGAGTTGAAGCTATCGAAAGACGAAGTAAATCTGACAGTGTAACAGGTGGGATACTTTAAAATTCAGACACACACACAAATGTCCAACCCCAGTGTCTTACTCCCTCCCTCTTTGTGTCTTCCTCTCCGACCGATCAGATTAGTATGGTGGTAACGTGAATTCCAACTTCGTAAGGAGAAGCTTTATAACTTTCTCTCAGTTAACTTTAAGCGAGATTAAATTAGGAGGATATGAAAAGCGGTATATGTAGCAAGCATGTGAGACGTGAGAATGTATTCAAGAGATCATGTCGTAGGCTTTAGCGTATAAGGTATGAGACTATGATGAAATTTAAAAATAGGATTTAAGAATGTATATTTGGTTCAAGTCACTGAGGATTGTGTTTTCAGAGAATATTCGGCCATCCGTTTCTCCCAATTGTTTATATGTAAAACCTTGAATTTAGTACTTAGGTAAAATATTGTACTATACTTTTGTGGGGGCGAATAAAATCCTACAGAACTACAAGTACAAAGTGACGAAATGTAGATTAGCCTAAGCCCAGTTAGGCCTGCTCGATACAGGTGAAACTTATTTACCTTGATGGACGTTATCTCGTTGTGCTTTCGACAATCATTTAACAAGCAGTTAAATCACCGTCTAACACTTGCTGCTTACACACGCGTGTGGAAATAAAAGAAATGCAGGCAGCGACAAGACCACATAAATATACACAATTACCATAATAAGAAAATGGTTAAAGTAATTCAAAACTTAGGACAAAAAATTAAATGAAAATATTCGTAAAACTTACATATACAAATAAACAGAAGCATCATCATGGGATGGACACATGGAAATCTAGTGACGAAACAGTACATATGCCTCACACACATTTGAAAACTTAGAAATCCATAACTGTTAATAAAACTTAAAAACTAATGTAATCATTTGGACTTTAACGTATTCGACTAATATTTGGCTTATTCATTGACATTTTAAAGCATGGGTTAAGATAAAAAAGACACATCGTCTACACACTAAATGACTATGAAGGCATTTTACAATTAACAAAACTGTAATAAATAACATGTAATATGAGATCTCACAAATATATACATACATATATATATGCAAGTTTACACGTTCACTTTTATTTTAAGTGTCTATATACAAGCCTGATTTCGGTCCGGAAGGACTGAAACGTGTAGCTTTCATATAGTACACAAATACACAGGTGTGTTAAGGAGTGATTTAACTGATTATTTATTCAAACTTATTTAAGTAGCGGAAGCTCCCAACACACATTTCGACCTTAATATGTGTTCCCAGGACTTGTTTTCTTCTTATAGATAATAACTGCACTGTGCTTGTATTGTGTGCTAAATTGTTGCCTGAATTGGGTGGTTTGTCTTCTGAACTTCGCATCTATAGAGGGAGCTATAAGCTAGGAAGTGGACCCCGAGGAACAGAGTTACAGGCTTTTCCGACCTAAACTTACATCCCCCAGTTAGATCGGAAAACCGAGCGACATACCCTTTGAACACGGTATTATATGAGGGTCGGGCAGAAAATAAGTTTACGACGAATATATTTGGTTTCTTTAATTCCATACCTAAAGAGAACAGTTTATACTTAACGTTACTTCTGTGTCACTTCCTTCCCACATAGTCTTTCTCATAAATAAAGTAATGATCATATCTTTGAAGGACATTTCTTTTCGCCTCTTACAGAAGCCAGTCTCATGTGTTATCAGCCGCCGTGTCTCAAGTGCTTCCAATTCGCTATCATCTTCAAATTTGTTGCCGCAAAGACTTTACTGGAGTAAGGGAAACAGATGATTATCTCTCAGAGACAAATTTTCCTGGTATAATCACGAACCACGTGAGTTCTCTAGTTACAACATTTTACGCTACGTAAACTTATTTTCTGCCGATCCCAGAGGCCGCGCGGTCTAAGGCGTGGGTCTTCGGCCGTTCGCTTGCTGGGATTGTGGGTTCGAATCCCGCCGGGGGCATGGATGTTTGTCTGCTGTGAGTGTTGCGTGTTGTCAGGTAGAGGTCTCTGCGTCGGGCTGATCACTCCTCCAGAGGAGTTCTACCGAGCGTGGTGTGTCTAAATGAGCGTGATCGCGAAGCCCAGAGAACGGGGAAAGGCAACCCGAAAAAGTATCGAAAGTGCCACATGAAAAAGACACTTATTTCCTAACCGACCCTTTTTGTATTTACCGGCAACATAATATGAAGGGAGATCCTCGACGCAATGAGCGTCTATCAGATACGTAATACGGACCCTGCTGCGTGTATTCAGTTAGATCCCAGTTATATCTCAGAAGAGCGCAGATGTCATCAACATCGCGGCGAAAGCCTGAAATCACAGTTAGATCTCGTTCTTTAAATTTCCTCCCCCCCCCCCCAATGGCTCGACAGCCCCTTGGGGGCCTAGGCCGCCTCATTTTTCGAGGCTTCACGATCACACTTTAGACACACCACATTCGGTAGGACTCCTCTGGACGAGGGACCAGCCCGTCGCAAAGACCTCTACCTGACAACACACAACACTCACAAGAGACATTACATCCATGCCATAGGCGGGATTCAAACCCACAATCCCAGTAAGCGAGCGGCTGTAGACCCACTCCTTAGATCGCGCGGCCACTGAGATCGGCCGTTCTTTAAATACCTAGGGAAACTATTAAAAAGGTCCATATAAACCAGAACAAAGTGTTTGTATCTTTGAACAGGAAACGAAACACGTGGAAGGAAGAACGTAAGGAATGAGGTCGGTACACTAAAGATAAATAAGAAACATCAATTTTTATCAACTAAAGAGCAAAGGCAATTATTCAGTTCCAGTTCATTGTAGCGTTTCTTAGAAAAGCAATCTGTAAGTGGTAAAGATCCGATTAAAATCACACCCCAATAATTATGCATAATTATTTCCAACAGCTCTTTAATATGACTCGTATATGAAATATTTTGAACAAAAGTCCAATTACTGTGTCAAATGAGCCGTGTATTTAGCGCCAGTACACACACGTTCAGAATGAGCCATGTGAACTGCTGTGCCTGTTCTGTGCATCGCTTTGATACACGAGTAGCGCCAGCTTCCTGTTCTAATATCCTAATACTGTCTGTGTTAATTTAATTGTACGGCAAAACACTAACAAATACACCCGAACGTGCAAATACTCCTATACTTTGTACTGTACCAAGGAGAGATGTAATTCCATAAACAATGAACTACGGACGTGACTCGATAAAAGAAAGGAACTTTCATCCATTCTAGTAAAAGGGCATTGAGCCGATCCCGATGGTCGTGCCAACTAAGGCGTAGGTCTGCGGCCGCTTAGTTGCTGGGATCGCGGGTTCGAATCCTGATTAGGGCATGGATGATCGTATTTTGTGTCTGTTGTGTGTTGTGTAGGTAGCGGCCTCTGCGACGCTCTGATCACTCGTCATAGGAGTCCTACCGTCTATGTGTGTGTGTATGTGTGTGATCTAGATACCTCAACAATGAGGCGCCCTATGCCCGATTTGGGCTCTGGCGTCACAGAAAAAAAGTAATGTGATATAGATGAGACTCATTAATTATCAGTGTATTTAATAAACTTCATAAAAGTGCTTAACAAGAATCTCATATTTGAATGCGTATGCTACATGCCCCACCTGTCTCATCATCACTTTACTTAATGCTTTGCAACGAGTAAACTTTTTGAAGTTCCACCTTTCTGTCACTCTTTCTTTCTTAAGTTCATATATTCTCTGTAGCGCCATGTTCTCCACAACCAAAAACAATCTAAGCTATTCGTTTAGGGTAAGATATCGCGTTACAGAAACTCCATGGAAAAGACTCATTCTTGAGGCGCTAATAGTTGCTTAGCTAGTCATGTTTCATTAACATATTCACGAAAACTCTTTACGTTAATAAAAGCAAGATATATAATTATTATTTTTTATATTAATCCGTACATTTTGTTAGGAGCCTCTCCATTTGCGTTCCCATGTCTACAGGGACAAGTTAATTGCAATCGTAAATAACTTTCCTTTACGGGGAGAAATTTTACCGTGTATTTAATGAGTAGCAACTGATGCCTGTTATTTTCTCACCTTCAGCTAGATACAATAACAACGTGCTAACAGTGCTACACACATATATTTATCAAAAGTAAATGAGAGTTCTTTTTAGCAGAAAAACTGTGTTGAGCCGAGTCCTCCTTCAGAATCCATAACATTTCAGGTGTTCAAGTAATTACCAGCATTTTATGAAAATGCCAATCGACCCACTTGTCAATAAAACACAATTTATTATTCAAATATTCTTCTCCTCTCTGCGCCTGGGTAACCTAACATCTCTCTTTTATTGTAGTTTTTGGTTAAATTTCAAACTATTAAACCCCCGACGCCACGAATTTTAATGCACCAGCGACGCGGCACACAACGTTGTAAAGAAATCGGATGTAAGAAACTTTTCAAAAAGTCTAAATGTTTCATTTACAGATTTCTTTTACGAAGTTAAAGGAAAACGTAGACGACAACAGCAATATTTTATATGTCAAAGGACATACACTTCGCACCATTGCTTATAAATAAAAACCAGGCAGTGACCTAAGAACAGGAGCTTAATTACAGTTCGTACAAAGCTTAATCCTTATCAAAGTCCAATAACAAATATTGATTAGGGGTTAGAGTAATTGAAATCTGAACAAATAGATCGTGAAATTGAAACATGTAAACAAGAATACAGAAGTAATCACCACACTGATTGTGCATTTGTTGTGTTACATCATCGAATTTATTTGAAAGATAGTTTAAAACATAAGCCATATGACACTTTCCCATAAGCGATCAACAGAATCCAATATAATTCTTTATGTTGGTACCACTGTTCAAAAATGATACGCTGTAAATCACACAACCTTCTAATTACATAAAATGTATCACATGTGTCGAAGATTTAACACATTTACATTGGCAATACTGTGTAGTTTCATAATCTTTCACAGTAAGTGTGTAAACGGATGTAAACAATCGCAAACTAGGTGTTTCATTTAGGCCTAAATTAATGTAGACCTAAGCTGAAATTCCCTATATAGAGCGTAGTGAATTATTACCTATGTAAGATGGCAAAAGATATGCGGCGTGAGGGATTTTCAGTAGATTAAAATGCTCGGAGGTTGTGCCTAAATATTTAAACAATTTTCAACACGAAATACTGTACTTTCACTACACATAAATGTAATAAGATTTTATTGGGTAGTCTGTTTCGTCGAAACGGAATACGCATCCACGTTTAATTACGAATATTACGTGAAGAGTAAAAAATCAGATGTCTACTCCATCCATCCATCAATCCATCAACCCATCCATCTAGTGTAATCCATCCATCCAGCCATTCACCTTATCCATCCATCCATCCACTTCATCTATCTGTCCCATCCATTACGGAACTACCTACGTATTTACTATCTATCTAGCTATCTGCTTATTTGCTAGCTAGATATCTATTTCTGTCCACTTACCTACCTACCTGCATACGAACATATCACCTACCTATATACCTACCTAACTACCTACCCATCGACCCGTCCACCTAGCTCATCTATTTTTCTGCATACTTACTCACGAATCAATCTGTCTGCATATTTTGGACTGTCATCAGGGAGCGCAAATTTTTCTATACAGTGGATCAGTAAAAGCCAGCTGTATTATTTGTCGATCCTTCTTAATGTTAGGATTGTCCGTCTCTTTCACCTCAATCCGCCATCACAATAAAGTCACTGTATAAAATCAACCCTACCTTCCATATACTTCTCTTGCGCTTTGTACATTCCTGCTTACATTATACTTACATTATTTCTTTGATTGTGGGTGATCGCATTTGTATTACACGATCAAGCCCTTTAGTCAAGCAAGGAGCTACCAGAACGTTTCAAGGATGTCACGGAGCAGAGAAAACGTTTTCAAAACTTTTGAGACGTCTACGTGGAACCAACACTGTGTGACTAGCAGTCCGTTAGAGAGACAGTGTTGGCAATATCCTGTATGATATTGCTGCCTGGAGATACAGCTTTGTAATATCTTTACTGTGGAAAAGTTTTGCTTCTTAAACCGATAGAGATGACGTCTGAGACAGGAATTACAGAAGGATAGAGGCCTAGACATCTCGTATAGTGACAGAAACATATGTTCCGTACGTAACGTCGCTTAGACATCCTCCAGGCCACTAAACGTAATCATGTTTTCGCAGAAACACAAACCGAAGGCTGTGTTTCCTTGTACAATGATATAGTAATTCGTTATAAATATATCGGATGTCAATACCGTACTTGCATGCGCATTGAAATTCATTATACAAGGATTCCAGAGCGCATATCATGGACAGAAGTTCAGTCCTGCAAATTTTGTGTTCCTAATTCTGTATTTAGATAAATTAAAATAACAATCCCATAACAAACTAAATGCAATTCAGTTTAGGGTTAAAGTGCCCTATTCGAAATAAATTATTTATATTATTTCAATCTATAAATACGTTATTAATAATAGTACTCTTATTATTCTCTTGTTTTAAATAACAAAGTACAAATTCAGTATACTTTAAATTTACCGAAAAGGTCTTCGTGCTGCAGCAATATCTTCAAGAACAAGATATATAATGATTGCTATGTCAGCAGAAATGCTGTTCATTAGTCGGAATTCAGCGTAAAATGAAAATCGTTCTTGATTTCAGACTTCCGCCGCAATGTAGACGAGATCTGCGCTCTTCTGGGGTATTACGCAGCGTAGAGTGGTAATTCTGTACCAACGTTCCAGGAAAACCCATTGGTCCCAACAAGGACTTCTTGACCCCTGAAGATGGGACCGATAAGTTGTTCCGAAACGTCGGTACAGAATTACCACTCTAGGCTGCGTAATACCCCAAAAGAGCACAGGTCTCAAAATATTTTCTTTCTTTCTTTCTTTCTTAGTCGGACCTACTCTACCTACTCACTGTAGGTGTAAAGGGTTACTGTCGCACCTGATCACACTCAGTGACAAAAACAAACTCGAGTATGACTACCCTGAACGACGGATCGGCCCGTCGCAGAGGCCTCTACCTACACAACACACAACATTCGCAAGAGACAAACATCCATGCCCCGGCGGGATTCGAACTCGCAATCCCACGGAGAGAGCGGCTGCAGACCTACGCCTTAGACCGCGCGGCCACCGGGATCAGCTAAACAGAAAATCGCTAGGCAGTACATCTGTTAAAAATAGTATTCAATGCTTCAATTTACATTCCCTTCATTTCTACTCGCTTTCTTGTAGATTTTCGAAATGTGAAGAGCTCGCAGGTTCAAAAAATGAAATTTGTACTGCCTAAACACAAGTACTATATGTTTTAAAGTTATATTTATATGTCCTTAAAGAATAGGCTACGAACTGGGCATTCAGGTTTAGATTTCTGGCAAGAGCATCACGTAGAGAGAGGCTCTGGAATTCTCCCAGTTCCCTATACCATGGGCACCAGGGACTCTTACTTTGGGGGTAAAACCGTTGGTTCGGAAACCTGATCCACTAATCTTAATCCAGGCTTAAACTTGGATGTTGTTATACCTTCATCCCCTTAAGCTTTCATGGCTTAGACCTCACGCTGGATTACAGACTTAAAAAACTCAACGTGTAGAATGGGAGAGGACATCTCCGACTCGGGAGGTCTACTATGCAAGAGGCAATGAATTTAGTGTTTCATTAAAACATTAAATTAATATCGTAACGCGCTGTATAACTATCATCATGTCAAGGACGAAACATACACGTATACTGTCGAAGTCATTTCGTTAGATGAAGTTTATTTATATCCATGCTTCTATTGAAACTGAAGCAAATTAAGTGAGACGATATAACGTGTTTACGTGAAAAATGAATTAGGTGCCATTACATTTGTCATGCAAGTGTAATACTGACGTGAAAGATGCGAAAGTTCTGGAATAAAACCTGACAGCGTTCCACCCTCCTTTGAATTTCTGCCATCAACGACTAAAAGTGACTACCAAGACATTAAGTGCACAGACTCTCTGAGGCAAGGTGATTTTTAATTATGCAAGATTAGAGATTCCTCATGGATAATTATTCTAGACGTAAGAGATTGCTTATTTTCCTTTGAGTAGAAGTAGATTATGCATCTGAACGTCACATAGTAACTTTGTATCTGATAAAATCGCTTTACTGAAAGAGGGGTAATTGTATAGCACTTATAATTATTGAAAATTTACTCCAGGGTCTCTCAATTAAGTACATTGCAATTCAAATTTATTTTCGCAATATTTTATAAATTTCACTTCAAGTCAGTTATAAATTTAACTACCTCCTTTACATCTCTGTATTATACGTAAATAAAAAGAAATTTCAGGGAAATAAAGTGACCCACGGAAATCTGAAAGCAATGACAGACACTAATCAGTTTTATTGGAGAATTCTTTATGTACTTTCTCAAAGTATTTCAGGTTTATTTAAGTACAAAGTAAAGTAGGGAAAATGGAGATGTTTTGTGTTTCAGAAAATGTCGCTGAAATTTTCAGACTTCCGGACACAAATTTCTGAAAGAACTTCTGAAGCCCAGTGCTGAAGTATTCAGTCTATGAAGAGATGTCACATATTACTAACTTCAGGATGTAGAAATGTATTTTTTGCATAAAAGCCATCCGTACATATCCCAACCACATTTGCACAATATAGTCTCATAGTTTCCTACTGCCATCACGCTAGTAAGTATTAACATATTAGAAATATTCCAAGCAGAATTTTCTCCACACGGAATTTCACATATTTAGATCCAACAGTATATTACTCATCGCATATAAACCGAAAGCTTTACAGGCCTGTAAGTTTCTCTCGACCACCCTCCCATTGTTCTATATTTTACTAAAAGAAGTTACATTAAAGAAAACCGTATTATGAAACAAAAGTTTAGTATCCAAGACGTAGAAGAACATTAGTGGCGTTAGTGTGACTTCAACTCAGAAGTTCCCACGAACAGCATGTTGGTATTACTAATGATATAAAATTAAAATACAAATATAGTGTAGTGTCTAGTGAAGGGTTTCCAACATGAAGTTGATAATAGAAAATTAGGGCACTGTGTGGTTATCAGATACCTAAACCTTCATTAAAATATAGATCTAGTGAAAGACAAATATGACAATTTATTCGTTATTGAGGCTATAAGGGACAGTAGTGACTAAACATAGGTATAAAGTGCAAAATAAACTTTTAGCCACAAATTTTAAGTTCGTACAGATAGAAGTTTTCCATCTGAACAATAAGCATACTTCGAATTTTTTACTGTAGTTCTTTAAAAGAAGTTTAAGATAATTCCTGAAACCTACCACCATATAGTGTTCCAATTCTGAAAATGTACGTGGTTATTTTAAAGACAAAATTCAACTTTCAGTACGAAGTAATTTCCATCTTACATTTTCTTTGAAGTCTTAAGAGGCAATTCCTTTTTCTTTAAATAAAGTTTCAAAGTAAAATTTTCTACTTATGTCCCACTCACTCAACAACATTGCACAGAAAAGCATAGCAACATTTCCTACTAAGAGCATCAACCTTTTAGTGAAGTGCAATATAATGCACGCTCAATACAATCGTCTGTAAAATTAAATATTTCAATATTTCAGTCACCACTGACAACAGAGCTTCGAATGGGTGACGTTTCTTTAATTCACCCAGGCTTCACTTGAACCGTCACAGTGTGTAATGTAATTTATCTCCACACACATCCTGACTGCTATATACCATGTGAAGCCAAGTAACATAAGGCACGAGTTGTTACAATTTGCACAGTAGTTGCCTAACATCCTCACACGATATCGCTGTCACGGACCATGACCAGTCAACTATAGACCTGTAATCCATACGCATTATAAGTACATAATAAATTTAGTGCTCTAATCTATAAATCAGCTCTGAAATGTAATTGGTGTAAACAAATCCCTGTCTGCCTCTCCAAAGACACGATCCCGACCGATGTAAGCGATCGACACCTCAACACTGAACGTCATATGTATGATATGACAGTATTTACGAAATAAATTGTTCAGCACATAATAAATTCAGTAAGTTAATTTTTAAATTAAATAGCTTCAGATAAGGCGTAATTAAACATGTGGACACAAACCAAAATACATGCACAAATTCCGACAGAAAAATTCAAGAATGGCTTCCTATTGCTAAACTAAGATATAGATGGTACAATCGCAGGTTACAGTTCAGGCAATAATTTTTGTCCCTGTGTAGAGACAGACAGACCTACACTTTTCCTCCAAGGTGTTTGAATGCTAACTTAAAATATTGGAAGAATCTAGTGGTAGTTAATGTTACAGAACTGGTCCCTGGCTGGAGAAGCTACAGAAATATAGAGAGTAATTTTTTATATTTATATCCAGCAAATAATTTTTATTAAACCGTATTAATTTGAACAAATAAGGGTCAAATTTTGTCAAATTGTAAGTCTGTCAGCAAGTAATGAACATGTTCCATGACAAAGTGTAACGACAAGCCGATCTAATACTGTTATACTGAGTGAGAAGTTAGGCACTGTTAGATGTTTTGGCTGCATTGTCTCAGCGAACCAATCACTTAACGGTGCCCGGTTTTCAGGTTTCACCTCGTGATAAATGGATCACTTTACCTCTGCGCATCAACAATGTCACGAGACGTCTCTGCGACCTTATACTTAAGTTGATTATTTTTGCAATGACATAACAACAGCATATCAGTTGCTGGTGTTTTGTGCTTGTTACTTTCATGTGTGATTATCAGTCGTGTCAAATACTTAGGTTGTATTCAAGAACTACACTTATTTCACGGTGGGTGCCACATGACGCTGTTAGACTGACGAAAATTCTTAAACGTTGAGTGGATAAATGACCTTCTCATCATATTCCAGACAAAGACACAAGGATTATCCATAACAACTTTCTGATGCTCATTATTAATTTCAAATTTAAAGCAACACTTTACATGAGAATTGTAGTTCTCAAGGCCAAGAACATTCATACTGGAATCTTCTGGGTCATGACACCATATATTTCAGTAGGGAGGTACCAACTTTTCGAAGGAAAATATTTCCTCCACCTTCAGGTTATAAGTAACCCCCAGACATGGAGGTTGTTTGTTTCTCAAAAATATTGGTACCAACATAATACGCCACCCAGAACAGCACAACATGAAAAGGTAAGTTCGTCCGTGTAACCAAACACCATACAATAGGAAAGTTACAGCGATAATAGTATGTCGACATAATGGGGAGTTTTATTCTCGTGTGTTTAAGCAGGCGGTACACGTAATTATCTAAACGATTACCGTGCGGCGTGACCGACTGTTGACAATGCTATCGAGATACGACAGTACTCATCACACTAAACACAAAAAGAGTATGTCTTGTAATATAAAGAGAGCTACAATTTGCGCGCGTTAACCTGTGTCCTTGCCACATTGTTAGCCCTCTCGCTCTACAGTGTTCTACCCTGAGATAAGTCTGGAGCTGTTTGTTACCTGACGATCGATTGGAAAGATGGAGGATGAAGCGGATGTGACCTCGCTTGATGTACTACTTAGCATTCTTACAGGCAAATTGAGATCCCGGCAGTTATAATAACGATTTTCCTGAAACAGACTCGAAACACATGCCTCCAGATACAACACACACACATGACCAGCACTTACAAATTAATCGTTAAAATCCAATCAATCCGTTTCAAATTTATGGTACTGTCTACAGTTACACCTACTTTAAGCATCCTATTGCTTAAACTGAAATACTGTTACATCCTGCGAAATTGTATGAAGGTTTATACTTCATTAGATTCCTACAGCAAACGAATCTTAAAACTCTTAAAAAAATTATGGTATTGGATTGTGAGATACATCTCAGGGTATGAGAGGTACTTAGACAAATAAAAAGGGGCCGACAATCACAATTATATTCAGGAACATATTTGAGCGTCGTTCGCGCTACATGTTTCGGCCCATATAAAAGCCATCATCAGGCACCTGTTTTAAAAACATATGTAGCACGAACGACAATAAAATATTTTCAAACCCATGGTTGTGCCTGACGGTCTCCTTTCCTTCATCTAATTACTTACGCATCACAGTGTGATGTCTTGTCCTAAATTATACGAGGTACCTCTCCATATTCAATGCACAACCCATAATCCTGTCACTTTTACAAACCGACCGGCATAACTCTGAATTGTCACCAAACTTTAACACGACAGGCTCTCCATAAATACTTCTGGTTTTCAGTTGTCAAAATAATAAGCGTATTGGTAATTTGATATTTAACTGACATATATGTACTTTAAAATGTCAGTAAAAATATGAGCTCACACAAAACAAAAAACAGTTGCATGACTGGTTTAACACTACAGTTCACCAAGAATAGGATGCGCCTGTCCAACAGCATTACAAAAACATAGCAAAATCAACCACATAACTAATACAAAAATACCTAAGAAATACAAGCACATTGTTTTATTGTAACAAAATAAAAACAAATTCCACTTACTGTTATGTTTATACACAGAAATAAAGACCAAATTGTAACAAAATACTTATGAAAGTTTAACCTTTTTAAATATTGTATATTATAAAACAAAGTTTAAAAAAGTATGGACCCCAGTTTACAGCAAAATTAGTAGTATTGCATTATATTTCACAGACTTTGTTAACCTGACAGTGACTCCTGAGGCCCAAAGTGACTAATTTTGAGGTACTGACAATAAATTCACGTACTTTGTGCCTATTGAATTAAATTACTTTCCCCTAAGCCTGTATATTTAATTAATCAGAATACAATTTTAAAGCGTCACCGCCACAGCAAAAGACACAGGATCATATATAAATATTCCATAAAGTAAACAGGGAATATTTATGACGTAAACATTTAATGTTACACAAGACAAACACTGTTGAACAGTACTGCTCTAAGACTTGCGTTAGCAATAAACATCAAAGCCAATGGAATATGCGAAATAGTAGGAAACTAATTTAGAGGAAGCCCAGCGTTCTCTCTAATCGAATATCATGTCCACTCATTAATATTCGCCGTACGAGAAAAGCAGATATTGGTTTGGAACTTCCCGTGTTCTTCCCAGAAGTAATCATGATGATCAACTTTCTTCGACGTACATGAAAGGAGCAGAAAGGACAGTAATTTCCCAGAAGATATTAGGAGTTTTCCGGAAGATCCGCCCAATACTCTGCAAGTGACGTGCTGAGAATGTGCAAGGGCCTGATCAAAGCGCGCGAAATACATCTTAGGCAACAGGTGGCTGCTGGCTACTGGATTACAAGGAATCTGTGGGTAGCAGAGACCTGCCTGCTACAGCAGCATAAGGACACGTCAAATTTGCAACATACTCTCTTGAATAGCCTGTCTTGGCTAGAATTAAGTCAACCCCCGCTCGCCACTTAAACCATCTGGTACTCTAACAAGAACACAATCCTACCTTTCGTCCTGTCTAGCGCAATCCCTAATCCACCAATGGGTAATCATCATTTCAGATATTCCAAAGAAACGTATTCCCTTCAAAACATTCCATGAAGTACAGACGTTCGTAAGAATATGACAGTCGATTTGTAAGTCAATAAATTCCCAAGTCTACGAAATCTGAACTTCCGTTACCTTTTTTTTTATAACAGACCGCGACTGGACCTTATCCTAAGCCTGATTCATTCGTCCACATTCTTATCCGTTCTTTCCTTAGGCTGTACCAAATCCTAGGCCTCACACGTCGTGTCTTCCATTTAAGCTTTCAGAATAAAATCTCTCTACATCACACGCGTTCCACACGCACCATTTATTGAATTCTACTTTATTTGATCCCCCTATCTGGCCTAATATTTGGTGGAAACAACAAGGTCCTCAATACCAAATACTCGTACATTCAAGCCTCCTGTAACATCCTCTTCTTTATGTCCAATTACTCTACTTAACATCTAGCCATCAAGTATCTGGATCCCTTTCCTCCCGGTAGTGTGAGATATAAAATGTAATACAAAACAACAGGTAAGTATATTTTTCGCGTGTTTTAATTTTAATGTTTTCAGATAGCTGACGGGAGACAAAATATTCTGGCCTGAGTAGGAGCAAGCTTTCAGTTTATTGGTGAATGTAAGTTTCATTTATTTGTGCCATTCAGAAATGTTTCAACTTCACCATGACTCACAGCCAAATTTTTTACTCATTGTTCATCCAACCCCAACCTCTGGTTCAACATATCAGGAATTACACCTTAGACGCCCTGACTTCTATGTATAAAAAATACAAACATAAAACGCCGAAACACATTTCGCTGTAACCAGCTCATCATCAGAGTGTTTTTTTATTTTTTATTAATGTTATTTATTTATACCTCTATTTACTTTTGTTTAATGTACTCATAGTTATTTAAATTGGTTAGGGGAACAATTTTGTAACTTATCTTTGTACACGCTGTAAATATTTTCTTGGGAATAAATCACGTTACAAAACTTCACAGTAAATTCGGCACAGCGACCACGCTATGGAATGGACAACCGTGGAACTGTGGTTGGATTCCTCTAGGTGCAAGAGACGCTTCCCTTCTCAAAAGTGTCAAAATCAGCTCTGGCTCTCGCCCAGTCTCCTATTCAATGCGTACTGCAGTTCTTTGCCTGGAGCAAAGCGGCCGGTTCGTAAAGCTGACTTATTACGTCCATCTACTCTCCAGGCCAACAAGAAATGGAGTTCTAGCTCTACTCCTCCATACTCCTCCAAGTCGTGCACAGAGATTACGTAACGTTTATTTTATGATTTTAGTCTGTATTCTGATGACAAAGCACAAAGTTATTGCTTTAACAAGGAATTACTTTCTTTGTTTACTTTACAAGTGTTTAAATGCTGCAAAGGCAACACATAATCGAATAAGAGTGAACAAGAAGTTTGTACTTCTTTAAGAAGGGTAATGCAGAATGGTTTGTGGCCTGAATATTCAAGTCTTCTGGGATGTTACGCCGTGTCGATTCGTAAATAGTTACCGACGTTTCGAAGGATCGTACTGCCTTCATCTTCGGGGGCAGTTTGACGTCAGCAGCTACTTGAATCCACAGCAACGCAGGGGTGGTATTTCGTGAAATATTTCAGTCTGCAAAAGGGTTCCACAGACAAAAAAATTTTAGAAGCACTGGTGTAGAGAAAATGACTCCTCTTTTTCTGTAAGACCGAGTCACGGCCGTAGAACATGTAAACGTAGTATTTAGTTTAATTTTGTTTAATGACGTTTTCAATTACATTATTATTATTATTATTATTATCATTATCGTCATCATTATCATTAGTGAATAACGTACATGGGTAGATGGGAATATATTCAGCAAGAAGTAGTGGACAGCCAACAAAATGTAGTCTTCCACCTGGGAAACTTGGAAGAAGGATAAAAGCTCGTTACCGTACGAAGTAACATTAACTTATATGAATTTGTACACATGACTTCGAAATTCCAGACTCATTTGGATGCTGTAATGAATCTTCTATTTCCCTTAAAGGGGGGAGATATTCTTCAGTGGCTCAAGGACCATCAGAAGACAAATCTGTCATTTGGAGTTACTTGATGAATTAGGTAATCCGTTAGCTACTTACAGTTGTAAAACTACCAGACTTCAAAAAGGAAGCATCCATTCATCATTCGAACATCGCTTAAGAAATCAACTGGTAGTGGAATAGCGCAGTCGGTATAGTGACTAGGCTACGGACTGAATTACTGAGGACTCGCGGTTCAGTTTCCGGCACGTACGAGACATTTATATCTCCAGTTGGAGAGATTTATGTCTTCGCCGAAGCGTCCAGACCAAACAGCTCTGGGATTCACAAAGTCTCCTATTCAATATCTAGAGCGGTAGAGTCATGCTGGCCACTCACCCCAACCAGGGCCGAGGTTAAGAATGAGTGTAGGTATACCTGCACTCCCTCAAACGCCTTGCACAGGGACATTATAATTTTACGTTTCATACATTAATGCAGCAGCGCCTCATGCATGTGGCACATGGCTGAAAACTTTCGTTTTTAAAGTCCAAATTATATCTGAATATTGACAAGTATAATGTTGTTGGTGAGGGAAGGGGTGGTTCATTCAGAGAGAGTGGCCTCTGACGGAGCCCATTTACTCACCTGAATGAATAAAACAATTCTTCCTTTCACTGCAACGTACGGGGCGGTCTTTCTGCTCTGTTATTGACTTGCTGGGGAGCGGTTGTAGGGCCGGAGAAGCAAATCAATCATGTGATTTACGTGAACTAAAATAGACACGACCTTTCCATAGTAAGCTCATATGGTGTGGTAACAAGACAGTGGAGTGACCGATGATGTACGAATTTAGTGCTACTATTTAACTCCATGGAGCAGAGTCCTACTTGAGAAGCTAACGGTTCCTCAGTGTTAGAAACATTCCCTGCGTTTTATGGAAGCCGAAGGTTCCTTAACGTGTTCACAAGAGCCTGCCACCTGCTCCTTTCTTGAGCCAGATGAATCCAGTCCACGACCTCCTAATATAATTCTTAGAGATCAATTTTAATATTGACTTCCTATCTACGTTTCGGTCTTCCAAGTAGACTCCTTCTCTCAGTTTTCCTCACCAAAACCCTGTTTGCGTCTCTCCTCTCCTCATTCATGCCATATGCTCCGCCCAAATCATTCTTCCGGTTTCACCACCCGAATAACATTTGGTGAGGTATCGTGGTCATGGACTACGTCTATATACAACTTCATCCAGTATGCAGCTACCTCTTCCCCTTTAGGCCGAAACTCTTTCTCGGCATCCTATCTTCGACATATTCTTGACCCATATTCTTCTCTTAGGTTGAAATTAGTCCAATTCTTTATTTGTACAAGGTACATAAGATAAGCCTATTGTGAAGAAGTTCGTGTGTTTCACCTAGAAACTACGCAATGAATTGTGACTAATATGTCAAAAGATTGTAAATAGATACAACTATACAGCGAGGCAGGCTAAAATAGGAAGAATAGGAGAAACTCAATTTTAAGTGCATTTTGGGAGATGAAGAAAGAGTGTGGAACAGAATTATATACATTTTTTGTAAGTTAAATGAGAGAAATGCAATAGCACGGTTTAGACTAGGAATTTGGAAACTCAGGTCTGAGGAAAACAGTGGCAACAGGAACATGTCCTTTATGTGAGGAGGAAGAGAATTAATCACATATAACTTTGAAATTCAACAAGACGAAAAGATGGAGAGAAATATTTATCAACAGAAATGGCAACAAATAAAAGAAGACATGGCGTACTGAAATTAAACAGGGACACTACGACATCCGAATTAGAAAATCTGGGTAAATTCTTGTATCAAAATGTAAACAGGAAAATAAAATAGAAAAATTGGTGCAGATGGGAGAAGAAAAATTGCTGTAACGTAGTAGAAATAGCGAAAATATGTTGTGTTGCATAGAACATTAGTTTAATACAATTAGATGAACAACTAGAGATGTGTACTGGAAAACCCTGGTAAAACAGACACACCCCTGGGGAATGTAACAACAGAACTCAACTAATACATCTAATCCAATTTAATCTAAGATGACACTGATAACTTCAAGAAAATAATGCTACTAAAAAACAAAAACACATTACCCTGCAAATTGAAGGATTTACTTAACTGACTTAATGTCTTTTCGAGGGTACCATAAGGTCGAAGGTGGAACGCTGTGTATCACTGCCTCCAATTTTGCATTTTTATCCCTCCAATTCCGCGTCTATATTCGGTAGAAATGTATTTGTTTCTGTAACAATGACTCCAGGGTGGGAAAAATACCGAATGTAAATTTCTGGCAAACGGCCGGGGATAGTTTCTTAAAAACACCGCGACTGACAAGCCACGAGGTAAACAAATGTGCATCTAATTGCGATTAAGTCATAAATTCTTTCCTTTTGACAAAAATTAAAAATTGACAAGCGTAAAACGGAGGCTTCGAAATTGAACATAAATGATAAGCCGTGTCCTCAAACCACGCTGTTGGCAAGACTTGCTGCAATAAAAATGTATTGACCTGTATGGAAGACAAAATTATATATAAACCGTTCCAACGCTTTGTCATGAAAACAGAATGGCATTCGAAATTAATAATTCATTACTTCACATCGCACCACGCAGTTCGGCTTTATGCTGTGCCATCAAGAACCAGATACTAGAATAACTGTGAATTGTGATAAGGCTTTCAACACATAATCGAAGGAACAGCTTGTGTAAAAACACTGCTGGATTAAATTAATGCTGAATGTTGTCATTTCTCAAGCTCTTTACTCCAGTTTCGCATAAAAATTTTTAAGTAGTGAGATCTGCGCTCTTCTGGGATATTACGCAGCGTCGTGTGGTAATAATTTACCGACGTTTCGGGACAACGCATCGGTCCCATCTTCACGGGTCAAGAGTCCGAGAAGGAAATAAAGGTAGCCGGCAACCAGTAAAGTAGATTCCATATGGGAAGGAGCGCGCGGGGTGGTAATCAGTAGGCGTGATGACAGCCAATAGGGTTAAACCGGGGTAAGAGAGCAGTGGCTGGAGACAACGTTAAGAAGCTAGGGGTACCGAGAAAGCAGTCTGCTATGACTGATGGAAAAAATATATATGGAATAAAGTAATAGGACCACATTCTCCCTCTTCCTCTTCCACGTTTTCCCATTTCCTAGTGCTCCATTTCCTTTAGCTTCATCTGTTTCTATCGTTCTCTTTCTTCCCCCCGGCTTTAGCTGCTCTTCTACAACGTTTCTTTCCCTCCATCTGCTGTTTGGTTCCTTTTCCTTTTTATTCCTACTTTTCGTGTTCGCCTTTGTTGTTTTATCGATTGATTTATTTTTATGCATTGTTCATATTCTGTATTTTAAATTTTTTACCTTTTTTACTTTTATTACTTATTAAATTTCATTTTTGTTTTTATTCTTATTTTTGTTTATTTCTGTTTATTTTTATTTTTATGTTGTGTTGATTTTTTATATTTTTTGCTTCATTATTATTTTTAATTATGCGTTCATTTTTATTTTTATTTTTTACTTTACTTTGTTATTAATTTTATATTTTTATTCCTCTATTGTTTTATTTATGTTTTATTATTTTTATTTATTTAATTAGTTACTTATAATTCCCTTTTTTCCATTATACATTCGTTTAGTTGGTACACTTCCCTTCCTTGCTATTCCTGCTATCCATACATTTTCTCCCATTATTCTCACCCTGCGTGGGTCAGGATAGCGTAGTCGGTACAGCGACTCGCTACGGGTTGGACGGTCCGCTTATCGAATCCCGGTGGGGGCGAGATTTTTCGCAGCCGTCCCGACCGGCCCTTGGACCCTCCCAGCGTCCTATATAATGGGTACCGGGTTTCTTTCCCAGGGGAAAGCGGCCTGGGCGTGGAGTTGACCACCCACCCCCATCTAGTGCCAGGGTTAAAGAAAGAGTGAAGCTATACCTCTACTCCTCCTCTGGGCCTTCATGGCCTGTTCTAGAGAGAACTTTACCTTACCTATTCTCACCCACCTACACTGGCAGTGACTTGGCCGCCCTGGGAGCGGTTCTCGCACAAGTATCCCACTAGCCACTTTACGTGTCACTCTTCCCCTCCCTCACGCTGTTTTTGTTTATTCTTTTCCTAATTTGTTTATTTTTATTTTTTGTATTTTATTAACTTATTTAGCTTTATCTTTATTCCTTATATGTTTCTTCCATCATTCTTATCTGGCTGCTCTCTCGGTACCCCTAGCTCCTTAACGTTGCCTCCATCCACCCCTCTCTTACCCTGTTTCAGCCACATTGGCTGTCATCACGCCTACTGATTACCACCCTGCGCGCACCTTCCCATATAGAATCTACGTTACTGGTTGCCGGCTTTCTTTCTTTCCTTCTCGAAATCTAGATCTGTGAAGATGGGATCGATGCGTTGTCCCGAACCGTCGGTAAACAATTACCATACGACACCGCGTAATATCCCAGAAGAGCGAAGAGTGCAGATCTCATCAACATCGCGGCGGAAGCCTGAAATAAAAAAAATTTAATTCATTAAATCTCTAAGCTTTCAGCTTCAAGAAGAACTCGTTTTTATGACAATGAGCTATATGTTTAAGTCCTCTTAAAATCAAACATTATGCATATAATGAAACACGTAAGTGCTTAAAAAGAATTAAATTCTTTTCTTAAATTATGTTCAACATAAAACGTAAGAGTAATAAATTTGGCTTTGTACGTGAATATTATATTTTTCTTACTCTAAATATGAAATAAATCCCTTTGGCGAAATAATGAAGTCACCCTCTTTATATACCGCCTGTTTATCTCACTTCTTCTCACGTGCATTCATCCATTCAGCCATCTATCCACATTTATCCTAAAGAGCACAATAGCTTTTTAATGTCGTCGTTAACACGATGCATAAATTTAAGGCTTTGTTACAATATCCTTAGGATGTTACAAAGAAAGCATTTTTTCTGAAATACGCATATGAGTGGTTATAGACAATGTCATCATTGAAATAAAGTCAAAAATCAATGAGAACAGCGAATGATGTTAATGAAATATAAGGAAAACAGTGTGAACACTGCTGAAAGAGAACATTAACTCCCCACAAAGCAGTAAACGCATTTCAAAAATTCTAACTTCTACGTCAAGCGGGCAACTCCGCAAATATTCACAAAACACAACATTGAGAACATCTTTAGTTCTTTTACTAAAATGTCGATTCCCCTATGCTTATAATTTTTTCTTCTTTCTTGGTGGAAATTTCTAATCTCAGTATTCGTTCACCCTTCATGATTAATTTTAACGTGCCACCATCCGTAGGTATTATTTCTTTCTTTATCCCACCGAGATTTACATAAATTTCTTTGCACAATAAACGACAAATCTGACAGGCTTAGGTGATACCAGATAAGTATTACATTTCTAGGACGAATCCCACAGAAGAGGCGTACATTTCTCCAGTCCCACATATGAACACAAATGTTTGTTGGTGTGTGTGTGCACGTGTCTGAAGCCTCAGACATCTTCCGAAAAGTCGTTCTCTTTTTACGAAGGTAACTTATGCCCAAATAATAAATAATAACCTTTAATAAAACATCCTTTAACTGGAGTACAAAACAGCAGACATTAGTTAGAAAAATATTTAGAAAGGTTAGGCCTATACGCCAGTAGTGAGTATTTGACACAATTTGAACACTGCACTGAAGCGAATAACGAATTCACTTATGGTGTGGTTAATATAAGCTAAAGTGACTTAAGACTGAGATCCTCACAACCGTGTCTTGTCGGTTGTAAAGCCGTGTGGTCTACTAGATATACACCAACAGTTCCTCCCAAACATCACTAATTCCAACCAATCTACAAGACATCACAACCGAGGCGACTGTGATCGTACGCCTAACTAATCTGTACCTACTTACTCTACAAACACTCTCCGTCTTATTAACCTGTATGTAGCGTAATTCAATAAGAACAAAATATTGAAGGTATCTGGATGGAATAATCACGAACCTGCGAGTCTGTGTGCATTATATAGCAGGGGTGTACTGATATAGCATTTTGTACTCAAAATGACTCATATAACAGCGTCTTAAAGTTTGGCACAGTTTATGCGGAACATTCTGTATGTATAAAGCACATAACCAAGCTAACAGGCCAAACAGAAGCTCAAGGAAACAAGTAGTAGGAAATCGCGAGGCTTTTGCACGAGGATTTGAAAACTGCCCAGGCTTTTCAGAGTAAATCTTATATTGAATGTTAAGTTGCACATGAAAATTATTAGGGCTAACAAAGAACTAAAGCCCTGTCCCTGGTGAAGATAGTTAAATTCGGGAAAGAAAAGACTGGTCTGAGTTCCTTTCTGTCCTGTTTATCTTTCCTTTTCGTCTAAAGCCCTGTTTCCTTTGCTGGTGGAAATGCTACCAGAAGCGAGCAATAACTATTACAGTTCTATGGCTGGAGAAAGTCTGGAATTAAAAGAGAAAAAATTGTTTTATATGATTTTATTTCCTTCCTAAGTCTTTATGTTGAAATCCTGTCTTGCGCCGGTATAAAATATCAACACTACGGACCAATAATTAAACTGCGCTGACGGAAGGTAGCCTGCAGTCAAGCGAAGAGAAAGTAATTTGATTTCGCTGCTTGACTCGCCAGTTCAGATTACGGCAAGTAGGTCAGGTTCATCAATTAGTTGGCAGTGTAGAATTTTATTCTATACAATTTCGCAGCTTGGAACTGAACTTGCTTCTCCGGGTTCTTGTACGTGCTCTAAGCCATAAAGCTACATATCGACTCTCTCCACGCGAAGTGTAAACGTGTATGTATGAACAATTTTATAAAGAGTGTCGACTGAAGTAAAGGATTTAACACCATCTACCTGTGTCTGAGTGAATCCTTAACTGCCGTCGAAGATGTCGGCTTTCAAAAGTAAGAATAAGGTCTAAAAGGACCGAAACTTGGGCGAGTTGTCTTACGAAGGACGTACCTGGCGGCGTAGCATCACGAACGTTATCTGCCGCCAAGCTACAGTACATTTGCAAGTGTGACGCTGTAATACCTTATAAATTATCGCCATTACACCAAAATATTTCTCTTGATAGCCTTGCTTTTTAAAGCTTTAAAACCCAGTAGTTACTATTTGTACCACAAAGTTTAACGTTCCAAGTAACTACGTTCTACTCACAGAGTGCATTTTTAGGCGTGTTCGCAAAATTGCGAAAAGCGACTATTAGCTTCGTCATGTCTGTTTTCCTGTCCGTCCAACCGTCTGTCCGTCGGTCCGCATGGAACAACCCGGCTCCCACTCAACGGATTTTCATGAAATTTCATATCTGAGTATTTTTCGTAAATCTGTCGAGAAAATTCAAGTTTTATTAAAATCTGACAAGAATAACGGGCAATTTATATGACGACGTAAGTACTTTTATAGCAATATCTCGCTCAATTCTTCTTATAATGAGAAATGTTTCAGACAAGACTTGCAGATAAAATCAAAACACACATTTTATGTTCAGTAACTGTTTTCCGAAAATCGTGCCGTTTATCAGATAGTGTGGAAAAATGCCATCGAGTTGGAGAGGCCACAGATCGCAAAATAACACGGCGCATGCGCTCTGCATGCTAGATAACTAAGGCTACAAACACACGCTCAGAATATGTAATAGGCCTACTTATTGCTTTTCCACGGCAAAAATGGTTACGCGAACGCGCCTCGGTGTTACGTTATACGTACATTTTCTATCTTGTTTTATCTCATTACAAGCAGCGATAACTTTCTGTATAGTCGGTTTTGTAACCGAGGAGGAGTGTTTACTGCGCGGTACGAACAGAATCTTTAAGTATAATTACGGTTACTTTTCATCAATATACATCTTAAAATACGCTGAAATACACACTCTAAGTACATGACGTTGTACAGAATATCATAGATCCTGCCACGGGCCTTAAAGATTGTCACAGGCCTCTTAACACGAAGGTCCAAGTCAAGCACAAAACAGTCCATGTACAATATATGGTGAACAAAGTGCCAAATGGACAGGCTTTTCCACAAGTACTTCGGAATTTACTGATCAGTATCACTCCACCAATCCTAAATACACATTCATTTATCTATCGACGACGCCACATATCAGCAACTCACAGCGTCATTAAATAATGTACTTGAAAAACCATAAGCATAAACGTAACTGTTTAATGAACGGAAAGCACCATAAACCCATTTTTGTGGAAAAGGGTTTTGAACACTTGCCATCACAGCAATCAAGCTTAAAGCCCGACTGAAACCAGAACATTACTTAAGATGCAGCTTTTCAAATGCAAGAACAAGGTTTGAATAATGATTTCAGCATTCCGCCGCGATGTTGATGAGATCTGCGTTCATCTGGGATATTACGCAATGTCGAGTGGTAATCCTTTACCGACGCTGCGTAATATCCCAGAAGAGCGCAGATCTCAGGGTTTGAAGAAATTTCACAACTAATGCAAAATCAAGGTTCATTTTAATATTGCGATAATAGTTAAATTTTTTGGCCGTCTTCTAACATTTGTCCTTCTGCGAAACAATTTGTGCCCTAATACTAAACTAATTAACTACATTTTAATATTATTATTTGTTACAAGTAAATAATGTCTTAACTATTAGTTCCGTTTTAATGAAATAACACACTTACTTTGCTGAAGACATTAAGTAAATAATAGCAAATATACAACTCATTCAGAACCAAACTAACTCCAAAAATTAATTTAGGTCCCAACAGAAAAATTTTAATAACCCCTGCTCTACAGTTTACACACATAGTGCTTCTACTGCCATGCCTCTTTCTCCACAATCTTCTTAGCAAAATTGGAGAATAATCGCGTGAGAAGTATGTTCCGATATGACGTGTTTCATGTCTTTCACCTTATCGCTTACACTGGGGGCCTGGTTTATGCGCACTGCATACAAAATTTAGGGTACGGACACACCGAAACAGACATGACAAGACCAGTTAAGTCTGTTGGAAGCTCAGATAACAGACCTCAATCTCAGAAACCCTACTGCACATGTCACCGTCATACGCGGTAAGTCCTATCTGGTTTTGTGCGCAGCTTGTCGGCTCATGTAACATTATTTGCAGTTCTTTACCAATACGGAGCTCTTATCCGTGGCCGTAAGAGCATCTGAACAAGAAAAATGGTCGGTTTCTGCAGCGAACTTTCTGTTGGACTCGTGTGGGAGAATTCACAATACCTTCAGCCAACCCGAAAATGAAGTGCGCCTCCCCTAACCCCGCATCAGTAAACACAGCAGCGCTGTTGCACTCTGTTGCGCCGCTTTGTGCACAATAACAGAACACATCATCCGAACGTGGTTAATATGCACCAGCGTGTTTGAATCATACAATATCGTAGGCCACTACGTGTCCATTAACGTACTTTTGGCTTTCTGCTATTATGGTGTGTTTGCCTAGACATCTTGGGTACAGTGCTCTAACTCGGTAAAGGAGCACTTCCAGACCCATATTCACGTAATATGTTTTAACCCTTTTGGTATGTGGGACCTAATCCCAAGTATTTGCCACACGTTTTAGGGACATCCTATAGATTTCACATTATGTACTTGTCATATTTCTTTCCGTCAGTGTCTCGACAATATTATGTTTCTTTTCTGAATTTCTTCACTAGCTACACTTTAATACTTCTTGAACGTTTCAACCCCCTTCTGAAATACTTTCTGAATCTATACTCATCTTGAAACAATTCCGGATACAAATGTGAGAAAGCACAGAATTCTGGCCTTTTTTAATTAGTAAATGAACCCAAACACGAGATCTGTGCTCTTCTGGGATATTACGCAGCGTTGTAGTTCTGTACCGACGTTTCGGGACAACCTGTCGGTCCCATCAACAAGGATCAACAAGCCCAAAAAGAAAAAATGGGACCGAGAGATCATCCCGAAACGTCGGTACAGAACTACAGCTCAACGCTGCATAAATGTCCCAGAAGAGCGCAGCTCTCATTTAGATCGCGGCGGAAGCCTGAAATCACGCGAACCCAAACACGCCTGCTTCTACGTCGCGACGGTCGCCACAAGACCGTTACAGTTTGTACACTCCAATATAAATCTGTGGTGACACAAATGCGGCACGTGACTGGTCTGCTGGTGTTGATAGTTTTGACCGAGGCTGACTCTCTCTTTTCAGTCACAAAGGTCCAGTCTTGTCTTGTCGGATCGGTGTGTACCCAACCTAAACTTAAATTTCAACACCTCCGCGCATGCACCCTGATTGCGCTGATACAGGTCTCTCCGTGTCCTTCGTTTAAGCCTCTTCCTTCATTTGTACCGAAATATCTTATTTAAACTCCGCACTGGAGTGCCAGTCCACCTGAAGGATAAGAACTTGTACAACTAGCAGATGCTTCCGGCGTTTGGGGGGGGATCTTACTGCTTCAGTTTTAACCTAAAAATTAAGGGGGTTCCTCTGGAACTTCAGAGTATTGAAACAATACACGGACTTATATTACTGGATCGTCGTGCACTGGTAAAAAAAAAGTCTTGTCTTTCTATCAGTGATCTGAAATAGTGGGGGAAACATGAAATTTAAAATAATTAAGAAGAGAATGCAGTACTACATGTTATTATAGCCGCCGAACATTCTTCTGTCAAATTAAAAATAATATTTCTTCTCTTTCTTGCACTTTTCTTCCTTACAATTACACACAGACAGTCTCACAGCACTCTCCTGTTTTACAATCCAGCACGAAATCACAGAACCAATCTGACAGTTACTTATTTGTTACAACCCAGCAAGAAAACACAGAGGCAGTCTAATATTTCTCTTCCTTCTTACAACCCAGCAAGATCACACACAGCCAGTCTAATAATTCCCTTCTTTGTTACAACCCAGCAAGAACACACACAGCCAGTCTAATATTTCTCTCCTTTGTTACAAACTAGCAAGAACACATAGAGCAAGTCTAATACGTCTCTCCCTTGTTACAACCCAGCAAGAACACACAGAGCCAGTCTAGTATTTCTCTCCTTTGTTACAACCCAGCAAGAACACACAGAGTCAGTCTAATATTTCTCTCCTTTGTTACAACCCAGCAAGAACACACACAGCCAGTCTAATATTTCTCTCCTTTGTTACAACCCAGCAAGAACACACACAGCCAGTCTAATATTTCTCTCCTTTGTTACAACCCAACAAGAACACACACAGCCAGTCTAATATTTCTCTCCTTTGTTACAACCCAGCAACAACACACAGAGCCAGTCTAGTATTTCTCTCCTTTGTTACAACCCAGCAAGAACACACAGAGTCAGTCTAATATTTCTCTCCTTTGTTACAACCCAGCAAGAACACACACAGCCAGTCTAATACTTCTCTCCTTTGTTACAACCCAGCAAGAACACACAGAGCCAGTCTAGTATTTCTCTCCTTTGTTACAACCCAGCAAGAACACACAGAGTCAGTCTAATATTTCTCTCCTTTGTTACAACCCAGCAAGAACACACACAGCCAGTCTAATATTTCTCTCCTTTGTTACAACCCAGCAAGAACACACACAGCCAGTCTAATATTTCTCTCCTTTGTTACAACCCAGCAAGAACACACAGAGCCAGTCTAGTATTTCTCTCATTTGTTACAACCCAGCAAGAACACACAGAGCCAGTCTAATATTTCTCTCCTTTGTTACAAACCAGCAAGAACACACAGAGCCAGTCTAATATTTCTCTCCTTTGTTACAACCCAGCAAGAACAGACAGAGCCAGTCTAGTATTTCCCTCCTTTGTTACAACCCAGCAAGAACACACAGAGCCAGTCTTATTAATTCCCTTCTTTGTTGCAATCCAGCAAGAACACACAGAACGAGTGTAATACTTCCCTTTTTTCTTACGATCCAGTAAGAACACATACAGCAAGTCTGATATTTCTCTTCTTTGTTAAAATCCAGCATAAATACACAGAGCCGGTCTAACAACTCTCTTCTTTGTTATCAAGTGTATTTCAAATTTTACGTATCAATCAACGTCAAAACTGTTTACGTCCCACTTTATCCATGGCCACTATCCTTAGGATACTGTATAGGATTTGATATATACTCCTTTCGTAAACTTATTATTTTATGTTGGTTGAAATTCTGAATATACTCAACTGGGGCGTGTTTATTCCTTTTGCCAGCATTAGTAATTTCACGCCCTTCAAAGATGATCTTTAAATAAAAACTCCGAAAAGAAAGTTTTAAAATGTCATAAAAAGCTGAGTTTGTGGCAGATATACGGCTGGGTTGCTTTGTCGTATACCTCGGCGATAATGACAAAAAGGTGTGCAATAAGGGGTGAAATGACGACTGTACGCCCCTCGCGTCAGTACCACAATTTGCAACAGAATTCAGCGGAATTAGGCACGTTTATTTCTACGTTTCGTAAGAGGAATATTGCCGTTTACTTAAACGCAGGATACATTAGAAGAAAGCGTAATTTTTTAAATAATAGGGTTTCATTTTAGAGATGCGATCTGTGTTCATAAATTACTAAAATTAACATGTTGGAGACTAAACATAACCGAAACTAGTTGAACCCGTGTCAAAATTCGCATATAGAAACAAAATATTTAATTAACTAAGATTTATTTATATATTTGAAACTTTAAAGCACTTCTCGATATACAACGTTTGATGTTAGAAACTATTATTTTCTGTACGTTGTCAATGCCCTTCAGTAACTGAAACGGCGAAGTTGTCAAATGAAGAGGATCGCGAAAATGCCACACAGAGCTGGCCGTGGGGAAAAAACAGGCGACGGTAGATACATTCCCACACGTTTAAACGTCTGTCCTTGAGCCTGACTGACTCATAGCAAATGCGATTTTGATAGGAAATTATCTTCTGCGCAGTTTGAAGGGAATGGAGGGATCTGATGCACATAATTAAATCCTGGTACAATGATAGATTTTTTCTATAACCAGTGGCTTCTGCTGCTATGCAGTCACAGATTGCTACCTGTATTCAGTGCTCGTGCAAGACTTTTACGATCATGTGCCGCCACCACCGGAGGCCAAGGGAAGGTAACATATTTCATTTACTTCCCTTGGCCTCTGGTGGAAGCAGCACTGTCTCTTTTAGCCTTATTCTTGTTTGTTAAAAACAATTTTTTGAAGAAATTAATTAAAACAAAGAAGACTGTCATAAATGCCAAATCATAAAATTTCTAAAAGTATCTATCTTGAAAAGAGCCATTCGGTAGTTTAGTAGATTATGATGTGGCAAAGAACGCTACCTTAATAGTATATATGATTATATGTAAAGATCCAGTTCGTACCGAGCAGTTAGCACACTCCGACTCGTTTGTCAAAACCAGTTAGTTCTGTAAAGCGAAATTATAGCTGCTTCTTCTGAGTTCCTACAAAACAAATAAATACAATCCGTGGGCAGAATTCAGAATTTTTTAATGTTAACCTGGTGGTACGGAACGTAAGCACTTGGTTTTAAAGGGTTGAAGGGTAAATAATTAATGCATTTTATTCCTAACAGACTCCACTAATATGACAATTCTGTTCGTGAGACTAGGTTTAACATTTCAATTTTTTGAAGAGTAATTATCAAATATGGAATAATAATAATTCAAAGTTGCACATCTGCTGTCACAGCACATTGCTGGAGTTGCAGAAGTATAAATTCGTCACCTTGTGCCGATTGGAGTGCTTGATTCAGTATGCCATAAAAGTTGTGCAGTTTGTTTACTTACGAATCTGAAATTAGCCACATTAACACGTGTTTTACTCCACCCTTAAATCTGTTTACAGGATCACTTAATTTGTACTTCTATACACGTGTCTGTGTGTTCTACTTTTGCAGTTACTTCAGTGACCCAGTTGTTAGTGGGACATAACTGCGTTGTGATGAGTGCAAAATTGAATCAATTGTCTCTTTCATACAGAATTTATGAGAATAATTACTTTTTTGGAAGTGGTAAGTTTTCAAGCGACCTATAAATAGATCACACAGAAGGATGAGAACACCAATCAAATATAACGATTTCCTGGGTTACAACGTCGTGTAGATTGCTAAAAACACACCACCATTTCGGAGGCATGTGCTGCAAAGCACCACACACGTACACATAAAAATACATACGTGCAAACGTGCATGCATACATGTATACGTACATACATACATACTTACATACACACATAGGTACATATATACGTATACACAAACACACGTACATGCATATGTACATACATACAATTACATACATATATACATGCATACATACATACATACATACATACATACATACACGCATTTACACACACGCGCACGCGCGCGCGCACACATACACACGTACACAGCTTACAACACAAATGATATTCCGCAGCTACCGAATCTATTACATTTCAGCTTGTCCTCTCAGTTTCCGCAGAAGATTATTAGTACAGTACCTGAAATTAGTGCTTCGCCGCTTACTCAGCCAGCTGCCTTTGCTTCGCTTAATCTGGCATAATCCAGTCTAGACATTAATGTGGATACAATCGGATTTGTGAGCAAGCCGCTAGGGTGCAGCTCTGAGCTCACTCACAATGGCATTTGCAGTACTGTCGGCCATGTGCTGAATCACACAACAAATTCTGATTCGTGATCGCGCTCAGCCCGACCAACTTACCATCGACAAACGCCGGTATATAAAATGCCTTCATGGTCCCTTATGCGAACCCTCCTTATGGCTGATGGAATAAAGGCTCTATTACTGACGCTTCTAATATCCTTACCATGTCTATCTGCAAGACCGAGTGACTGCATTGCCGCTACAATTGCTTCTCATTAAACAAAGTTAAAAATTACGAAGCTCTTCACCATTCAATATTCTGCAGCCTCCCTTCAGTCCCCCCAAAATTAGTCCGACACACTCTGACAATCAGTCCCTTCTTACACACAATTAATTTGTATTCTTCACTTAATGTGAAATATTTATCGATATAGTTTATAATTAATGAAATATGTAAATTAATCTGTGTATATAAAGACAAAAAAGATCTTGCGTTTTTGATACTGTTGATGCTGTTGAAGTTCTCACGGCGATGCGGAAGGTTTCAGTCTTCTGGTATGTGACATCGACGTGACTGATGTACCCTGAAGGGACAGCATGCTCTTCCGAAACGTTGGTACCCTTGCACGCGGTTTCATATTCTAGAAGAATGAAATCTGGTACAGGCGGAATTTAGTAAAGAAAAAGATTGGCCAATGTGCCTTGACTCTTAGGTAACATAATTTCGGAAGTTTGGGTGTAAAGAAACGTTACCTCTTTAAGCTTATTGGTTAGTATACGTACCACCAAACGTAAAATTCAAAACTCTGTACTTTGTAAGCATAGTGTATTCATGTGTTCAAAATGACTCACTATTAAACCGTGATTTTCCTATAAACCTAAACCAATTGGTTCTTCTAATCGAAGCACGCTGTGCTCTCTGTGCGGTACAGACTGTTTATGTGCAACGTAGGAATTCGGCAAGTCTTTGCACATTTTATTCCATAAAATTTTACTGAAGTGTATTACCGTTCTCAGGCTCCTATAAGCTTACCAGCTTATCCTAATAGGCAGTTTTGTATCTCGTACTTGGAAAGTTTCCTTTGGAGAAGCGGGTAAAACGAAAATTTGTAACTCTTGTTCATAATAAAAATACATATTTGGTAAAGTGGCAAGTTACATCAGTCACCAAGGGCAGTGCACATAGGGTTCTGGAGGAAGACAACATATGCAACACAAAGGAAATAAATTTGAGTTTGATATCCGATATTCTTGTCATTTTCACTGTTGTAACATGTAGCAAAGTCAGAATGCTCAGTACCGCAAGATTGCTGATGTCCCTTGGTGCATACATATTACTTCGCGTGAGCCTGAAACAGAGAAGCTTGCTTTAAAAAGTCAAAAATGGAGCACTCAATATCCTTTGTGCGATGAAACTGAAATTAACTGAAGCGAAACTCCATGCGTAGTACAACTGGCACAAAGCAATATCAAGGTAAAGTAATTATAGGACAATAAATATTAAAATACAGCTTTAATCGTAGGATAAGCAGCAGGATTTTAACATTTTACACCCCTGTGCTTACTTTAACTTGATATGTCACTGTGCCATTTGCAAACCAAATATGGTTTCGCTTTACTGAGTTTCAGTTTCATCCCAAAAAAAGGATTTTGGTTTCCTCCTTTCTGGCTTTCCAAACAAGCTTATCTATTTCAGGCTTATCAAAAATTAATATCTAAAATGTCATGCCAAGGGTCAAATCAGTCATCTCGCAGAGCTGAGCACTGTTTCTCTGGAACATATTGCCATCGTGAAAACAGTGGCAAGAATGTCTTGATATGTAATAACTCGTATTTGTTACCGCCGTGTCGGCCATTTTGGCTTCAACGAAAAAGCTGATGTGCATTTCACGTGGTGACGCATATAACTTGTAATTTTAAATAAGCTTTCTCATAAGAACAAAATTAAACTTTGTGTTTTACACGCTTCTGCAGAGGAAGTTCTATTCAAACACAAAAATTACTTTGGAGTATCTGTTGAGAAGCTTATGTAAGCGTGTCAACTGTAATACACTTTAAAAGAACTTCATAAATTAAAACACAAAAACTTGCCAACTTTGTGTAATAATATACATACATTTTATTCTTCAAAGGGTTAATATACAATTGCGAGAAAAATTAATTTCTTGATGGGCCGGATAGCGTAGTCGGTATAGCGACTGGCTACGGGATGGACGGTCCGGGGATCGAATCCCGGTGGGGGCGAGATTTTCCGCACCAGTCCAGACCGGCCCTGGGGCCCACCCAGCCTCCTATACAATGGGTACCGGATCTCTTTTCCGGGGGTAAAGTGGCCGGAGCGTGGAGTTGGCCACCACCCTTATCTAGCGCCGAGGTTAAAGAAAGAGTATAGCTGTACCTCTACTCCCCCTCGGGGCCTTCGTGGCCTGTTCTAGGGAGAACTTTACCTTTTACTAGCGCTTAACTGCTTTGTATATATCACCATCGATCATCAACAAAACAAACTGTGGACTCAACAACGTAATTGTACATATTTACAATCGTAGCAAACTCCCAAGCTTATTTAATGGTTGCTGTTTGATATTTTTTACGACACTGTACAGAGCCTCCAGGGGCAGCTGTAAAATTTCGCGCTTTACATCTGTTGCTGTGTTACTGTAATGAATGCCATTTCAATTAATTAGCATACAGTGTCCAATGTTTAAAATTCCTGTCTTCGGGCATGTGATGCCGTGTAGCTCGGCACAGTTTTATCGACGTTTCAGTGAACCCGTTTGTTAATGATCTACTTATAGTAACTCAACCAGACATAGTAAGTGTTTCAAAGCTCTCCACTCTTTAAATGTACGCTATACAGTTGTGATTAAAACCTATTGTTACAAACTTGGTGTGAACAAAACATTGTCTTGCTACTAAAATGTTCTCATGAAAGAGAGTAATGTGACGATAGATCGCAGCCATTTCATACTTGGCATGTTTACTGAACATTCAGGCGACAAACTAATACATTGTTCTGCGTATACTCGTTTTTATTGCACCGAATAATTGTCTGTGTGGTGAGAATCGTACTTCGTACGGACGGTGTGTAACTCAGCAACTTTCAAATATACTGTTATTCCTTCTTTTAACTCAGCTTTAATCTTTCAAGAAACGGTAGTTACTGTGCATAATGCCTGTTTAGTATTACGATACTTAGCATTTTATCAACAATGGTATTCTGATTTTGTACGATTCCCTACATAAACAGCAATTACTACCTCAAGCAGCATTAACTGGCTGCTTTCTGTAATTGAGACATACTGTGTTCTCAGTGAACGAGGAACCAAATTGCTAAATAGTATTTAGACTCATTTCAGGATTGAAATCTTTAAAATATTTTCCGCTGTTGCCGTGCTCTCAAACGACAGCAAACACAAAAAATATCGTAAATGTGCAATAGAAATAGCATACATTAAAATATAAAGTAATGATACATACTGAAACACAAACAAAATATTTTGGATCAAATTCTATGACTACTTTCTTTCAAATAGTTCGAAGTTTTTGATAATGCCCGCTAGGCAACTGACTGCATTACTAACATAATGGAGAAGATGTATTATTGAGATCTAAGGGTCTCCCAGCCAATCAAGAAGTTTCCTTTCTTTTATAGAACAAAAGGCTTCACTACTCTGTTCACGAAAGCAAGTCATTTATCCCTTTCCGGAATTCGATAAATCAATTCAAAGGTCCACCCTTAATAGAAACTACAAATTAATAAATTATACAATTCAGTAGTTGATGGAGTCAACATATATCAGATTACAATTACGTTAAAAATTAAGAGTGATATCCTCTTAAATTCTTTTTAGACTGCTTGGCCCTGAAACTGACGGCACTACAATGCTTCACAACGTCGAGAATTACTCGCCCAACGACACAGCGCCACAACCCACAGGACTTGACAACACCGGCATGGGAACCGCAAATATGCCTTATAACCTAAACAATTTTGCACTGCCGCCATAATCGTTATTCACCACGTAAGAAGAAAGTTACACATAAGGTGTGTACTCGTATGCATACTTATAATTCTTCTCTATTCAAATTTTCAAACCGTTTCTTTTGTTATCGCCATCAAACGGAAAATATAATACAAAATGGTTAAGCCCCTTAAGGTTTTCTATTTTACATAAATAGAAATAATGCCATAATAAAAGTCGTATCTACGTTTTTACAAAATCTTTTAGGGCATAAAATTTAAGACCCAACTTAATGATGATATTTTCGCTGCATTTCAGAAATGTATACAGCCGCCACTGATGGTATAAAATTAACTACAGAAACGGAGTGGAATGAGATTTAAATCAAGTTCCATCAAAATTAGTCAACTGCTTCGTTAGGGGTGACAGACACACATAAGGTAACAGTGAACCCGTATCTGCGCACAGAAAAAAGAGAAAAGAGTCAAAAAAGTAGCGATGAATGTTGGAGACATTTCTGTCTTAACGTTCTGATGCCGAAAGTTAAAGTGTTTCTTTCCATGCTCCCAGACTACCGAAGCAGCAGTGATTTTTTAAGACTGGATAACATGAATAATATTCAAGGATTTAGATCGTACCGCGCAGTAAACACCCTCCACCTCCGTCATAAAATCAATCAACTAATGTTGTACAAGTAAATAACTGTATTTGTCATATGATTAATTTACAAACTTGGAAATATGCTCTGTGGGCATTACGTATAATTTTTGAAACCTAACCCTGTTTGTACACAAAGCAACAAACGGGCTTCAAATGGTTAATCCAACTTTGTTCTCCTAAACACTGAATCTTCCATATTTGCACGTAATCGTCTTACTCCTTTGTGAAGGGGCAAAAGCTTACATTCCTGGAAATGCTGAGATTTATGCTTGCCAGAGCCACCACCCCTACATCAGCTATATTCCCAAAATTAAATATTTATGTGCAGAGTCCTTTCACGCACTAAAACTGCTTTCAACTGAACATGCCAGAGAATCAGGCTGCTAAGTACCGCTTAGGCCCACAGAGTTATTTCTGCTACTCTGTTCACCGTGACACATTCGTTACGAATACACAGAGTGAATATATAAAATGTAGACGACTAACCAATCATTTTCACGATAACTCTCCTAGAATGAAGGTGACATATTCATATAGATGTTTGCCTGCAACGATAGATATTCACATAAAATGTAAAACTTTTATATGAAAAATATTTGTATTTAGTCTATATTTTAAATATTTTCGCAACTTTAATTGGAAATATTGTATTTTTGACTCCACATATGCACATCTTTAACAGAATCTGTCGTTATTATATTCCTTTGTTTGAGACCTCCCTGATTATTGCCGAAACATGTAGAAGGCACATCGTAAAGTGACAAATGGTTGTTTATTGTTGATTGTGCAACTGCTGGAGTAAACGCTGTATAACAGTATGGTTGTTTGTGTCGACGACAGCTAACAGTTTAGTGATATATTCGTGACGATTAGAATGAGGAGGCCCACTGAATGCCTTCCCTTTTTCGTTTATTTCAGGATTACCTAGATAATAGAAAAAAACTAGAAACTCGCTGTATGCAGAATTATATACCCAATCCTCTGACCTTCTGAAAACAAGTAACATGCTCTGACTTTTTCAATTTACGTTAGTAAAAAAAGGACTAATGTAGCAATACAGGTTCATAAACAGAACTATTGATTCCACGTCCAAAGTTTTAGGCCTATAATACTGTACACAATGTCGGACATACTAAATGACACTACCTGCACTTATTTACGTTTCTTAGGTTCCAATTTGCAGTAACGTTTATTGTTTGATTATGGTCTACATTTCTGTATATACAAGAATAATGACATGTTACCAGAACATCCTTCATATCGAATATTGAGCCACATTTTATCGATTTCAGAGCTGTTTGTTCACTCATGATATTCTCTGCTTTGCATGACAAATTGTTTCATCCGTCTTTTATTTTCACCGGTTAAGGTGGCACTGGTTTTCAGTTTACTTCAATTCATGCAGGTGTTCTATTTTTCTACGCAAACTCTTACACGTGTAAGTAATATTGATCCAACGGTCTCTTTATTCCTCTACATAACGGTTATAACACCGTGTAGCATTCACGTGAGAGCAAATAATTACACGAAGCAGACTCCTACTCGAGCAGCTGACAGCAGTCCTGGTCATGAAATTCCCCCCTTCAGACGATGTTTACTGCAGTGTCACAAGAGCCCACGGTTCTTCCCTACTCTGAGCCAGATGAATCCAGTATAGGCCCCTTTATCTTATTTGTTTAACGTATAGATATATTCCATTGCTTACATCGTTCCATGGCATCAATCCAAGATGGAAGCCAACCCATATTTTCATTTCATTTCTATTTTACATATTTTACCATGCACTCTTCTACTTCTGGGCCTCGAAAATCATTGTTTCCTTCAGATTTTTTTACAAAAATATCTTATACATTTCTGATTTTCTCCATACGAATTACATGTGAATTCATTATCATAATCCTCGGTTCAGATACTGTAACAATATGGTGTAAAGAACAAAAAATCATAAAATCCTTTATGGACGATTTTTTCCTCCATTACTCTGTCACTTTCTGTATCTACGTACAATTCAGTGTCCAGTAATTGCAATAAGAGAAAACGGGACACGTTTGAAGATGCGTTACAATTTTATCTTGCGGATCGGGCAGGAACAGATCCTGTTTACAAATTCTGTCACGTAGTTCCACAACAATCCGAGGCAACCAAGAGCGCGGTAGACTGGACGGCGACATGAAAGGGGACGGAACGCCCACTCCTTCGAATCACGACAAGGACGTGCAGAACATCAGATACTAAACTTTGTTCCACTCTCAGCGTTGTTAGCTTTACTGGATTGTTTTTCAACCGGTTCCTCATCACTGTGCGCGCACGACACAGTTCTGGATTCGGCAAGTACACACATTACTCCAGATACTCTGTCCAACCATCAACACGCATGAACGTGTGTGCCTCTGTGTGCGTGCAGGCACATAAAACAGTCAGCTGCAGGCGTTGCAGTCTGAATGCGTATCTGAGTGAAACCCGCTTTGAATTTCAACCGGGTTTTCCAAATTCAGAACAGTAAAGGTGCCCTTCCGTCTCTCCCCTCTCTTCAGAATCCCAGCTACCTTAACCATCCGAAGCAGGAGTTTTAATCTAACAACACCGAGTGCTCTAAATTCACTTTACTGTGATAATGAATTTCTAACCTGTGATTATTTTCAATTTTCTTCGGATTTGTTTGCAACAGTTAACAACAGCACGAACATGGTGGACAAAAGTTTGAACATTTTCAGTAGCTGAGATCTGCGCTCTTCTGGGATATTACGCAGCGTCGACTGGTAACTGTTTGTCGACGTTTCGGGACAACGTATCGATCCCACTTCAAGGGTCAAGAAGTCTTCTTGGACTTCTTGACCCTTGAAGATGGGACCGATACGTTGTTCCGAAACGTCGGTAAAGGATTACCAGTCGACGCTGCGTAATATCCCAGATGAGCGCAGCTGTCATGAACATCGCGGCGGAAGCCTGAAATCACAGTTTCAATAGCACCTCATTGTCACGTTCAGCTGCAAGTAGACACCAAATAAAGCAGTGTTTCTCTGCAGATTCATGTCCCCTGGAATGTTACAATTTGTGGACAGGTTAATGGTTAACGACGTACCGGAGGAGCGTAATGCCTCCACCTTCAGGGTCGCACAATCCAAAGAATTCTTTTCGTTTTTTAGAAAAACAATCCATGTATTTTGGGCTCACAGTGTGTGGGTGTAATGCAGATTTCTTTAGTGTTAAAACAAGCAGTACACTTAACAACGATCGCACTCCGAAACATGAAAAAAGGGTGTCTTACTAGATCCATATCTGCTAATCCTCTTCTCTTCCAATTTTATTTGCGCTATAAAAGACCTACAATTACAACAGAATAATTATATAACTCACAGATCAATAACTAATATTTCTACAGATATTACATAAGCACATACAGAATAAATATTTTGTTAGCGCGCACTCAGGCAGTGAAATCGGAATTATTTCCTTGAATGTAAACAGCAAGTGATAAAGAACTGTGCGATATAAAGGCCGGATGTAATTTGAATACCAGCCACGACAAATCCCTCATACAATAACACAACATCCACGTACGTGGGTATGACTGTGGTCTGGCGAAAGGAGAATTATACACCCCCACCACCAAAAAACAATGAAGCACACCAAACACAAGACGTAAAAAATACATTAGGCTAATTTCCAGCAATGTTTCGATGTTTTCAACGTGGAGTATATCATATAGCGCCACGTTAGGAATCGAAGCTTTTTAAGTCTCGGTTTTCGATACACTTTATGACTCAGCTCTCCACTTGTCTGGAAAATAGACCTGATCTTGTTTCGTCTCCGCTTTATGAGTTTGTTTTGTTCTCAGCTTCGTTATCGATTTACTCTTTACAGAAACTCGGCGAATTGAAAGTTACGTGAGAATATACGATAATGACGATTGACATGTCATGGAATGTCACGAAAATGGATGTCTATCAAAAGAATGTGTTGGGAATGTAGGTCGAACTGTCTCTCCCTCTCTCTCGCTGCATAGATATATTTCCACGTTCCTCTGTGTGCTGTACAGCATACAATTCACTCTTAAGTTTTTTTCTGTTCCTGTATACGACGTGCTGATATACATTTATGATCCGTGCTTTCATTTAAGATTCTCGTATTGTCACCTGAATACAAAAATCCGGAATATTTTCATTAAATTTCAGAGATAAATACGAGAGCCAGGATAGCTTATTCGGTATATGAGTAATACGTACACTGTGGGCTGGATGATCGAGGAGTCATTGTTCGTATTCTGGCAAGAATGAGAGGTTTCTGTTTTCTCCGATGTGTCCAGACAGGCTATAGGATCCACGCAGCCTCCCACTCAATGGGTACCCAAAACTTTCTCCGGGCGTAAAGTGGTCAGGGCGTGAAGTTGGCCGATCACCTCTACCTAATGCCAAATTCAAGAATAGATGGAGCCGTACCTCCATTCCCTTTATAACAGGTATATGCCTATTGCAAAGCATAATATATCCAACGGTAGGTGTCACATATGATATGAAAGTACAAGTTTGCTGGCAGGCTAGAATGTAATACTCTTAAAAATTTGTGACATTTTAAACCTTCAAGGTCTTGAAGTATTAGACTGTGGTTTTGTGGGTTACGACACTATGTAGATTGATAGGAACATGTAGTCAAAAGCTCCACCTTAATGACTGAGGCAAAGTATTCTTCCGAAACGTTGACAAACTTGCGTAGCTACACAATTTCGTAACACAAAAAGTATAAAATTTGTTTCAATAAATTATCTACCTACGTTTATAAATTGTACATTATCGAATTTTACATGTCTACAGTGAGTATTGTTCAGTTATCCTCAAACTCTTGGAATCCTATATAATGGGATAAAAAATTAGATAGTTAATTGTGATGATAAAATATTTAACGATTTAATTGCATGAAATATGCGTAAATAATACAAATATTCCAGTTCCTACCTCACAGTAAGCATAAGTTTTCATTACATTACGATGACCAACAAGATACTTAAAACTTATAACAAAACTGCCAAATGTTTTTCAAGTACGTATGAATCCTGTCTTTCAAGAAACACCATCGAGTAGCGCCGATAGACCTAAAGTCCACCATATTCATGCGGTTAGGCAAAAAGTAAAGTAAAACTGTTTTTGCATACGAGGTGAAGGTGTAGAGTAGAAGTACAACTCCTGTCACTCTTAACCTCAGCACTAGATAGTGTGTAGTCAGACTCATGCCCCGGCCGCTCGACTCCCGCGGAAAGAACCCTTTGTGCCCATTGGGTGGGCTCCAGAGCCGGTCTGTACGTGCTAGAGGAGAGTGGGATCTCTTGTCCTGCCGGAAATTGATCCCCGGACGGTCCACCCCACAGCGCAATCACTATATCGAAGTTACACCACTACCTGACAACTGACACAGATTAAATGAATTTAATAGTGAATTTCTTTATCAGATCCCACTTACTTTACAATTATTAGAGTTAAAAAGATCCACATTCACAACCATGATATAATACACAACTCTTTCTCAATTATAAAGGAAATCTGGCAAGAATACATCCACCTATATCCTCTGTCTTTTACCTCTAAAATACCCGGAGAGTTTATTTCAGGCCTTGCTAAAACACTAGGTCAGTCAGGCCTCTACTCCTTCCTCCATACCCCTCAGACTTCACTATTCACAATTATCCAACCATTTGAGACGAAGTAACCGATTCAGATGACAATTAATCTTTAAATAATAGTAAATTGTTCATAGCTCAATACGTTCAATACCAGAACCTTTTCTCAAATAACAGCCTCATTTTTGTGTTCCACGTAAATTGGTGGTTTTGAAACATAAAGAACCGGGTTACGTCAGAGGCTCACAAATTTTCTAAAAATCTAGGAGCAATCCCAAATTTCCAGGCACCAGAAGGGTGACATGGACCAAGTCCCATACTGAGTACCTACTAATTCAAGAGCCCCCGCTCAAAATTCAGTCGCCCGGTTAACCAGTTTCCCGGTATTTATGCATCATGGATTAGATAAAGCTAATAAGTATGACTTCAATGGCGAAGACAGAAGCCAAATATTCCTCCGAAATGTAGGTACGAACCTACCTGACTATATCATTGCACGGTAACTGAGGACTACAGTAATAACACAGCTGTAGGGCGACAGGGTACATTGTCAGTGTGCGGTGCTTTCTAGTTAATGGAGGAAAGTTATATAACATTAAGATATCAACTGATGGTTTTAGGTTTTTTAACAACGCCTTATCAACCAGTGACGTTCCAGAGCTTTGAACGAAACAACAAGATCTTTAATTTTAAAAATACGTACATATGGATGTGGAAAGAAACAGACCTAGTCTACTCCGTCATTTTCTTGGAAAGACAAAAAACATATAACTCTACCGGGACTCGAAACAGGAGGGCTCCCGGATACAATCCTGACGCTTTCCCACTACAGTAACCTGCTGGACATTATCCACAGTATCAGTACAGATCGACAGAATGTCTCCGTGAGTCCGTGTTGGACCAATCGTGCAAAGGAGCCTGACAAAGAATCACTAATGAAGTGGCGACATTACTGAAAATGTACTACAGGAAAAAGAGGGGCAGAAACTGTTAAGTAAGAAACCAGCAGGCCGACAGACATCACTCATCAGAATACGACATCACAGACAACAAACACAGATATGAGACGACATACCGAGGGTCAATATAACATGCAGCTGAATGCCGCCTGAAAAAGAATTATTACGACCAACAAAATCGGATAGTAGGACATACTTCTGGTGATCTACATCGTGTACGCAACCTGATATACGAAAAACTAACGATAAGCCTACAACATATTGTGCATAACAAGTGACTTACAACACGTCGTGCAACACCAGTGAAAGTGAAAGTGAACATTAATACGGAGTGAATTTTATAACCTAATATTTTACTATGCAGTTTTTATATACCTTCACCGATCGTTTTTAATCCACACCCCTGGATGTGTTTATATTAAGTAACTTTAATCGCCCCTGATGATGGCCGGTTAACCGATCGAAACATATGTAGGGCATTTTAACAACTATTAATTTTTAATAGTAAAAGGTGCATGTGTTGGTGAATTTGTGACATTGTTTGTTAAGTAAGAGTACGGCGGTTACTTGCAGCCCATGTCAAGCTTTCGGAGAAGTTATTAGCCGCAAACGTTCGATATCACACCAGGGAGATGAACTTCAGCAAAGGAAGTGCAAGGCGAGGTACTAAACCAGGATCTTTAGCTGAATTTTCGTTTTTGAAACTAATGGAAACTCTGATAATGATGAATGTTGTTGCTGTTTACAAACTGTCACGGAGTGGAAAGAAAGTGTTCACTGCCAGGTGCGAAGCAATCCATTTTGCCTTACAAGTGAGAATTTTCCAAGAGGTTTCACCAACAAATTATTTACTCGTGTTTACTAACACATGCAAAGTTTTTTTTTTTCGCACAGTGGGTGGCCATATTCTACATCCATCAAACATAACTCCGTAAAGCAAGATTTACACAGCCTGGTTCCTGAAATTTTGGAAAGTATATGGTACAAAAACGGGCTTCGAAAACCTAATTGATAAGAAACTGTGGTATTTTATTTAAATTACATCTATGTTACAGTTACGGGGTACACGGGAAACATGGTCTTATTTGCCACAATAATTCTGTTTAAATAAATTAATGTAATGCTAGATACTGTCTCAAGGTTAATTAATACAAAAATGCATCTAAATTAAAGAGCATATAAAACGTCCTGCCATATATGATGAGAACACATTCAGCTTATCACTTCGATTTAAAGAAATTTGCGTTTCCTAATAATGCAAATAATTAATTAAGGAATAATTTCAAGTAACTCCTTTTACATGACTCTCTGTGCTTTTACAACGTGCGAATAGCAACGTGAGCAGAATAATATTCACTAATTCATATCACGTGTGACAATTGTAGGTTGTCAATAGAAAGTTTATACACAGCTCTCTCTCAGAACTGGGCTTATACCAAGTTTGTCTCCTCACAAAAGGATGCACAATTGCTACACAGAATAACAATGCAAATAGGGCAGACGATAACATGCAAACTTCACTCCAACTGCAATCTAGACACTGATGAATGTGATTATTCAAACCTCCTCTTCTTTTCTGTATGAAGACTTTTGACAATATCAAAATTGAATTCACTTACAAAATCAAATTACATAAATGTTATTCATACTGTAAAGGTTTACAGGAAACCTCTGCCTACTGGACACAAAAACAATTTGTTCTCATTGTTACTGGCAAACACACAGCAGTCTAGAACTAAGCAATGCAAATAACTGCTCAATCCGTGCCTGCCAATAATATTCCTAGGTCGTCAGAGAGTTCATCTGAATTAAATTTCAGTATATGAACATTCTTGTAATCCTACTGATTCATGTTAAATTGTCATTCTTTACCTGACACTAAGTTACATAATATGTTGTCTCTACCGTCTTATTCAAGGGTTATTAAATCAAGAACGATTAAACAGAAGGTATATGTAACATGAAAGGAAGAGATGAGATATTCTGTGCATTTATATACAGGTGTATAATAGCAAACTGTTCATGACTTTGCTTCCTGGAGCTACGTAATTCAATTCCAAGACGCTGTGGGGAAATAACTGTTTCTCTCAAGTTCAAACCCTGTCAAAACAAAAGTAATTACTTCTCCGTGTCAAACGTGGTGAGGATATTGGGTAGAGTGTTACACAGCACGGCGGTTGGTGAACACATAAAACACAGACAACCACATATTACCAAAGCTTCGTGATACAGCGTGCGACAATCGTTCTATTTCTGTGATCTACAGGGAGTGTTTATCTCGCGGTGTGTACAATAACGTAGCGACGAAGAGAAGATAATAATATGGGTTTGCAGGCTTCCACAGAGGATGTTGTTCAATAGACTATCTTCCAGATCATCAGACCGGGCAGGTTCTTACGTTAACATCGATGTTTTGAATGAATGTGTTGCCATCAGGGTGACCGAGTGAAAAGAGGCTGAATTTCCTTCAATTTGTCGTATTTTCTAAAATAAAAAGGGGTTTATCATGCGAACCCATACGTTTCTATCTTCGCCCGTTTGTAATTCCGTAAAGCCTCTTGAAACGTAGGTACGGACAAGACGATACTCTGTAAGAAGATTATGCCAGTCTGGTGGTCAAATGGAAGCCCCTGAGTAAAGGAATATGGCGTGACAGCGGAAGTACGAATTGATCAAAATCGTTGTCATTTAAGACAAGATTATGAGAGAAGCTTCTCACGTTAATGCCACTAAGTGTGAGGCGAAAGATTCAGTAACGAGACATATAACATCTACGAAACAATACTCTGCTAACTATAGATATACTTACTATACTCTTGCCCAGAAATTTATAATCAGAATTCGCATGTGAAGTGTTCGTTCTTCGGGAACGTGGCGCTTTCTTGTTAGGTAGGCTTACTTGTTTACCAAGACAAGCTCCGTCATATCCAAAAAAGAAAGCAATCACCACATTCAATGCTGTGAGACCTTCACCGGCTTCGTGTATTTTTTAGAATCATTCGGAGATATTTCGACAACACCCTGCTTCGTAATAGGCCAACACAACAGAAGCAGTTTTGTTTAATTTTGTTAAGGTGCCGGTAGCTGTTTGGTGGCAACACAATACGCACCACTCACTTAACCAGCTGTGCGGAAATGTACTTATAGCCTACAAGATACGTATACTGATAGACCTTACTCGTATGCCTCATATATCAGTTGCATACAATTCTGTGACAATATTTATAGTTTGCGCAGAAGGGCTTGTGAAGACGTCCACCTTCCGGAAAATAACAGTGTGAAAATCGTTACAGAGGTACCAACTTTCTAGAACGGCTTGTTGCTTTCATCATCAGGGTAGTTGGACTTCCCTGCAAACGGAGGAATACGCTCTCTCGAAATGTTTATAAGCATATATCAATCCACATTACGTCACATTACAGAATACGTAAATGTTCAACTAATTGTGTATTGGCCAGTGAAAGTTTTATACAACCATCCTTCCATCGCCCTGCCATCTACGTGCTGGTCGCTCGATTTTTAACACACCTTGTGTAGTGCACAGCACACATTCTTATGTAATAGAAACGTAAGATTTTAGGTTTGGACTTAGGCTATTTGTCAAATGATGAGATTATAAGTTTTTATACCTTATAGAATTGTGGATTAACCCAGACGTTTAGGAATAAAGCGCTCTCTCCATCATCAGGGTGACTGAATTTTTTCAGGTAATGTAGATTGCATAATAATATTTCAAGGATTTTGACCAGTCATAGATACCTTTCCCAGCTCTGATTGTCCCAAGCCCTTAAAATCTCCCTATCCAATCTACAAGTTTTCCCCTCCCAATCACTTTAGAATTCATATAAAATAAATTCAGTCACCCTGAAGTTGAAGGCAGCATTTCCTTCGAAAACTCAGAAAAGAACCCAAATCTACTGCTTAGTGTAAAAACCGGAAGACCATTATTTGAAATACGTACGCCATTATTCCACTCAAAATGTACATCTTCTCGTTTTCCTGGTGTTAATTCGACGAAGTTCGATTTCAGTTTCACGCGGCGGAAAGAGAGAAGCGTTCTCTCTAAAGACGCAGTCAGTTGCTGAGATATATTAGCGCCGGTGATAGATGAATGAATATGGAGCACTGGCAGAATGACAGTAACAGCAGAATTCCGAAGTATTCGGGAAGAAACCTGTCCTAGTGCTGCTTCGTTCACCTCGAAACCCACATAAACTGGCCGGGGATCGAACCCCAGCCTTCGTGGTGAGAGGCCGGTTAGTAACCGCCTGAGCCACAGCAGAGAGACGGATACTGCCTCAACATTATGCCCTCCATTCTAGTAAACAAAATGACAGCATGAAAACACTGTGTTTGGCGATTTTCTTTTGGGATGTTAAACCGTGAAGGACACACGTAACAGACTTCATAGCCACCGCGAATTTCAACCCCGCGTCGATCGCCGTGCCTCCTCGACAACTTCTCCGACACTTCTGCCAAGTGTATAATATAAATAACACAGTTTAGGCGCCGTCCCGAAACAAGGGCTACAATTCGAGAAATAAGATTTTGAGATTCGTATATCTGGAAAACATCTTCGCAACTTGAAGATTCAAGTTGTTTGGGATGTTACTCCCTATCGACAGGTTTCTTTATATATTTAAATATGCACATAAATGTATATGGTTGCTTGTTGTAGTGTGTAAGTTTGTTATTCACTCAGAGAGGACGTATTTACCCTCTCTGAGGTATGTCTTTAGCCTTCAGATTACTTCGTTATGTACATGCTTTCTACCAGTAACGAAATTCCCGTTGCACTTTCAGCGGGCCTTTCCCACTAATTAATACGAAGAGCTTCATGAAAATAAAAATAAACATTTGTCTGATTCGGTAAACTGAAGACATTTAGAATTACACATACCTCAAAGCGCAACAGTTACACCAACTTGGTGCAAACGTTTGGTCACTTTTGCCTACCATCACGCCCATGTCACCTGATAGAGGCAGAACTGCATTATCTTCTTGTTAATTGAACTACGGTACGAAAGAACGCTACACAAGCTGATCGATAATTGGTCAGTGAAACGGAACATACCACATCACAGAACATCTACATGCTGCAATTCAATTATATGGATCAGCCAGTATGTACGTACTCCTACTCCTTTTCGTCCAGTACCACTACAACTACCACCAGACTTGATTAACGAACTTGCCTCAAGTCCTCTTCGGTATTCACGTAGGCCTTCATATCTTACTGGGTGATACGTAAGTTCTGCCATGAAAACGTAATCATCAGACAACCTAATAATGAATGAAACGGCCGTGTATGACTAGGGAATTACTGAAACTTTCAGTCCTCTATAAGGTAACACAAAGTAATCGTGGCCCATTATATTAAAGGTGATAGAGTCACCAAAATTGTTTTTATTATAAATGCACTATTTGTTCTTATAATCGTCATAGTTGGCAGTTGGTTTCTTAAGATGTATTTAATTATTTTTTTATTATTGAAGGGCCCCGTAGCAGATGCCACGGACGCACCGCAGCCTTGAAGGCTTATTGTGCAACCCTGTGATGAAGATGACGAAGACGATGAGATTTTTTCTGCTTTTACATTTTAATGGAGCACCAGTGGAATGAAATTGACAGGGAAAAACCGAAATACTCGGAGAAAAACCTGTCCCAGTGCCACTTTGTCCACTACAAATCCCACATGGACAGACCCGGGATTGAAACCCGGGCTTCCGCGGTTACAGGCCGTCGACTAACTGCCTGAGCCATGGCACGGACGTATTTAATTGTTAAAATATACGTTTTCATTACAGTTTAGCACCTTCCTTTTGGTATTCTTACAATGACAGATGCCATAAGCTTTACTAGTGAGCATAAGTGTAACAGAGGACATCCATGAGGCCCTCTTCATAAAGCTACATACACTTCCTTAGATTTGGATGTGACAGAGGCCTCCATATACAACTGAATGAGCAGTTACTGATAGCTGACAATTTGTGGCCGTCCAGAATTGGGACTGGATATGGAAAAACAGCGCCTCAATGTGTGAAGGGAAACCAGTATGTTAGGAAATATTATACAGGGCCTCGGAATTGGCTGGAATTTTTGACACGCTAACGACCTTTCACGTTCCATAAAAAGTGGCAACTTTCTTAACTGCCTGAACACCTATTAGTTTCTCGGAAAGGGGGAGTTCCGTTAAGTGGAATTAGTTATCTACGTAAATGTGGTAGATTACAGGGCTGTCAAATTAAAGCCTCCTACCAAACCTCCAAGTTTCGACAGAGAGCTACGTTACACAGGTTTGGCGACAGTTCAGGTGATTTTGACTGCTATTGCTTGCGGTGACATTTTACAGCTCTTTACCGATAGCCATCTTCAAAGCTGCTAGAATATTATTTTATTCTGCAGAATGATTTCACTGTTTTAACTGCTTGAGGTGTGAGAATTCTTATAAAACTGAGTACCATATAAGTAATAACATACTTTGTTTCAAAGGAATGTCTAGGCCAAAGTTCAGAGTATTAAACTAAAAAGGAAGTGGAAACGTTGGCAACTTATAAAATAATGTTGTCACACCGGAAACTGTCATATGAAAATGAAAGATAAGTCATGAACAGTGCAACACCCACACAGTAAAAATGAACCATTTCATAAAGCAGCACTGGATCTATCTGAGTAGTATCTATGGACAATTTTATGTTAGTTAATACCCCTTCAAGAAACTGTGTAATGACTTTGTTACTAGACTTTTTTTAATGGCTCGACAGCCCCTTGGGGGCCTAGACCGCCTCATTTTTTTGAGGCTTCACGATCACATTTTAGACACACCACGCTCGGTAGGACTCCTCTGGATGAAGGACCAGCCCGTCGTAGAGAAATCTACCTGACAGCATACAACATTCACAAGAGACAGACATCCATGCCCCCGGCGAGATTTTTTTTTTTTTGCCTGTCCGGGGTTTTCCCCTTTGATCCATTTTTTGTACTGTTTAAATCCTTTCGTCCTTCATGTCACTTTACGTTCCATGCTACAGTCCTTACAACAAACACAACACAAACATCCATGCCCCCGGGTTTTCCCCTTTGATCAATTTGTACTGTTGAAGTCCTTTTTGTCCTGCATGTCACTTTACGTTCCATGCTACCGTCCATACATCTAACACAACACAAACATCCATGCCCCCGGTGGGATTTTTTTTTTCCTGTCCCGTTTTTTCCTTTGATCCATTTTATACTTTTTAAATCCTTCTGTCCTTCATGTTCCATACTACTGTCCTTACAACAAACACAACACAACACAAACATCCATGCCCCCGGCGGGATTCGAACCCACAATCCCAGTAAGCGAGCGGCCGCAGACCCACGCCTTAGACCGCGCGGCCACTGGGATCGGCTACTAGACTTTTACCCTGCTTTAAACAGCATCTTTGACTTGCTATACGGTTTAAAATGTCCTTGCGCTTTCCTTACGTCCAAACACACCTTCGAAATTATCCTTCCAATTTTCGAACCAAACTCATTTCACAATTATTCGTAAGCGAATCGTAAATATTACAATTTTTGGCAATTTCTTTGCCCTTGCATTGTACATTCATATTAAAATTTCACACTGAACTCTCTCTGTTTCGTCGTGTAAGAGACCTCTTTACAACTAGTGCTGTCAAAATAAAACCCCAGCGTTATTTTACGCAACCTTACAGGCATCAGAACAAAGAGGCTTGAACAAATGATTAACGAATTCAAACAATCACTTCGTAAAGATGCTTTACGTTCAACTATAAACTCAGCATAATATGGAGGACATCACTGAACATTCTTGTAAACAGCTACAAGTATTGTAACTCACAGTATTGATATGTGTGTTAAGATCCTAAAACTCGCATTTACGTAAGACTTTCTATTCATTTGAGGGTAAAATTACAAGTAAATACAAAATTTCATGTTATTATCATCTGAAAAACATTACGAGACGGACCAAATTCTTTCGAACAGCAAAATAAAAGTTTCCTTTTGTTTTTCGCTTTGAATCATGGGAACGTACATTACGCTGCAGATGTGCATCGAAATTAATATAACTATTCATATAAAGCGTTTGTTATATTTGATTTTAGCCAGATCTGACGTCATTGTACAGTTTCTCGGAAAGTTCTCCAGCATTAAAGGCCATAACGACTCGTTCAGCAGTTCTTGAATTTCTATGTGAGCGCAGATGGACTGAGAGGGAGACAGACACTAATGCACTCTACAGAGATAATATCGTGTCTAAAGTCAGTTGTTGTAAACCTTCCCTGGTGTCGTCTTATTTGTGCATTAAATGTAAGAAGTGAAAGCTTAGAAACTGCCAAGAAAATTATGGTGCACGTTCTGAAGTAACAACAGATCTGCCCGTTTCTTTCGTATTACAGGAAACAGAGACGTCTGTACAAAACTCCAGTGGTAGACAAAGTTTTCATCACCTTTTCTAGGCGGCGGTTACATCAATAACAAACGCCTTTTATGCCCTCAGCATCTAAAGCTTTAGTCCAGTTCTCAGTATGAAGAAGTTGCGAGCAGTAGAAATGTTTCTGAGAAATGAGTAGGGGATTTCATGGCGCTCTCAGCACTGATCCCTTAAGGAAACATGTTACAGCCAGTTACGTAACACAACTTTTCAACCTGTGGTGGATTTCCATACCGACCCAAAATAGTTAACGTCAACACGTGTCAGGGTCACGTTCAGAACGTGTCAGGAGTTGCGTCTCCAGCATTACGGTGCTTCTACCGCACATATTTTGTGTGTAGTTTACACACTTATGAGAAGACAGAGGGGTTTTACGATTGTCTGGAACGTCAAAACAGCATAGCTGCTTCAATAAATTAGATGACTTCACACAAAACCTGCAGGACACTGTGCTCAGGGATTGAGAAATCGTAGATTACTTAACCGCTATGTATCAGTAGAAGAATATGTAGTGGAATAAGATGTCAAGATTACCGTGAATGATAAGAGTGTAAATATAGTGAAAGAATGAGGTAGCGTGTTACGCTGAATTACACTCAGAGAATTTTCCTGGAAGGGCATGGGGGTTGGTTCTTTGAATGAGACTCGAAATAAGAAGTACATTCAGATGGAAAGAGAAATTTATTACTACTGTGTTGACTTTTAAAGCAAGATTTTTCGCTCTGACAATTCACATACTCTGTCTCCATTGCAAAGATCAAACTTCACATTTAAAGAAATAACCAGTGTTTAAGAATCTTACAAAGCACACAGTAAGGTCCGGGCGGAAATACAGGGTTTTTAACGTTAAAATGCATAATACAGATAGTAACCACTGCTAAGGATTAAACGTCTTTGGTTATTTCTCGCAAAGCGCTTAATTTTCTCACTTTCAAGAACTGGCTTCCTTTAAATAACTCCACAAAGCACAATCCCTCTTCAGAAGCTGATAGCTCCTCTGATAGCCATGAATTCCCGCGTTTCATGTAACCTGAAGGTTCATTATCCTGTTCCCAACAATCTGCCTCTTGTATCTATCCTGAGCCAGGTTATTCCATTTCAGGCCTTCCATCCTCTTTCTTTCAGATCCAAATTAATATTATTCTCAATAAACAATCAAATATTCGGTCCAATACAAATATCTGTTTATTATAAGACAGCAACAAGTCTACACAACGGGATGGCAACCCTCCTTCTTTGGGTTTTCCCCACCAAAAGTCTACAAGAAGTTCTCTTCTTTCCCATATGTTCCACATGCTCCGTCCATCTCATCCTCCTTCATTTGATCCCCCTAACAAATTTGGCAAGGAGTAAAATTAACAAAGTTCCTCATTCTGCAACTTTCTCCACCCTTTTCTTTATCCGCTCAGGCCCAAGTATCTTCTTTGGCATCCTACTCTCTAAAACTCTCATCTTATGAATTTCCCTTAATGCGAGAGACCAAGTTTTCATTTTCCAAAATAACTGTCATTATTTATATTAACTTCTTTAAATGCGTAGTCCTTACACAATATCCACTGAACACTATCTCTAATACTTAGTTACGAGCAGGCAATGAAAGTACGAGTATACAAAGATATCAATTATTTGACCTTACAAAAACATTGCCTGCAAACTGCCTAAAATTACCGCCCTTTCCTGCACTTACGAGTATACCATATATCGGTCAGTAACTACTGCTAAGCCAAACTGAATATTAAAAATTGTGTATATATAGTATTATTCCAATATATTATACATGCAGGAATATAAAGTCGGTCGTAAACCTTGAGGTGGCCACAGAGGTGATTATGAATATGACTTTCTTTAGTAACAAAAGCAAAATCTACGGCAAACCATAATGGTAAAAACTTGCATAGAATACTGAATACAAGCAAATATAACCAGATTTGTATTGTAACCGGCAGTTCGGGTTCGAACCCTGAACATGTCGATTACGTGATGTAACTATTTATTTTCGGCATACAAATTGGAGTTTGATGAGTCCAACATCCGGCTTGAGAAATAAGGGAGAAATTTAATTTTAGTAGAGGCAGTGGCAACTGTCGCTTCAGAAACAGTTGGGACTTGTAGCGGTTAGAGCGTTCTAGCGCGCCGTTTGTACTAGCCAATCAGACTTATAGATTTGAAAGGTGTTTCAGCCAATGTAGAGATAGGTATTGCATGAATGGGGGAGATACGGTTGCGCAGACCGTGGACGCGGGAGTTTTAGGTGGCTGTTAGACGAGGAAGTACAAGACGGTTAGAAGAGTGTGTTCAGGTGCCGTCCTAGATCATAAAGTTGAAAGCAAGAATTTGTATTAAATTTGCAACGTTACAAATATACCAATAAATATATATAAATAGTGATCACTTGTTTACTTGAACTAACTGGTGAAGTGAGTGCGGGCGCTGAGTTACCTCCACGCAATAATCCAATGATGATAAGACCTCATGACAACGACACCGAGCTAGCCACGCTACCGAACTGAACGGTAACAGTATATATTACTAAATACAGCCAAATACAACCGAAAGCAATTTATTTGTTTCATAAACATCAATAATCCAAATATCTGACATCGATGTTGTGTCAAATCGAATTCATTCAATCAATCGAATCAATTCCAGATTGAAGGACAAACTGATACAAAGCAGCAACGTTCAACTAAATGAGCTTCCAGGCGCTACCACACATTTTATGCTTGCTTCTTCGATACTTCGACAGTGTGTGTTTGTGAGCCTGTTTGCAGCTGATCGAAAAACAGACACCACATTTAGATTATAGTTGTCAGTCATCTGACAGTCTTTGGTGAAATTCTCTGACGTATAATGTCAGGAGAACGTATCCATTCGGACACTTATTAAAAAAATGCCATCATCATCATCATCATCATTATGTATTCTGTCTTACGACAGCTCCATAGCCTCTGTCAAAATGAGTTCTCCAGACAGTGCGATCTAGTACTTCCCCTTTCAAATCCCAGTATCTTCTATTTTCCTTAAGGTCATCCAGTAGCTGCCTAAGTCTTCTTCATCGACTTCTCGTCTATTCTCTCTCTTTCCTTCAATAACGTGTTTTAGAAGGCGGTTCCTACGCAAAATGTCACCAGTCACTTAGCCTTCCTTCGTTTTATTGTACGGAGGATGATTCTTTCCTCCTTGACTTCCTCCTTGACTCTATGTAATACTTCTGCATTTTTCACACCATCGGTCCAACTCATCTTCTCCATTCTTCTCCAGCACCATATTTCAAATTTCAAGGTATTTCTGATCTACCTTCCAAAGTGTTAAGTTTCTTTAAAAAATACTTCTGTAAGACAAGAACATCATCACAGAGATGGTGCGAAATCTTCGAAATGTCACAAATACAAATTAGATGAGTTTAAAGCAGTTTAAATACTTACATGAAATTGTGTGAGAGGATTATAATTTTCTGTGAACCAGGTATTACTCGAGACAGAAAGAGAGACTGCGGTTGTAACATTGTTTTTACAAAACTGCTTTATGCTTTTCCTCTCTTGTGCCCGTTTTATTTTCTCTGAAAACTTGAAATCATAAAGGAGAATGAAATCCTGACCATATACTACTGGTGTATGTTTCATCATAATGAGCAAATCGTCAAATTTTGTGTCACAGTTTACACCTTCTTTCTTATGAGATATTAGATCGTGTAGTCTGGTTGCTAATTAACACTTACGCTATGAAGTTGGTGTAAGAAATTCCTCCGAGTGTTTGGCCACTCTCTACCAGACTACATGGACCACATCCCCAGAAGATATTACTCTTCCTTGTCATCGCCGGGGACGTCTCCAATCTACGATGGATATGTCGTTCACGTTTCCTTACCCACACCTCATACGTAGTAACAAGTGAAATTATCCTAGGATGGAGGCAGTATGTTCCTCTGAAACATTGGAAGCAGCACACCACAATAAAGATACTGTCATCACCAAGAAGGCCCCACTTTATAGATCTTTCTTAGGTCTACATTTTACGTAGCTTACAAAACGCTCATAGAACTTTTCTCCGCAAATCGATAAAGATTTATTTCACGTCAAGAAATTAAGGTGTGAGATCTACACGCATTATTGAAGACGAACACATCAGGGCCGGTCAGAAACTAAGTTCCCAATGCACATATTTTGTGTTCTAGTTTTACATCTGCAATAAGAGCAGTCCAGATTTAATGGCACTGCTTTCACGCCCTTTCTCACATAGTCCTCACCGCAAGTGAGGCATTTACCCTAAAGTGGGACGAGCTTTTCTATTTCCTATTGATGGCATTTTGTGTCCCGTGATATCAGCCATTGTGTTACAACTTTTTCCACTTCGTGATCACCTTTAAATTTCTGGCCGCCAAGATTTTTCTTCAGCACTGGAAACCGATGACAATCGATCAGTGACAAATTCACCTGATGTAATACGAATCAGTGTAGGTTCTTAAGTTACGAAATCACATGCCCTGTCAACTGACAAACCCATGTCATTTAATTTCTTCTACAATGTATAGTGCGGACTCCAAAAAACATATCTCATCAAGATATTAACAGATAATTCCGGAATAAAATGTATGAACTGACATGATGTATCTCTTATGCATTCATTGCACTGTACTGTTCTTGCAAATAATGCATAAATTCTGTGTGAATTGCGCGAATGAACGGGACATGAATGAATGAGATATGAACAACATTTCAGGATGAAGCATAACGTTAAATAAACCAAGATATTTCAACACACCAATGCATTTACTGAAAGAAAACAAGACTGTCGCTTGGTACGTGACGCCGTGTAGTCTGGTACGAATCATCGATATTCCGTAGAAATCTACTGCCCCATTCTTCAGTGTCTTCTCTCATCCAGAATACAGAAACAGCAGGCCACCTCGAAACATTGATAAATTACTAACATAATTTGGAGTTCACATTCCAGCAGATTGTATTTTCCATTGTTACAGCCGCAAGAGCCCAAAGTTTCACAGATATTACGAACAAATCTGAGGGAAGTATACTGTTACGTCTCCTTGGCGTCAAAATCAAAGTTTCCACAACAAAAGCATTACTTTACATATTACCTCTAAATTACCCCAGCAACTTTCCCACTTTGTTGATGAGTCTGGACGGTACACTTACTGGTAACCCCGATATTTTGTTAACATGGCAACATTATGGCTGATTGGATGGTGGCAAGGAGCCTCGTCTCGACGTAAACTCCATCACTTGCTAACTTTCCAGTGACAGAACTCCGTCGCTCAGCTGTCCAACAACACAGCTAACAAAATTAAATAGACATTAGCCGGCCTAAGGCGCTAACTGCATTCATCAGCTTTGAAACATGGAAAACTAAAAAATAAACTTATTAACGATAAGTATCAATAGGTGGGTGTGTTCTAATATTTCAAGAAGGCAAATGAGCCATCGCAATACAACAATTATACCTTGGAGAACACACAATACCTTAATAAAATGATGATATTTGTAGCTCAAATTATGGCTTTCAAACTTAAGATTAGCCTTTTAAAGCCTAGCGGTTACTTTGCGCAACACCAGGTTTAACATTCAAAAATTCTATGTGTTGTTCACATTGCGTTTACGTGTTGCATATTGATCTCAGAACAAACAGCGATTTTTGTCTTAAACAACATCAACAGGTTCGTTTTTTATAACCGAGGTGGAGAGTGTTTACTGCGTGGTACGAACTGAATTCTTATACAAAACATACACGTTTCATCCTCAAAGGGTAAAAGGGTTAAAACTTCTGGGCGGCATCTTTCTATAGACTGACCCAAAAGTCACTGTGCATATATACCACAAAGGCCAAAACCGCTTCATTTTTAGGATTCATGTTAAAGCCGCCTCATTCTCAGAATTATGGCCAAAGTGACGTCTGACACGTACGGTGACCAACTCTCCTTTCCTCAAGCAATGTCATTTCACTCTTTCTTTGAACGAAGGCATGTACATGGACCCTCTGAATACACTCATCTTGTGCGGAAGGTGCAGAGTGACTTTCGGCCCACTCTGCACAAACTGCCTAAAGAGGAGTTACATATTTATCGAAGATCTGTTGCGTCATTTCAGGACTCTCTAAGCAGTGGAGCTAACTTTGCCCCAACTAACGGCAAAGGTTATATTTGTCAGTGATGTTGCTATTACTAATGTGTAAACGGCTAACGATACGACAAATGAATGACCTCTAGTGGCATCGTAACAAATTTAGCAAAATATATTTAGTCGATTTTCCTATTCTACGTGGGTGGCTGTCGAATTTAGACCAAAACACCGGTTACTCTGACTGAGGTTTCTCGGGGTTTTTCTTCAGACCTTCACGATAAATAGCCGAAGACAACCTCAATTTATTTCACGACCATCGCCTTCCACATCCCATTCGTTCATGCTAGAACTTCATATGATAAATTCCCATCTACTGACAGTAATGTTACAGATATTACCCCGTACAAATAAATAAGACACCTTTAAGAGCAGGTCTTAGCCTCTTTGCTTAATTTTCTCATCGTGACTGCTAAGTAAACTGCGATTTCCTTTTCTGGTTTCCGCGGTTCCTGTATGGTTGCGATCATTTATCAACGCTAAAACGAAATGAGCTCAAAAAGCACTAAAACAGAGAGGTGTGCTTTTTCCTCCTTACACCACGCCGAAGCAACAACCCACTTCTATTATCCCCCTCACTCAATTCACAAGCGTAGCTACAATTTCCTATAGCTTCTCTCCCTTTTATAAAATAATTTCATTTTCTCTCTCTTTCCCAGCTCAAAACAATATTAACATAGCATACAAATAGCTTATTCATTATTAGACTAATACTGAATGGTGCACCCCAGAGTGTAATTAGATAACCACAGTACGGCAGATGCATTCAACAAGTTTTACTTAATTGAGACAAATGTTTTATAACAAAGGCACAGTAAAAATGTTTTGAAGACTTATGGGATGTGATGCTGTTTATGGGGCATAAAATTCAAGTGGAGTATGCTGTAGATGGAGGAAACAAGCAGCTGGTGCTTATATACCTATCGACATGGCGTCTTGTCCCAGAAATCCAGAACCCTCTTCAGCACCGCTGCGAGAACCTCCAATCTCTCACAAAAAAGGTTTATTATTTCTTCGTAATTCAGTTTCACTCAATGTACTTCGAATTATTAATCTGAAGTTGCTGAAGTTCACTGAAAGCACGCTGACAGGCAAAACAATATTTCACTTACCTAGTGCAATTATTATTATCTACGAAAATTCGCTGAATAGCTGACAAAACAAAACCTGTCATGTGCGAGATTACACAGTCAATCAACGGTGGTGATAAAGATTGATGTCTTGGAATGTTATTCCGCGTCGTTTTGTAAGTATTTACCGACTTTTGGATAAACCTACCGCATCCATCTTTAGTCCAAGAAAAAAACTTGAATTGCCAGATGGCTAGTCCAGAAAATGGAGGCAGTACATTCGTACAAAGATTCAGGAACACTTTCCAGTCGACACGGTGCAACAACCAAGAAAATTCGTAATTTAAACATCCGTCCTGCTATATCGTATGGCAGAGACTTGTTGCGGTAAGCAGTAGGTAGTTTTTCATTCATTTGTCAAGGTAATTTACATTAACTAAATAAATCCATGGAAGAGTGTCGTTCTTGAGAAGCTAATAATCAATTAGCTAGTGAGGAAATTCCCCGCAATGGAACCCGAAGATTCAACAGCGCTTCCACAAGAGCCCGCCACTTTTCCCTATCCTACGCCAGATATATCCAGTCCAAGCCCCATACAAGTTTTTAAATATCGATTTTAATATTATCCTCCAATGTACGCCTATGTCTTCCAAGTGTCATTTACTTTAATTAAAATATACAACAGGACGATTAAAATTCAACCTCTCTGATTCCTTTGCGAGCCTTAATGTAGTAAATGGATAGCAGATATTAAGCCTCGCATATAACAACCACCTCTTATACAATACCCCTTGAGCGACACTGAGCTCACATCACGGAACACAGTTGTTGGGAGAAAACTGCACTTATAATTCTTAAATCTGACAGAGTAGCGATATGCACAATATGAAAAGGAAAGCTAAGAACATTGTTGGGCAAAGTGGAGACCGCAATATGGTACAATGACACTGCCGTTTATTGAAGACATTTTTTGTTGCATAACTGCTAGCTGCCATATAGTGTATACTGTATGTAAGACAAAACAACAAGCCTTATATACTACATACATGGACTGTTGGAAGTTAAGGAAGAAAGGCCAAGGTATATGTGACCCTTATCCTAAACTATTACAGACGAACTGAACAAAACCGTATCAATATTTTGATACGATGTTCTCACGGCCGTGTTCTTGCAGACTTATTTCTTCAGGGACGTGAATTATGGATGCAGCAGGATCCTCTGAAACGTTGGAAAACACTGATGGACTATATGGTGTCATATCACACCAGACAGAAATCACGAAAATATTTAGCCATAACCACCTACTTTATAAACAGACAGGCATCTCCCTCATGTACATAAACAACGCCAAACGCTATACTGCGGAGCCTGCTTCTACAGTAATGTTAATTTTATCTGAGCTACGAATTACCGCATTTATTGAAGTTACACTTTTTTGGGACGGTGTTAATTCTAAATCACATTTTAGTGCTCTTAAGCAAAAATAATACAATGTTTGCAGAGCAGCCGCGTCAATTTGGAGTCCAAGTCCAAAGTTTCGGAAAACGTCTGTGTCTCCAGCTTCAAGGTGCCTCGTCAATTCGGGCCATAAATTTCTGAATAGGGATTATTTCTTGATTATGAAGACAGAGAACAATCTCCGAAATACTGAAATTTAACTCTGAATTGACGCATCTCGTCTCCCGAGATTTTATCGCCTTCCGTTGTCATGAAAGCTTCATGTCTTATGTTCTTAAGTCGTAGGTTTATCACCTTCAGTTGCCATGAAAGCTTCCTGTCTTATGTTCTTAAGTCGTAGGTTTATCACCTTCAGTTGCCATGAAAGCTTCCTGTCTTATGTTCTTAAGTCGTAGGTTTATCGCCTTCAGTTGCCATGAAAGCTTCATGTCTTATGTTCTTAAGTCGTAGGTTTATCACCTTCAGTTGCCATGAAAGCTTCATGTCTCATGTTCTTAAGTCGTAGGTTTATCGCCTTCAGTTGCCATGAAAGCTTCATGTCTTATGTTCTTAAGTCGTAGGTTTATCACCTTCAGTTGCCATGAAAGCTTCCTGTCTTATGTTCTTAAGTCGTAGGTTTATCACCTTCAGTTGCCATGAAAGCTTCATGTCTTATGTTCTTAAGTCGTAGGTTTATCGCCTTCAGTTGCCATGAAAGCTTCATGTCTCATGTTCTTAAGTCGTAGGTTTATCGCCTTCAGTTGCCATGAAAGCTTCATGTCTTATGTTCTTAAGTCGTAGGTTTATCGCCTTCAGTTGCCATGAAAGCTTCATGTCTCATGTTCTTAAGTCGTAGGTTTATCGCCTTCAGTTGCCATGAAAGCTTCATGTCTTATGTTCTTAAGTCGTAGGTTTATCGCCTTCAGTTGCCATGAAAGCTTCATGTCTTATGTTCTTAAGTCGTAGGTTTATCGCCTTCAGTTGCCATGAAAGCTTAATGTCTTATGTTCTTAAGTCGTAGGTTCCCTTCAGCGTGAAGGCAGGAGTGGGGGAGGGGTAATCCACAAAATTGGGTGGATTATGGTGAAGGATAGAAAGATGGCGGTGACGAAAAACTCATGAAAATATCCATGTCCCTAACAGGATTGGAAGTCGCTTTCCCTCTGTTTTAAGACCTTGTGCGTTGGGCCAGCTGCATTGACAGGACATTAGTCAAGCAGTAGGAAGCGCGTCAAAATTCATAGGGCAAATTTTGACAACTCCAGTCCCTAGTTACGACTGAAGCATAGGTACATCTTCACTGCTTCAAAATTACTGTCTTCGGGAATCACTGCCGTCTGGTCTATGTGTCATCAACTACAATAACAAACCGAGTGTGACTTACAAACCAAGCCTCTTGTATAGTGAAGGAAAATTAATGAATTAAAGTGGATACAGAAGCATATGTAGTGAAATTGTGTGAAAGTCTGAAAGACAAAATGCTACTTGCAGCGAATCTATTATTTAGCAATTTCGAAAAGGCTACACGAAAAGGCAGTTGAAAGGACTGCATCCCTCCAAGCACGAACAGTCTCATGTGACAACATACATTTACGTCCCCATTGACATTGCCAACATGAATATCAAATTACACCTTTCTGTTTAATGAAGTTTATTAAAATTCATTCAAATTCAAAAGCCTAAAATGATGGAAAGACCAAAACACCGTTTCACGTTTTATTTAATTTGCATAATCAAATCTAAGATAATAAGGAACTCCACTACAAACGGTAATGGATCAAGTTGGTTCACACGATAATATGTTTCTTGCTCATCTAAGGGGCCTTTAATGTGTACACCGACAGTTTCACGCTACGCTACGAGTATGTCCCACGTGTATCTTTAATGTGTTCACCGACAGTTTCACGCTACCCTATGTCCCACATGTATCCCTACGGACTTAATAATTTTAACTTATGCACGGTAAATACAATGTTAATTTTAACTTGTTTACTGAAGCAGACGGAACACCGCAGTCGATATGGTGAGCACGCTACAGTCTGGACGACAAGGGAAATTATGGTCGTATTTCTGCCAGAAAAAAAAACACGGAATGTATGTTTTGGACAGGAATCATGGGGCAGCTGGGGCTCAACCATAAAGTTTTGAACATAGTCATCAAATTTCGAATTAAATAAAGCAGACAAATTGTATATTACCAAGCAGATAACAACATCCTGTGATATGCAATCTTTTATAGACTACTGGTATAATTTATAACCACTAATAATATAATCGTTATGTAACAATCCTTTAATACGGAAACTTGAACACACATTTACTGTAAACAAAATCTGACTCTGTATTAATATCATTAAACAGGCCATGAACAAAAGATTTCTACACTGAAAATAAAGAAACACAGTCCTTCCAAACTTGGTTACAACCCACCAGATTTCACGAAATCGCACCTCAGAAGCCCGCAATTGTAAAACACCTATGATCATGGAACTATGTTGTTAAACTAGGCAGACTATGTACGAATTAAAATATTTAATTTTCAGGCAATATAAAAGTTACTTTTTTGTGTAATAGTTGCAATCTTAAACAAGATTCATTAGTCATTTATTAAGACCTGAGACTATATATCTTACATGAATGATAACTATGTGCAATTTCTGAATTAAGCAGTGGTGGGTGTCTCCTTATTAGTTCACACCTGAGCGATAACCCCAAACAGCAGAACATTTCGTAAGTTGAAGGAGACTGTGTGATATTGTGTGTCTACCTTAAAACGGCAGTGAACTAAGATTCGCAAGCAGTATATAAGTCTGCATATAGAACGTAAATCTCAAATAACGGCGTTTCAGCTGCATAAATTACGTATCGCAAAAGTAGAGAAGAAAATTATTATACGTAGTGAGTAACTGCTTGAACGAGGCATTCGTAATGCAGTTCAAAGAATTATCCTGATCATCAAGTGGATATGGGGTACGCGGTGCCGCAGTTGGTTGAGGCACTGCGCTACAAGCCGGAAAGTCGCGATTTCGATACCCGCTTGAGTAATTGGATTTTTTTCATTTTCTTAATCCTTCTGGCTGCACTATGGCCCTGGGGTCAGCTCAGCCTCTAACAGAAAGGCGACCGGTGGGGTAGGGCTGACAACCTTACCACCTACATGCACCGATTGTCTGGAAATATGGAAACCTCAACCTCCTGGAACCCTATGGGCCTGTATAGGGATAGCTTCACTAGCTATCACCTGGAGATAATAAGAAAAATTCGGAAAAATTAAATTCGGATAGAGTGTAATACAGTTGATATACTCAATGTGTAACTTTAAAACAGCCAATATAGCCTTACTTCTTATTAATAACTTTAAAACTAATTTTGGACTTCAGAGAAAGTAGAGAATTAAACAAATACTGAAAAAACGTTCTGCCCTGGTACCCACCAAAAGACCACGCGGAGTTACATTCTAGAAGAGAGAGCCTTCATAATATGCAAACACGTTCATTTGTCACCAAATACAAATAATAGAATATTACTGTTAATTAAGCCTACAAAAACAAAAATACACATGAAAATGTATGAAAATTAATCAACAAATTAAATTCTCCACAAAGCTGCCAGTTTATTTTTCTTTTAGAAGACATACCGATCATTTAGGTATTTACAAGGCAGAGTTCAGTGACAATACACAGCAGTCTTTGTCGCGCGCGCATAAAGACAGCTGCGGCCTATTGTTTATGCACTGTCACCTTCTTCACAGATTTTACTAGAACGTTTATTGATTTCCTGCTATTTAGACCTTCCGTCAGGTTACATAAAATATTATACGTCGTTAAGCCTTGCTGGAGAGCAAACTGCACGTTGGCATTTGGACATAAAATTATGGCGACAGATAATCCCCGTCAGCATGAACTTAGTATCGAGTATCATCATCACACGATAGTTTCAGATATCAATTAAGGGTCTGAAACACGACCCAACAACAATAAAGGCAGAGTTACAGCATCTTACACAAGAACAGAATTGTAAAGCACCGCTTTGTGGTGTCATTAGGCTTCTTTAAAGCAGTGATAGAAATAAAATCAGCAAATCATCTCTAAACCGGCACATAAAACATGAAGATTTCTCACAGCTTAATTAAGCAATACGTTATAATAATTATGTGGAAATGCACACCCTGCTCCATACGAGAGTTGGCGCGGCAGTACATCAAATGCGCTATCACCTTCATGCTACGACAGTTTCACACTCAGAAATTAACATCCCGTAACCCCTCCTTTCAAAAACGCGCGAAAACCAGAGCCAGTCTCGGCAAGACGGCTGAGAGAAAAATCCAGTTACCTGTACGGGTAAGAACTGCGTCTGTTCCTCCCGTAACCAATCACTGCACTTACTAAACTATACTTATATATAGATTAATCGATGCACACAGAATTTCTAATAATTCCAGTTCTTTATTTTGATTATCATCATCATCATCAGTATTATCATTGGTCCTTGTCACCTTTATGCAGGGTATTTACAATTATATACCTGAAGCAAACCATTTTTCTAGCGTAGGCCTCTATAGTGTTGCAAATATTCTGTATTTACAATTTATGGTACATGCAATATTATTTCCCACTTTGAATGTTTTGTACTTTTAGTTATTACTTACAACTTATTTATTATTATTATTATTATTATTGTTGTTGTATTATTGTAGATTTATATGTGTTCCTTTCTTCAAGCAAAAAAATCGAATTTAGAACTTTCACACTGCAGAAATGATTTATACCTAACAGTTTCTCATAACGCTTTTCATTTCTACGCACACCTTTTGCATTAAAAGTCAAGAATAAAACAAAATCACGACAACGTACAGTCGTACAATGTTACGTACACACATAGAAGCTTTAGAGTGTTACTAATAATCAGTGAGGATCATGAATTTTAAAATTAACCTTCGACAACCTAAATGTCCTCAACATTTGCTGAGATGGATCACTTAGAATAAATCTTCCAACATACTAAAATTAGCACATGACACATTTTTTTAATGCAGACTGTGGGTGAATCAAGACCCAAAACCTTGGAGGAGTGTTTCCCAAATGGTATTCCAAGGAACCCTGGGGCTCGGCGAAGTAAAAAAAAAGGGTTCCGCAAGAAACATTTTATTACAGCATAAAGATTTAACTCCACTTCAAATAATTTTCTTTCTTTTTTATATACAGCGATTCATTCATCAAATATGCCTGAATTTTCGCAATAGTAGAATAAATATGATAATTATATTTGGAAACTAGTGTTTCTTGTCAGGTCTAACAGTCAACTGTCTCTCCTATATTACAAAGTTATTACAATCTTTAGTAACAAGTCTGAAGATTGATTCCACTCTTTTCAAAACAAGTACGACAATGAAACCTATATTAATATGAGTACTGTGTTATATCTTCAAGTCTCTTTTGTTTTCACTGTTTTACGTTTAAGGCGCTAGGTGGCAGCACCGTAGGGTTAAGATGGTCCAGAGAAGACAGTGTGTGTTGATTTAAAGAAACGAAGTCATTGCCGACTTGGCATACAGTTTGGCAAAAAAATTACCTGCAAGAAATATGGCCTATGCGTGGGGCAAATCGTCTGTGAGAGGTTGTGTTCTAAACAAGAGCTGATACCGTAAACCACCCTGTGTATTAGCATCTTAGTCAAAGAGCGGGGATAATTACAGCACTAGTTACTGAACAGTGCTTCACTACACTCTTGCTGTTTACTTTACTTGTGCTGTAGTTTTAGTTTCGTGATTAAGGACTTAATTAGGGCTTCCGCAAATACTTTTCAAGTGTCAAAGTCTTCTGTGGCCAAGTTAAATTGGAAAGCACTTCTTTGTATGTTGACAGTTTTTACCGACATACTCAGCGACGTCAACTTAACAACGTTCCATTAATTATTTCTGCCCTAAGTTTACTTTACTTTCAACCCTAAAACTTTTATCAAGCTATAGGAAATTATGAGACGTATAAAATTGTCACTCTGTTATGTGTGTTCTGGTAAGGCGAAGACGGTAGTTAAAACAGGTTTCTCGTACGTTACCGACACTAGCCAGCAGCTCGATGTCTCAGTTCTGTATAAAGACCGACTACCTAGCCTCCCACCCCTCTGTTACGTCGCAAATCGATAGCATAAATATGGAGATATTGGATCTGAAAGTGCTAGGGTGAACAAACCGTGCAATATATACAGAGTATGGTAAGGAGGCACTAAAATGCATTTCAAATTCATGAACTTTATGTATCAAACAGATAATAAATTTCAGGTTGACAAATATCCTGTAAAATCATTCTAATTTTCGAGTTGTGAATGTTAAATGTCTTCGTCTCTCAGGAAGAAAAGTTAACTCTGCATTTATATTGCTTAAAGTTCCGTTATCTTGACGAGATACTTATAACGGTTTACGATTTAGTTCTGAATGTCGCCTGAGATTCAATTTAAACCGTTGTATTGTATTTGCTGCTGCACCGCAGACTTTTAATGCACACTGCTATGTCACTAGCAAACCTTCAAATTGAATTCAAAGTGAATTATTCAAACACGAATAAAAGCAGAGGGGTGTTTTCCACAAAGGTTTACTGCATTTAATAAACACGGCAAAATGCAACTTTCGATGATAAACGAATTTCATGGAGCAGGGTCCTCCTTCAGAAGCTAACAGTTGCTCAGACTTTCAAAACATTTACAAAATTGTTACTTGAACCGTTGAAGATGTCAGAATGGGGCAGACGATACACACATAATAAGCAAAAATTTTATAACATTAAAAATATATTTTGCATCTGACGGTAGGTACAAAAGTTATCTCGACAAAAATTATGTAGACTACACAAATGGAGTAATTAGGTGTTTCGGATAGACTACTGGTACCTGACAACAGGATACTCAGGAGAACATCTGGACATAGGAGAGTGTAGTAACAAGAGGTTGAGGACAATTTCACAGTGAGAAACACAAAAACTTGCACTCTGCCAAACACTGTTGGAATAAGCAAACAAAAAAGAATCACGTGTGAGGGAAGCGTAGCTAACACAGACGAGAAGAGAAATGCACAAAACAATTTTAGCTGTAAAGCTTATGAGATGCATTAGTTTACGAAAGGATAGTATTAATATGAATCTTAGAAAAATGTAATATACAGTTGTGGGCTGGATTCAACTAATTGAGAAAAGAGACAAGTGGTGGGCTACTGTGAACACGGTAATGAAACTTCGGGTTTCAAAAACGGGATAATTTCTAGACTATGTGATTGACTGTTAGGTTATCAAGAATAACTCCACCATGATATCAACACATAAGTATATGTGTTTCAATTATCTCTTTATGACACAGTGATAAAGTGTTTCGCCCTCTTTAACATTCTTGAATAATGAATTTAGTTTTCATATCAAAGCAAAAAACGATAACTTCCTTGACCATCATTAACCACTTTGTCCTCCTACAAGGAACAGCAAGCTGTCTGTAAACTAAGAACTCATTTCTAAATATTATTTACGTAAAATTAACGCTGCTAAGGCGTCTCGTCATTATTCCAGTTTCTCTGGTTACAGACATTTATTCCAGGAGTGACAGGATGCAATAAGACTCCATAAAAATTCGTGGCTTGTGTACGGGGACACAACCGCAATCGTTTAAGGCGTGAATCCGTCTTTGTGTTATTAGAGGAAGGGTAAGATGTAAATGAATAAAGTCTTGGTGGTTATAAGTGAAGTATAATTTTATTTACTAGCATCAAAGGCCGATGATAGGAGAAGTAAGATACATATGGCATAGTAGCGGCGCACTCGAAGTACTCGCGCCGGCGTTGACGCGCTCGGCTTTCTTACGCTCTCTATACAATCTGCATCGTTCGGCATTAGTCAATTTGGGCTTTTCTGATTCATTTTGAATTTTTCTTTCGAATTATATACGTTTCTTACATTTCTGTTCATATTTCCTTTGCAATTTTTTCGACATTATGAAAATTTTCTTCAACTCAGCACACTTATCGGCTTATAACTTTACAAATTTTATTTTATCGGTTATTATTTCTAAATAATATTGTAGATCCTGTTATTCTCTACACATCGACACCAATTTCAACGTCCTATCTCTTCGCAATCCAAAGTTACACTGCCCAAACGCCGCGCGGCGTCGCCATTTTCAGTGTTCACGCGCAAGCGGTACTCCTCCTCCCCCTCCTCACCCCTGCACACCCCCACTACCCACCATTTTAGATACGGACATCAACCCTCTATCCAACAAAATTTAAATCATTACATAATCATTTATAGTTTACGAGATATAAGCGCGAAAATCTTGCCATTTGTTTGGTCGCTAGAGTTTTCGTAGAGACCCTCCTACACCGGACCGAATTTAAAGACGTATTCACGTCTATAACGGCATTCTTGTATTCATAAATTCCACATTTTTAACATAAGAATAGTGGAGGAATGAGCTGTTGCAAACAGTCCGAAAATAAGCACGGGTGGGCAATTACCAACAAAATTCCGCACTTTCTGCACTGTAATTAAAGCCCATATTGGGTTTAAAGCGCCTTCAGGACCATTTAAAAAGGAATGACAATGAAACACAACCGCAGAACTATCTTAACTTTATAATTAACCACAATAATGTCAGTTGCCCTCCTTTCCAGATTATTGCATTCTGAATTATAAAAAACTCGTAACTCTACAACTGACTGCATGGAGTGCAGTCCTGCTTAATTTTGTCCGTGAGCATGTCATTCAGTCCTATAAGTGGAGGTATAGTTCCAATCGTCCTTAAACTTGGCACTAAATGGAGCTGAGTGGTCGGCGTTACGCATCGGCCGCTTTACCTCTGAGGAAAGCGCCCAAGGTTCCTACTATATAGGAGAGTGGGTGAGCCACACAGCCGGTCTGGGCAGTTGGGAGAAGAGAAAAATCTGTTGCCCCAACCCAGTCACTATACGGACAGTACCATCCCATCACTCGGCAGGTCCATAGATTTCCTGTGGGAATCTGAAGGTCCATTTGCGTTTTGACAAGAATCGGTTTAAATGCAACATATTGTGAAAATCTTCTGCATCTATCACGCATTAACGATTACAGACGCAGGCGTTTTTAAAGCAGAAATATAATTTACGTGCCCCTAATGCTGAAATTGTTTTTATATTAATGATTTTTAATAAACAGTCTTTAAAGAAATAAGTAGAATATCAAGATCTGCATTTCCACGGCACCCAACTGAATTATACTTTTATTATGCAGTGCATAGGGAAACTAAATGGGAAGAACAAACAGCCACTAGGATACCCTGGTGAGAACACCACTCACGTTCCGTGTGCTCTGACTTAATTCATTTAATTGTGCAGATCCAAGTTACATGTTTCGTAATCTCTTGTTGCCCTAAGCTTTTAATATATTCCTTTCGCCTTCCACCACTAAGAGACGGATTACACAAAACTGTAACGTATACGTCTTGTACTATTACACTCCATGGCTCTGTGTTTTGAAATTAAACTTCGTCATATCTTACCAGAGCTTGAAATTTATTCTCAATTTTATGAAAATGGCGTACTTCAATTATGTCTTCAACTTTTCCAAAAAGGAAGTATTGCTGTGACCCAAATTCAAACCTTCTTCCCAAGGTAGGTTAGGCTGCGACATATTTAGTATACTCACAATGAAAGTAATAATAAATAATTATACTTCTTGGTCAGTGGTTTCCTTTTTATACAAGAAGAGTATGAAATCAAGGAAAATTTATAATCTCGTCCATGCGACCCGATTCCTTTAATATTTTTACCACAGAAAATATTTCAGTTCGAGATTAATGCAATCATCTCCAACCTAACTCGAGCAACATTCATAATCTTGTTAGTGTAGGTTTCAAACTAGGAGTTTGAATAAAGGCTTGTAGCGCTAAGAGTGACAAGGCTACAGGCTGCCAAGATGCCAGATCTTTGTCCCGAGATCATCATACGTGTCACGTGTATATCAAATATTTATTTGCTTGTCTGTGCCAAATGTGGCACTTGGCTAATCCTAATTTTAAAAATACACTAACGCATCGTGTGGGCCCGGATAGAGACTCGCTACGGCCTGAACGATCCGGGGATCGAATCCTGGTGGGAACAAGATTTTCCGCACCCGTCCACACCGGCTCTGGGGTCCGCCCAACCTCCTGTACAAGGGGTAACGGGTCTCTTTCCCGGGAGTAAAGCGGACGGCGCGTGGCGTTGACCACCCACCCCCATATAGCGCCGAGGTTAAAGAAAGAGTAGAGCTATACCTCTAATACGCCTCTGGGCCTTCATGGTCTGTTCTAGGGTGAACTTCACCTTTTATAAGGCTTCGTAATAAACTCAACCACCAGGCATATTTTATTTTTAATAAAAGAAAAATAAATTAAATTGCAAAAGCCGCTATCGAAAACAAGCAACATCAATGAGGAAAACTGACACTGACTGGCACAACACTTGCCCGCTTGTGTGAATTACAGAATAGCCAAGTCCACTGCGTTGTTACGAGCAAGTGGGTTTCTCACTTCATAAGTAACACCGGCGATGGGCTGCAGGGAATCTGCCTCCACATAAGATTAAAACCGTGATTCTAATTTGCTTCTTCTTATTTGAGAGGCTCCGTCTCTAAAGATGGGCTCAGAGTTACCAGACCTTCGGCGAACCTATTGGGATTAGCGATACTCATCAGCATTACCCACATAATTCAGATATTCAAAGCAATCAGTGCACAGTTCTTTCCTTAAAACAATAATTTAAAATCTGCATGACAATGAAACAAAATACGAGTGCTTTTTCATAAATTATTTCCCTTCTTAACTGAATAATTAAACACCTCTTTTTGTTTACAAAGAGCAGTGTCTAAAATTAGAGTGCAATAAAGTAATGACAGCGTATTTTAAAATATCTTTTTATTTTCTTCATGCATTTTGGTGATTATATTCAAGCTCATTTTGCCTTCACCCTTCGAAAGGCCCTAATATACTTCTATAATTGTTTTATTTGTATTTTAAAAGAAAAAGATCTGTAATGCTTATATTCTGCATTCTCTTAAACTTTGAAGGCTGATACAAATCTACAATACGTATAAAACTATGTTCCTATGTTACAAAAAACACAGTCCCTTTACGTCGCAAAGACCAATCGCTTAATAACGTATAGGAAAAGCATCAGTGTTTATTTGAAAATTACCGAAGAGGTGTTTATATTCTGCAGACAAAACATGGAAATCGTTAATGCTAAAGCAGGTGGTATATCGAGCTACCACTGTGCTTTAAACAGTTAATACTAGGTAGTTGTTTTTTACACAAGTTCTTTTACTTACCGAAAATTCACTTCCTTCCGTCTATTTTCGTTTTTAATTTTGTCTTATTTCAAACATTTCTTAACACTTCTTAAAATTTAATTCCGGCCTTGAATTTCGCTGCTGTTATCTTCTTATCCAAAGTTTCATTTCCACATAAAACGTTTCGGAAATAACGTCAATTTATAAAGTATTGAGCATTTCTCTTTTCTTAAAACCAACTGTCGACTTAATGTTATGCTTGCAGTGTCAGACATTCTTTTGGTATAGACATTTTACTTTTCACTAAGGATGAAGTTGTTGATTAATAAAGGTCTGTAAAATCAAGCCATTTCTTAATTAAGGACGTTTCTAATACAAAGTTTAGAACCTCAAAAAAATTCGAATTCACATCATTACAAGCGATCATAGGAATTTCAGATGGGCAGTTACTTCTGGTGGCTATATAAGAAGTCTATCTGTAACTTAATAAGAACCTCTCCAGTTAAGGAAAATAACGACTGTATCCAGAAGTTTTGGGGCAACACTCTTCCTGATATTCTCTAAAGAAAGTTTGAAACTTTGCCCAGTTAGCTTCTTTTGATCTTATTACACTGACTTAATCTTCAGCACTTTCTAAAAACGTATTTTAGAACAATTTTAATGTTGTAATGTAACGAACAAATTACATTTAGAATACAAAATAAAGGAATTATACAAAGACGAAAATTTACAGAAATACTTGTTCAAACGTTGAAGTCATAAGCAGTTAGAGAACTTCATTCTCAACAGGAAAAAAATTTGTAGCAGCCAAAGCTGTTGTGTTCTAATTACTTCGTGCACAATAATCTGTGACAAATGCAAAGTGTATCATTCTCAACATAATTACTCCTTTTTTTTCAAAGCATGTTGTGTAGCGGTACACAAGCCTTCTGACCCCATCTGCGAAGAAATTTTTCGGTTGTGATCAAAGCCACGTACGCACAGCGTCCTTAACTGCATCATCACTGGCAAAATTTCGTCCAAGCGAGGCTTCTGTCGGTGATCCAAACATGTGACAATTCGATGCAGCTAGGTACGGAATATATGGAGGGTGTGGAAGAAGTTCGAATTTCACCTCCTTCATTGCTTCAACTGTAGCTGGCGCAGAAGGCGGATGTGCGTTTTCTTGGAGCAAACAAAAATCCCTTGGACAGCAAATCTCTGCGTTTGTTGCCAATCACCGGCTCAGCCTTGATTTCAATATGTCCATGTATGATGCAGTAGTAACGGTAGTCCCTTGCTCAAGGTAATGTTTCAGTATCAGCCCATTACAGTCCCAATATAAGACCAGTACCACTTTACTTGCAGAAGCCTGGGATTTGTACATTTTTGTCTTTGGAAATGTGGTGTGTTTTCAATCCATACTCTGTCGTTTAGAACATGGATCGTAACGATGGGCCCATGTTTCGTCACCCGTGACATTTCGTTGCAACAGGTGCTCTGATGCTTGGCTGTGTCTCGGCAAGAAACCGTCAGCTGACCGTAAAAGGGTCTGTTCGTTTTCCTCCGTTAACTGCGGTGGTAGCCATCCTGAACAGAATTTGTTGTAGCCGAGGTCATCGTGGAAAATGGCAAATGTTGAACCATAACTAATGTCCACAGTTAATGTAGTTTCACTTACAGTAATCCATCTGTTTGATTTAATCACTGCATCCACTTCAGCATGGCGGTCATCTTTTCGTGATGTCGAAGGCCGAACTGATCGTTCTTCATCATCAAGGGTTGTCCTCTCACGTTTAAATCTGCCCACTCATTCGTATAATATTTTCTGAGTCATGCAGTGTTCGCCATATTGCACTTACATTTTCCTATATTTTTCAGATATTTTAACGCCTTCCGGCTACAAAAAACGGATCACAGTTTGATGTTCTACAACGGTTCATTTCGAAAGCGCTGCCAACAATCACGCACTAACGAAACCTGTGACTGATTCGTTGCCACAATATGTATGTAATTATTGACACAACCGCTATGTTTCGCATTACGTCGATTGCAGCGCCTCTAGAAAAAAAATTCACTTTACTTTTTGATTCGCCAGTTACAAAACACTCATCTGACCCACCGTTCTGTACGGGAGTGAAATATGGTCGCTTCCCAGAGTGCCGAAAACATGAAGGGTTCATTTGAGAGAAAAATCTTTTGTAGAATATTTGGACCAGTCAAATGTACAAAATGTGGAGAATACGGTACAATGATTAACTGCACAGACTGCATAAACACAGTGAGTTGGTACCGCACATGCGCGTTACAAGATTAAAGTGGGCTGGGAATCTAGTCAGGACGTTTGACAACAGAACTCCACAATGAATTCTTCAAGGAAATCTTGGAGGAAGGCGAAGATAAAGTGCAGAAGGATGCCGCCAAATTGCTCAACAGGGGCAGGAAGCAAACAGGGGAGGCCATGGCCCAGAAACAGGAGGAGAAGCCGTAAGGAGAAGAAATCTTATAAATCATCATACACTTACAAATTTTTAACAAGTTTACATCTTCTTGATGCGCTACAGTCTCTAGAGCGCTCATCACTAGACCATAGGGCCAGCATCCTTAAATCATGGGTCGCAGGTTTCATCGTAACCGTCGCCACTAATATTGGAAATAAGCAAGGAATTTCGGGCACAAATCATAAGGCCTATGTTGCTTCTGTACAGACTCGCAAAACCTTAGGCAATGACTGAAAGTAGCATTCCTAAAAATTATGCATTAAGTATGGAGCGGTAAATGTAAGTGAGCTATTATAAACGCGAAACCAATGCGAAAATTAAATTTGGCAAGTAATAATAAATCTTCACGAAGTGAAATAAAACAACAATAATAACGCTAACAGACACTAAAGTATAAATTGAAACAACAGGAAAGTAAACTTAGTTCAGCTCGGAATTCCTTACATGTGGGAGATTCAAAATCGTCGGACAACACAGAAACAAAATCTATGTAAACAAATGAAAATTACTTTTGAAGCAGTATACAAAGCCTCGTTCACAAAAAGAATGAGAGCGAATATGAATTCATAATCATCCACTTTCAAATTGCATTTCTTCTGCAAACAGAGTCGTAGCCATTTCCTCTTCCTGTGATCATAAACTTTTTTATAGGAGATTTGTTTGGTAACCAAGGTAATTTTGAATGGATTAAGGGTTGTAAACACTTTTAATGCCCACTTTACAGCTTAGCCTTCTTACAGTTCTACATCACGTAGTGCGAATTTCACAGTTTCAACTCCGCATTTCGTAAACAAGACCGACATAATTACTTTAGAAAAGTAAGCCACTTTTCCTTCATGTTCTGACAAATACGAAGTACGACGGAAATACTCTTAACGCTGCAGTCGTCCAATAATTTGTCTCTAACTTCAGGAGATCGTAATGTGAATGTCACTTGCCATAAACAGCGCAATACAACAGCTGTTTCAATTTTACACAGTCACAAGTATCGTGATTCGTTATCGTCAAACTTATCTTATTCTTACAGGAAATCCGACAGATAAAACATCAAATAAGGTATAAAGTAAATACCGAGAATTCAATGTCCAGCTGCATGATTATTAGCATGTGTACAAGGACATTGCTCTGAAGATTTAGTTTAAAGCGACGTGGTTGTTGCTGAGATCAGGGTAGCGGCCTACAGAAATAGCCACCAGTCGTAGACAAGTGACAATGACATACCAAAAGGGCAAAGTTACAAGCTATAAGGAGAAGCTTTGTGATTTACACAGGCTACGGACTGTTGGTAGGGCAGTGAAATGTGGGAGTCATGAGGGGACGAGCTTGTGGATAAGACTGGGGGAGGGGAGAAATGTATACGTAAAGATTCCTCTCTTCTGCGCGAAGAAAGCAATCTGTATACAAAACCGTAAAAGCTTAAAATAATGGATACACAACTTTCGTTCCGAAATATTTTGCGAAAACCAGGAAGAAAATGGGATAAACCTTAAAATAGACTCTAAGCAGATGCTTTGTAGGGGTTGGAATCTTATCCAACGGTACGCTCTTGTATCAGAGGAGGTTCCAGCAGACTAAACCAAATTTGGTCACCCCCTCCCGGTCACATAATTCTGGCGAATGGTTCACATACTGATCTTTGTCTTAAAGTTAAGGTGCGATATGTCTACGGCTTCTGTGGGGGCCTGTATGGCGAAAACAGTCCGCCTGCCGCCTTCACTCCCATGTCAAGCGCCACATTTTAATCCACCAAAACGACGAAAACGCTACAGCTGTGACAAAATTTCGAGCCCTGCTACCAAAGCATATGTTTATTAACGGTTTATTACATTACGCTACCAGTAGCTCAGAATATACGTGCATTATGCAGTAGAAAATAGCGTTCGTTTTCCGTTCTCTCAGCACTTTCTTCCTACGTTAAATTACCTGGTACGAAAGTCATTGTGCAGTTTCATAGTCAGCGGTACACAAATTTCTCAAAAATCTAGGAGTCACCTGAAAATTCTAGTCGCCAGAAGGGTAACATAATGGAAGTACTACACTAACACCCCCCAAAAATAATAGTCACAATGGTAAGAAAGTTTATTCGTCCGAGCGACCTCGCTTACGGTGTTTCTGCACCCCTGGCTGACTGTAAATAATGAATTGTAATGGATGTAGAAATAAGGGTTCATGGCCTAATTTGAGGAAGGATTCCAGCATTTACCAGGGAAATAAGGAGAACAGCGGAGCTACTGTAAGAATCACAGGCATCAGAGACAAAATGGGACTTCCCAGATATGCAGCAGGAATGCCAACCGCCCGAACGAGTTGTTCGGCACGACAGTGATAGTGGTTAGTTAGCTAGGTCGATAGTAGTGTAATTACGGGGGTAGAAAAAGCAGGGAGAGGTGAGAGAGACCCGCAGTTCAGTCTAACCGGCGAGGCACAACTGTACATGAAACCATAAACAAAAGTTTATGATACAAACTGGGAATGTAAACAGACTGAATAACATAAATACATTCGTTATGATGAACCTAACTGTGTTTAATAACACACTATCACAGTAAACATTTATACATCTACCCTTCATTCATGTATATTATGTATGTACGCGTTTGTTTATTTAATTTATTTATTTTCACATCAATTTCGACATTTTATGATGCTATGAGCGGTCAGGGTCGCGTAGGCGGTATAGCGACTTACTACGGGCTGGAAGGTCCGGCGATCGAATCCCGGTGGGGGCGAGATTTTTCGTGTCCTTCCAGACCGGCCTCGAGACCCACCCAGCCCCCTGTATAATGGGTACGGAGTCTTCCCTGGGGGTAAAGCGGCAGGAGAGTGGTGCTGACCACTCACCTCTTTCTAATGCCGTGTTGCGAATGGGTAGGATCTGTACCTCAGCCTCCTCTATGTGGCTGCATAGGCATGTGAATGTGTGACTACCTGTGGTCCTAGGGACATAATTAGGGCACTCATATGTTGATTCCAACCACAGGAAGGGAACTGAATACTTTAGCAAATAATAATCACCATTCATTAATATATATACGACGTATGTATATCATATCTCGAAGTCCAATAATGTGGAAAAAGTTTAAAATGCCTTACATAAGGGAATGCTTTGTATTAATTAAAACTACTATAATTTCAACAAGAATCTACTCTAATTTATGAAATGTAGTTGTCTGGTATATTCTTCATATAGCTCTTTAAGCCTTACGTAATGCCTGTTTATCCATTTTACTATTATGCTCTGCAGGAATGTACTGTTTCGTCTTAATAAGTAATAATAAAATACAACAAATGTGGTTGTTCGATAATTTCTTAATGTAGGTTCTTGGTAGTTGTGTACGGCCTGTAATCTCTATTTTCTGGATTTATTTTTGCAGTATCCGGTATCCAGGTTCTTACATGGTTATTAGATTTATCTAACCCTTTAAAGACTAAGATTAACGTGAATGGTAGTTAAAGGTTCAGCTCGTACCGCGTATTAAACATTTCCCACCACGGTTATTAAAACTAATCAGTTAATGTTGTATAGAAAAGAAATCGCCGTCTGCTTTGAGAAACAAACGAAACAGAGGAATGCAATGTGTGAGAACAAAGTAGGATTTTTGTCAATATTTCCATGTTAAACTTGTTGGTATAAGAAGTAACCACTAGGCTTCAAATGGTTAATAGTGTGTAAATATGCTATTTTGCTAGCGCTTAGTAAGTCTGTATTCCTAGAATGTGTTGGATGTTGCGTGGTACCCCCTTCTTTCAATGTCTTTTTTTAACATCCATAGGAGTTCAGAACTGTGTGGACCTTCAGCTGTGTTTTATAAATGTTTTCGCCGTAGTGGTTCTGTTACATTTCACAACGTTCTCTCATGATATAGCACTAAAGTCCGGAACATTTAATCCTTTTAGATATTTGGTAGGACTGATTGGACAGGAGACCGACCTGTCACGGCCTCCAGCTATACAAAAGCGGAAGCGGGGACGTACGGGCACATTGCGAACGTGATTCGAACCACAATCTCAGTCAGTGTTCAGGATCTCAGACCTCGCCACATTGCGAGTAGCAGATTAAACGACGTTAAGTACGGAAATCTACTATAGGATGACAATGTAAAGTGCATTCGGAAACGAAAGAATGAGGTTGTACTACTTAATGAAACATAAAAAATTATTGGCTCTTTGATTATTTATAGGAACCTCTTTCACGCACAGAAATTACACACATACTGAGAAGTATGAAAACAAAAGAAAACAATAACCTCTTATCTGCAGAACAAGAGTTCAAAAATGATTGATTCTTATCTTACTCAAAGACGCTGTTTGAAGTACATAGATAAGCTAACCAAGAACTATATGAGGATAATAGCGCATGGCAAGTAGTGTCGATATGAAAGCACGCGTAGTGATGTTTTTGAAGGTAGAGCCTCGGTAGTCACGTGTAACAGGGAACTAACAAAACGTCATTAGGCTACACTCGAGTCCAGTAATTCCCGACCAGTGTGCAGGTCACAGCTAAATATATCTGCTGATTGAAGACAGAAACGGAGATGGAGACACGACAGATGCCAAAAATAATTACAGAAATTAAAAGTCTTAATGTTAGCAACGGAGTTGAACATAGAGACGGAATAACATCAAAACAAAGAAGTAAAAATGCCTTATTAATTTTAGGTGAAAGATTCAATGAATGAGGAAAGAAAAGTGGATTGGAAGCAGAAAGTTTATAATGTGACAACGGTAAAAGTTACAGGAAGGAGAAAATATTAATATGCAAACATTCTGAATGAGTGAGTGAGTAAGTGAATGAGTGAGTGAATGAGTGAATGAGTGAGTGAATGAGTGAGTGAATGAGTGAGTGAATGAGTGAGTGAGTTAGTGAGTGAATGAGTGAATGATTTAGTGAGTGAATGAGTGAGTGAATGAGTGAATGATTGAGTGAGTGAATGAGTGAGTGAGTGAATGGACAATTAAACTGCCGACCACAGAGATGTAGAAGAACGAATGGAATGTCTAAAGTAGAAGAAAATATGGCAAAAGCTAAGAAACTTAGAATTAAGTTTTTAAAACATATACACAACCACACACACATACATGAAGACACTTCCCGCATACAAATGCCAAGTAAATGAGAAAACTCGAGATTTGCTGTTAACATATGAAAGACAAATTCATGCCAACCAAAGAAAACAAGGAATTTTCCGTATGAGTTAAAGAAGGAAAACTAAGTAAAAATTCCGTGCAGATGAGTCCTCCTTCAGAAGCAAACAGTGGCCCAATTAGTATGTAATTTCCGTCTTTCATGGAGCCACACATTACATTACGTGTTCACAAAAGCCCCCATTGTTTTCTACAATGTATGAGTCGAATACAGAACATCCTCATAGCCTGTTCCTTTCAGGTCACTTTCAGTATTATTCTTCCGTCTAAAATTTTCGTGCAAGCGGTTTCTTAACTTTGGTGTTTACAGCCCAAATTCCTTAAGCATTTCTGATCTAACAGCACGACATGCGCCACCCTCACATCCTCCTTAGTTTGTTCGCCACAGTAATGTTAGGTGAGAAGTAAATACTGCGAACTCTTTTGTTTTCTCTTTTATATGCCGTAGAGTACCGGTAACGATAAATTAAATTTCTTTATTCCCTTCGGTCAACCCGAATTTAATGTGTTTTGTGGTACTTAGTATTCTGCATTAAGTCCGTAACATTACCTAATTAACTCCACAGAGCAGAGTGCTTCGTGAGCAACGAAAAGGCCCTCAGCTAGTCTGGAAATTCTCCGAACTTTGTGAATCTTTCATCACTGTGTTCACAAGAACACACCACTTGTCCCCATTCTGAGTCAGATGAATCCAGTCTACGTCCTTATATCCTATTTTAAGATCCATTTTAATGTTATCCTTCCACATATGCCTAGGTCTTCCAATGGCGGTCAGATAACCCGGAAGATCACACACACACACACAAACAAGAAGTAAGACAAAGCAATGTAAGAGACCAGAAGCAATACCAAAGACCACTGAATACACGAAATTTGGTGTTGAATACACATACGTTTAGTTGCTTAATAACACAACGTAATGAGCCGAAAAACAAACGCAGTTCATAGCCACAATTTAGGCGTCGTCTGTAAATGAAATATTCCCAATCAAAATATCGTCCAAGGACGTGCTCTGCACATAAGAATGAAAAATTGCATCTTTCATAATATCGAAAAATTCACTTGTACGTAATTTAGATTTCATGTTCAATGTGTGAAGTGTTTCGTGGAAATAATTATATTTTCGTATCTATAAGAGGAATATGAGGCTTATATAAAGAGTACGCTGGCTTTATATTGATGTTATCATATCAAGGAAGATGTGCAACACGTGTGGTGATACTTGAATGTATACAGAGATGGAGTGGGAAAGTAATAAGGTAAGAGAGACTTTGTGAAAGTCACGTTTAAACAGGATAATATTAAAATGAACATTTCAGCAATATTTGCTAGTGTGGGGACTGATAACAAAGGGTACGTAGTAAAGAACACCGTCGGGCTTCTGTGAAATGGAACGTAAATTTAGGTCATAAAAGACAGGGACTTTTTTGGCTATCTGAATATCTAAAACGTATCAAGGAATACACCACACCAAAAATTTAGTGAAAGATTGACATGAAGCAGTGAAACCCGATAGTTTAATATTACAAACTACACCCATACTAAGTTTTGACACACTCCTCTGAGGTGAACTGGGGTTGCTTTGTGCCTAGTTTAAAAGAGATGAGTGTCATACGCATTTCACGTTATTGTTTGCACACGTGACAGTCCCTTTATCTAACCGATTACTAAGTAAAGGCAGACGATGAGCTAAGCTTTAATTTCGGAGACGCAGGATAATGACAATCTTTTAATTTCAGCTCAGACCAGGGGATTTTACATCTCAAGTCATTTTGATGTTAAAGATCAAGCACAATAACCTTCACAAACATTAGGCTGCGCACTAGCACAGGACAATATGAAGAGAGGCAAGGTACGTATAATGTATAACGTATAAGCTTTAGCTTAACAGTTCTTATTTCTTACGAAAATAAATAAGGCTGATCCCGGTGGTCGGGCGGTCTGAGGCGTAGGTCCGCGGCTGCTAGTTTGCTGGGATTGCGGGATCGAATCCCGCCGGAGGCATGGATGTTTTTCTGTCGTGAATGTTGTGTGTTGTCAGGTAGAAGTCTCTGGCACGGACCGATCCCACATCCAGAGGAGTCCTACTGAGTGTGTGTGTGTGTGTGTGTCACTGAGTGTGATCAAGTGCAACAGTCACCCTCTACACCAACGATGAGTAGGTAGAAGAGGCCGGACGAAAAAAATAAGTTGTTCAGCTTATCAGCAAGTTTCCCACTTTCATATTCATGTCTGTCACATTCTGCAAGTGATTCCTATCAAGAATCATACGAATCCAATTTATATCATACAGCTTCTTTAAATGCAGTTTAATATTATCCACACATCTACACCTAGTTTGTGATCTGATTTCCCTTATTCGAGTTAAATAAAAGCATGAATGCATATTATAAATTTAAGCACTGCAGAATATGACGAGCTCTGTGAAGGTATAAACTTTAAGTGTGTATTGTCCATAAGCATCCATCGATCCATCAGATCTAACTTTTAAAATCTGATATCACAATGGGGACTGAAGAACGCTGTCTACTCGGATGTAACGCGGTGCAGTTTGGCATACATTTACTAACATTTCGGAGGAATCTAAACCTCTATCCTCATAGTAAAAAAACAAGCAACAAATAATTCACAAGCATGGTCAATTTCCACCATATAATATGACATGACATCCTATGACAGTATTCATCTGCTTTAATTTTAACAAAATTCATAGACGTAACCTGTAGTTATAAACGTGTATATATTACATAAAACGTTCACTTCAAAGAGATGCACAATTGGTAATCATTAAGCCGTCACCTTGTTTGTATTTAAACAGATACACAAAAAAGATTGCATCAAGGTATTCGTACAAAGTGCTAATTCCAGTTGGCCGATAATACAAACAGCATATTTAATCCGTAAATTCCGTAAAGAATATCAACCTCTTTTTAATCCTACAACGGATCCCGAGTTTATGGGACACGAGGCAGAGGAGGGAGACTTTCTATAACATAAAATTGATATATTACCTTGACATCAACAAACAAACAAATTCCGAATTCCACACAGAATTCTCTGTGTTTAACTTATAAAATCAAATGTGTCCGAGTGGCCTCTTTGTTATCCTGCCACACGCTACAGCGACGTTGTCATGACAGTAAGATTATTTTCACTGAAAAATACTGGTATAAGTGCACTAGAAACAGAAGAAGAGAAACGTAGTATCTTACGTAAGTCTGAGTATACGTATTTCATTTTAAGAACAACTGCCCTGTTTCATTATAACAGAGAAATTTCCATCCTAGCTAATTCACTACTCAGGTACGAAGCAGTAACAACAAGACTATTTGAGCGTGCGCACTTCACCATAAATTGAGAAACTGGCAGTAATAAATTTACACTTGGAAGTTCAGATGTGTTTTCAATCTTGTTTGATAGCAAAAGCAGATTTCTAGGTGATAGAGGAGCGCTTTCATCAGGTTCCTGGGTTGCTTTAATACAAAATCCTGAGCAGAAATACACTTTCAAAATATTAGCTTCGAGATTTTAATTAGTTTACATAGTTTGCCAATAGGTTATTTAATCACTTTTTCTTTCTTTCTTTCTTTCTTTCTTTCTTTCTTAGTCGGACCTCTTCTACCTACTCTTCTGGGTGGAGAGGGTGAATGTTGCATCTGATCGCACTCAATGACACACACACACTCGGCAGGACTCCCCTGGATGAGAGATCGTCCCGACGCAGAGATCTCTACCTGACAACACACAACACTCACAAGAGACAGACATCCCTGCCACCGGCGGGATTCGAACCCGCAATCCGAGCAAGTGAGCGGCTGCAGAACCAACTTTTACAAGATAGTATTTCCAAACATGAAAAATGGAGAGGACATTGGAAATCTAAAACGGAAAATTAATCCACAGCGCGTGAGTATTCGTACGATATCAGTATGGGCTGTGAAAGAAAGGCGTAAATATCTACGAAGAGGTACTGTAATGTTGAGGGTTATCTGTTCTGATTCTGCGGTACATAATGATTTGCATAAATATTTATGATTTTACTGTTATTTGCATTAAAACACCTATAAGGAACAATACTTCACATAAAATAACTAGCCAACTAACTAGGCGCATATATAAGAGTCCATCAGAAGATAACAGTTCCTCAGCTAGTAAAAAAAATTACCTGCATGCAGCCTGGTGGTACACTACCGTGTGCACAAGAGCCCAGATCAATCCAGTCCACGCCCTCCCATCCTATTTATTTAAAAACTATTTTAATGTTATCCTCCCATCTGTTCCGAGGTCTTCCAAGTTTTTCTTACATGAAAATCACAAGTATTGACTATACACTTTTTACTGTGTATAATACTGAATTTTTTTATGAGTTTTTATTAATTTAAAACAGACCGGTTTCAGTAGATTGACACCCAAACTAAATTTGCTTGGCGGCATTTAGTGTAGATCATACACATAATAATTACCAGAAGTATTTTGACATTTTTCACGCCGTCTTGTTAGCTGTGTTAGCAAAGAGTAGTTGTACCGTCAAACACAACCTTTCGAGTTAATGTACCAAAATTTGTTTACCAATAAAGATTGTTTTTGACGGTGTACAAATACTTTTTGTTAAAAATGGAGTACTTCGTTATGAAACACGCATAAAGTAATTTTATTTCCATATTATCTGCTCACGTCAGTATTAGGCTTAAAATCTTTTAAAGCCTGTCTTTTAGTGTTGGTATCTGTTCAGAATAATGCCAAGCGAAGTGGAGCGGTAGGGAAGCTGATGAAGGAATAAACATTTAGCTGGCCCATTACACATGACGTCAGAGTTGTTATTTGGCTTGTTTACGCAGATTATTTTAGTGTCAGTGATAAATAACACAACAACAGGACGGAGGAACATTCCATGTGAATTTCATAAACCTCTATCTTTTAAACACATCAAGTTCACATGCCCTTTTATTTACTTAAGTTTATCCTTTATTTAAAAACGTCATCATTAGCTCAGCACACGCTGTTAATAAAATCCGATGTTGCTAGATTCCTAGGACGTATTAAGAATTATAACCCATATTTTGAATAAGAATACAGAAAGTCTCAAAATACGCGGTGACCTAGCCTGGCTCCAAACCGCCTGCCTTCACTAAACAAGTGAAAGCATCATGAATATGTAAAGCTGCTCAGAATAGCCATGTCGGTAAACATAAAGAGCAAAATTTAAATTGTCTCCACTTCGCTGCTATTAATTTGTGTAAATAACAGCGATATGGAAACAGGATGACATTCGAACAGTAATTAGTCCTTTATCCCATTCCGCAGAAATTATGTACATTTACATACGCGTTAGTTCTTGTTACGACTGTATCGCCACAATTCACTGCAATCACAATTAATACAGCTGATTATTGGGCTTGTTACAAGCTCGGCTAATGATTCACGTAAAGCCATACGAGTAGAATAAATCCAGGCGTATCAAAACACTTATCACTGATATATCCTTAAAAACTGTGGTTTTGTGAATTAACTGTCATATGAATCAAACATCAAAATGAGATCATTAATTTATTTACATTAATAGATTTAGGCTTTAAACGTGGTTCAATTATACGAATACCTTACAGACAGAAATATTTAGCCCATTGCCCACTTAAAACAGGTAATTGCGACTACCAGCATTTATGAAATTTTTACTTGAAATAAGATTCACTGCGTTATAAGAGGTTCGTGTTTGCGAGTTTTGATTTTTCCGCAGCGATGTAGGTAAAGATACCGCTCATCTGGCATGTGACAGGGCGTCTTTGGTAATCGGATCCCGACTTTTCGAGGCAACATAGTGTCCTCCTCTTGATTTTTTGTTCACCGTGCATTTTGTTAATATATGAATGGAATGTATACCGACAAATGCACTAATTAAGTATATTTACACTTTACAATAGCCCTACGTACGTTTCGGTCACAAATTGACCATCATCAGGGGCTCAATATGCACGTAAGTGACCGAAACGTACGTAGGGCTATTATAAAGTGTAAATATACTTAATTAGTGCATTTGTCGGTATACATTCCATTTATATAGTGTCCTCCTGTTCAACGGTCGATAGTTCCTAGAAGAATATTACAGAGTATATCAAAGTGTAAAGATGAGAATTCCACGCTGCCTCGAAATGGCGGGATCCGACCAGGCAGCGTCACATCCCAGACAAATTTAATTCTTAATTTTACTACGTTTCACTAAGTTATAGGGAACAAATATTTGTAGCTGCGCAGAATTTCAGAAGGTTTCGTGAAACAATACAAGGAAAAGCAGAATGCCTTAGATGACAAACTCTTTTCGAACAGTAATATAACTTGCGGATGATTTTATTTTGGGGTAATTGCATTCTGCAGAGGTTGGCTTATTGTAAGTGTTTCAGACATCCTCAACCTTTCCATCAATAAGGCCAAATCTAGACTCACTTTCACCATTTTCTTACACCATTATGCACGCCGTATTTAATTTCTCCACTTCAGTGACTATCGTACCCCGGAAATACACACGTTACTGGTGACTACACAGTTACTATCAGTGTTATGTTTGGCACAACATAAACATTTCTTACGTTTACAAAGCCCTCACACTATAACATAATCTAAACCATGTTTCGCGACACAATGATGTGTCGCGAGTGATTTCTAGGTGTGCTGCGAGAAATTTTGCCATCCACAATACGATTTACTAGCCAAATACTAAAATTATCATGGCACTGTCGATCGTTGAACGGCATAATTTCAAACTCGATTTTAGAGGGAGAGGGAGAAGCGTTCGGCTAGTGTTCATATGCATCACGTGCAGTCGAAGCACCGCATACCTCCCGAAGTGTCACGACATAAAGGAAACCACTTCTTCATATCACTGCAACCATCATAGTTTTCGTGTCCGTGGTAAGGAAAGTAGACAGGAGAACAAATGACACGTAGACGGCAAGCCATGATCTGATTGACTTTTCAAGGTTTCGGCAGACACACTGTGGAACAGTCTTTCACGTTCAGTTCACTCCTGATTCAGTCACTCACAGGGCGCAGATAGACCACAATTTCGGCCAAATGTCACCAGTGTGTCGAGTAAAGTCACGTCATACTTCAACTGTATGCGGCATTAAAATACTGAGAACCGCTATTCTAGATGCATCGGACAGATAAACCAAAGTGACTTTCATTAAAAAATAATGGAACGCACGTCACGTTTCTGCTATTTATATAGGAAATGTAACGACATCCTAATGGAATTCTGTATGAAGTTCTGTGTCTAAATATAGCCTGTTTACTGAACAACAGTCTGAGATCTGAAACCAATTTCGTTTTGGGTGGAAACAACTGGATCAGAAGCATTTAAACAAGTTCGAAAATAACCTAATAAAATAAACTAAACCCTTTAAAGCTTGGCTGTTAGTGTATGTACGATCAAGTTTAACATCAAAATTCTTATATTCTAAAAAAAGAGTGTATTCATGGGCTTCGAATCTATCTCAGAACAGATTTGCCCAGTACAATATTAAATAATTGGTTTTTACAAACGAGATGGGAGTTTGTTTACTGCGCGATACAAAATGGTTCTTTAAAGAAAGAGGATATCCTTCGTCCTCAAAAGCGTTAAAATATAGAAAATATTGCTCATTTCTACACGGAAGTTGTTAATGGGGCAGAGAGATGCGAGTTTTGAGATTCTCAAAGCGGTGTAATTGGGGAATCCCTCGGGATATGAGGCTGCGTCACTATGTCAGCAGTTCCCGATTTTTCGAAGGAGACACGATCTATCCAAACGTCGGGAACCGCTCAATAAAAGACGCAGCGTCAGTTCCCAGAAGAATGAATTCGTCGGGCATTCTAGATGTTTCCATACCACGACAGTCTGACAACAGGTTGGTTAGTAGTGTTACGTTGATATGTTGCGTTGTGTATAATGGAGTACTGAAAGGTAAGAAAATAAGTTACCTTCAGTGACGACCGAACGGGCGTGACAATACCGCAGGCCGATCTTCCCTTGCGAAGTAAGAAGAACGAACTGAAATATGTTCCAAGACATTGTCCATATCTAACGTACAACATGTCGAGTGGATCCCTTGTAACTGCGGCAATGCGCGTTCTCACATTAGGATTAGAGGAAACGGAATGCAGATACGAAGAATTACTGCAAGTAGATCGAATGAGCGCCGATCCCAATGGCCGTGCGGTCTAAGGCGTACGTCTGCAGCCGCTCGATTGCTGGGATTGAGGGCTTGAATCCCGCTGCAGGCATGAATGTCCGTCTCTTGTGTTTGTTGTGTGTTGAGTAGGTAGCGGCCTCTGCGACGGGCTGATCACTGGTTCAGAGGAGTCCTACCGCGTGTATGTATGTCTAATTGTGTGTGATCTAGAAACATCAAGAACGAGGAGACCTAGACCCGAGTTGGGCACAGAAGAAAAAAAACAACGAATCAAGAGTCATTCACGTTTTAAAAGGGATATTTCTCCAGCCTGGAGGTTACATGATGAGGAAAGACACCTCCTCGTAAAAATCTAGTACGTTAAGAAATATTACACATGGCCTCCGACATACGATGACCAGATCAAGGCTTATGAGATGGATGGAACATATGTTGCTTATTGAAGACATGACAAGTGTATGGAAACTTAGTTAGAAGTATGAATCAAACACTTTAGAGACCCCAAAGTAGGTGAAGAACTGTATTAATATTGAACTTAAATACGACGTGAGGGTAAGAAATGATTTATCGGTTCAGAATACGGACTAGTGTCGGACTCTTGTGAGTACGGTTATAAAGCTTTATTTTCCAGAAATAACGCAGGAATTTCTGGATCTACGGAGTTAGTTTTCGGATCTGACAAAAGCCACAGGCAATTAATTTAGTCATGATGTCTGTGCTACACTTCAGTAATATATTAAGGTTACTTGAAGAGTGCTGTTGTTGACACTGATTATTTATTTTTGAACGCAGACAAGGTCAGCAAACCTGACTGACCTTTCTACGGCTTGCTCCACTATCCAGACAAATTTCTTTAGTATTTTATCTTGACAAATAAATGTTAAAAGTGTGCATCTCCTCTGTTTTGTTTACGCTAAAGTTATTTAAACACTTCACGCCATCAATTATTCATAAAATTTGTTGCTCTCACTGACAATAATTGTCCCCAGTAGTGCTTGGTCTACATATATAAAGTACGACAGACCACATTAAACATATTATTATTATTAACGTAGTTAAAGTAAAGTCAGTTACAGTGGAGTGAAAAAAGCAAGTAAGGAGACATAAGAAACACACATAAACAAACACACACACACACACGTAAATATTTTGTGGTACTTGAAATTGTGAGTTAATAAAGCACCTACAAGTTTGCACAACCACTCAGTCGAAAGATTACGTTGCCCTGACGGTAAAAATTAATGTTCGTCTATCAAATTTAACAATTTACTCTATAAAAGTAGACTCTAACCGTGCAGTCATGGCGGTCAAACCCAGTCATACCTCAATATTATGTTAGCTGTTCATATGGACAGTAACTTTGTTTGCAACGTCAGCTACTGAGGCTGTTCAGGCTAAGTTGTTAACTAATATTAGATATGGTCGAGCTATAAACCAGACGGATTCTACATAACCAACGTGGTTTAGAGGAAGGCATATTTCACACGCAGCATTTGTTTAACAGACAGCTAGTGTACACAAATAACTGCTGCAATAAGCATACTACTACAAGACACATTAGCAACGAGAACGAAATGATAATGGAATGAACGGAAAATTGGCTACGTTGGCGTGGATTTGACTGAGTCGGTTTCGAGCAGGATCCTTTAGGGTGAAAATAAAATTGCTCCTGTCCATGCCATGAAGGAACATAGAGGGAGTAGTAGTATACCTCCAGTAATTCTACCTTCGGCACTAGAAAAGATAGGTGGTTAACTTCATGCCTTGGCCGTTTCTTCCCAGGGAAACAACTCCCATATCCATTTAATAAGAGATTATTTGGGCCACAGAGCCGATCTGTATGTTTTGGAGAAGACAACTATCTCTTGCCCATACCGGGATTCGAACCCCAGATCGTCCAACCCGTAGTCTGGTAACTATACCGAACACGCTATAGCAGGATCCTTTAGAAGTGTTTTGTGTGCGAAATGTTGGCGTTCAAGATTCTAAAACAGTGGGTTAATGCCGTCCGTTGCAATGCCACGTCCCCCCCTCCCCCCGAAGCAAGACACCTTTATAGCAATCCCCACTCTCTCAACCCCTGCGCCATGGCAATGCCGACGTACAGTAACTGCTATTGATTTTGCTACGTTTCGGCATTTTGATAGTATCACGAGAAATATAACTTTAAAAGAGAAATGAAGAATCATAAATTGTGCGATACATGAATGCGAGCAGACACAACATTTCTCCATGCAATATCTGGTTCAGTTAACAAGGAAAGCCACACATTTTTAAGAAACCCCATATCCTAAAACTTCCGAATTTAGCTCGCAGAAACGAGGCGAGCAGTTAAAGTTCCAATTTGCCACAAAATAGGTCTATATGAAAAAGGTCATCGTATAAATTCAGATTAACTATGTCGCAAACGAATACATACACCAACCTTTCAGAAATTGGCGGTTTCTGTTAAGGTTATGGTTGTCACATTGGACATTTTAAGCTCGGAAAAACGTTTTATAGTACAAACGTGATGTTATCGCTAGGCTATTTATGGTTAATAAAACTGGTCTCACAACATAAATACGTTGTGTAGTCATGTACGCATTAATACTGTGTTCTCGACACCTAAATTGCTGCGCCATATAAAACACAGGTTAAACTAAGTTAACGTTCATTACACTCGGCGAATTCGTGACCTTAATTTATCTTCTAACGACAAATATTCCATTCTCGTGCAATAACAAATTACGTCATAAAGTTCCTGGTAGGCACATAAATAAATATTTCAAATCGTCACAATCGTATTTTGTAATATTTATTTACCTTCCGTGTTCTGTCTACAGTCTTAATATAAAAACACCAACCTGCTATTTCATATGGCGTGAAAATTCATCTCCTATCCCACAGAAATAACGTAACTTATGACTACTGGTTTTTCACATTATTTATAAATAACCGTAAAACAATACTTTGACAATGGAACATCACTCACTCAGATTCGAATCTGCTGGGATATTACGCTGTCTTTGAATAAAGAGTTTCCGACGGCTAGAAGAACCGTAGTGCCTTCCTCTTCAGAGTTAATGGGTCTCCTTGGACTGCATGACCCCGAAGACAAACGCAATACGAGCCTCCGAAACGTCAGGAACTATTTATCGAACGACACAGCGTAATATCGCGAAATACTTAAATTTTCAACACGGCAATGAGAACACCAACTCTCGTACTACGCATTCAGTGGTCAACAACATGCAGACATTATTCGTTCATCTGTAGCCACGAAGAGTTTCCAGAGTAGTCTGTGACGTAATATGGTATTCGGTTTAAATGACCCATAACCGTGCATTGAACAGTTAGATATGTTAAATAAAACCAACAAATGTACATAAGTTTTTTAAAAATAATTTATAAACGTAGTAATACCTCCTACATGTTTCGGCCAATAATGCTGCCATCCTCCCTGAGGATGGCCATATGAGTTGACGAAACATGTAGGAGGTATTGCTACGTTTATAAAATACTTTCACAAACGTGTATGCATTTGTTGGTTTTAGTTACCATATCTAATGGTATTCGGTGTTGATTACAGTTCTGAAACTGAGAATATTTGAGAAGAAAGTGCTAAGGAGAATATCTGTATATTACAGAAAGAAACAGCAGAAAGGATAGCATTCAGTAGTGGAAAGCTTCATAATATTGCAGTCTTCTGGAAGGTACGTCAATATACTGGTAGAAGAAACGATATTTCAGAAAGATCCTAACATTTTATCATCATGACTGATGTGCAAGCAACACGCGAACGGAACAGTTCGGATACCCCCAGAAGAAAATAATGTCGTTAGTAATGGAAGTCCTTAATACGATCACGTTAAGGCCTCACGGCATGACGGGAAATCCGTTAACATTATGAATATTCCCGTTATAGTTGTAACGTATCCATATTACGGCCAAGCGAAGCGTTTGGTGTGGCGGAATGGCTGAACAAATCGTGATTATATAACCTGAAATTTCATGGCGACTGAATTCAATAAAATTTTCTCGGGCCAGCAGCGGCACCAGGTGCTTGAACGGTGAGTGAGCGAACGTTTCGAAAATCATCTCTATTCTCGTCGATTCCCTGACGACGAAAACAGAGATGGTTCTCGACACGTTCGTTCACTCGCCGTTCAAACACCTGACGCGGCAGCTAGCCCGAGATTGTACTGAATTCAAGGTTAGCTGTTCAGTTTGGTCGGTAGGTCGGTCTGTCGGTCGGTAGAGTGCAGATATAGACATAGGGTCTGCAAGGTATATTTGTGGCCGGAAAAATGGGACGGCGTCCACTCTTAACATACGAGTATATTCATTCACCCTAAATACGGTGTAGCAGGATCCCCTGAAATGTCGGTGTTTGTCTACCAGGCTACACGGTGTCACAGCCAAGAACACAGTCATATTCATACTCATCACCTTGAGGAAGTCAAACCTCATAAAATGCTTAATAATCTGCTCTCTTCACTTACGAGTTAGGCGTGAGGACCGTCAGAAACTAAACACCAGCACACACGGGAGGAAAGGATAAATGCATACAACATTTTGGCTAGGAAAAGGTAAAGAACATAAAAAATGTTTTTATAAAATAAATCAGCAGTTCTACATAATCATTTAAGTACTTTTTATACATTTTACCTGTCACACTTCAACTGCAAAATTCTTGTGTACGATATTTTAGTAGAACAATATACTGTGAAGTTTGAGTTCTCAAACTATAAACTGCAGTGGTAAATATTGCCTTTTTAACTCCCTTTATGTACACCCTGATGATGGCTATCTTTACCCGACATATGTAGCTGTCTTCCGACATCTAATAGTATATGTTGCGTTCACGGAACATTTGCTGGTTTTATTGTGATATTGGAACACAACGGGGGTGAATCGCCTTAAAAATAGGTTATCCTACTTTCGGTCATATGAGAACAAGGCTATTATCCAAATAAAGTAGAAAGACACATTTTGCAGTGGGGAATCGCTGTAGGGTGATTATTAAATTGCCACACGTTGAGCCATATCCATAAATATAGTTCTAACAACCGCTCAGACAAGCAGCATTAGATCACAAGCAAATTTTCCGTAAGAACGAAACTGTGTTCATTACGAGATTACAGTAATGTCAAGTCAGAGAGACACTCTGCACAGCGGGTTCATTAGAGCTGAAGCTTGCAACACTGTAACCTAGGTTACATACCTGCTTCACTCACTCGCTTTCTGTGTATGTCAAACTATTTATAATAATATCGTAGTCTAGACGGCTAAGGATATGAAAAATATGCATACTTTAACTAAAGTGAAGGGAGGAAGACAGGAGGAACGAAGAAAAGAGAAATAAAAGAAGAAAAACGAAGAAAAAAGAAGAAAATGAGAAAGGAAAGAAGAACGAAGATAATTTGTCTTTTTCCTATGCCTGGACACAATTGATAAACATGACATGCTGCAGTCTTCATGAACCGATGTAACTTATCACACTTGCTTTCTGAATCAGGCCACATATACCCTCAGGTTTTTAGCTTGTACATCTGACTACCGTCTGGTCACGCACCATTCAAATAATTACCATAGATATTTATGTGTAAAGAATCCGAACATGCCACAAAGCACACCAGTAACAAATTGTGTATTAAGATAGACTTCCAGGGGCAAGGTTTTTTCCCCCAAATCCAAAATGTCCAGCTTATGCAGTCTACCTTTCAATGGTTACAGCCGGCGTTTTCCGCGCTTTTAAAGAGGCCGAGACGTGAGGCCGACCCCTCGCCTCCATCTAGTATCGAGAAGTGGACATATGCATCGACTCCCCCTACATGACTCCATGGCGTACAAAAGAAACAACCTTACTGTTTAATCAACCCGGTTCGGGCTAGGATCTATTCGTGCTCTCTTGTGCAAACGGTACATACCTTCGGGTCTCAAACAAGGCAGCGAATTCCTTGACTAGCTGCCAGATTACAAAACCCTGTATGAGAAGTCTTCTGAACGTAGTTATTTTTCCCAGTATACCAACAAAAGAAGCAGTCATGGTGGTTCAGTCGGTATAGTGTCTAGACTACGTACTGAATAACTGAGGAACCGTGGTTCGAGACCCGGCAGAGGCAAGGGACAAAGCGTACAGGCCGACTCTAGGGTCAATCCAGCTTTCCTATTCAATGGGAATCGGAACTCTTAGCCGGCGTTAATGCGGTCAGGTCGTAGAACTGACCGCTCAGCTTCGTCTAGCGTTTAAATTATAAATGACATGACTTAACAGTCCCCCACACCATTACGCACTTACGGTGTTAACAGGGCCTATACACAGAGGATGTGACTCCGCATTAAAGCGACAGGATCTACTCACGTGGGTGTAATTTCAACAAGACGTTCATAACTGCCGTCGTTCCTTAAACTATCGTTTACTTGGAGGCACCAGACATACAAGATATCTCTTAATTACGTTCGATATAATACACATATTCCACTCATAAAGTAAGACCAAACATTTCCTATACGCCTGTAGTCGCAACCGCTTTGTTACAGAGAACAGGAAAAATTGCAAAAATCAACGGTCACAATTTTGTGTGAGGTTTGAAGTTCTCACAGTGTTATTGATGCAAATCCTCTTCTACGATACGGCACCATGTCGATCGGTAAATATGTGCACAAGTTTCGGAGAAACATTGTGCTTCAAATTTCAGGGTCAATGCGGAACAATAAGACTTCCTCTGTTGTGCATATCCTGAAGAAGGAGGCAAAACTCTCCATCGAAAAGCTGGTAACACTTTACCAATTGACACGGCGTCACAGTCCAAAATAATTCAATCTTTAATTCACGTTACATTTTCGGCCAGCATTTATGTAAACATTTTCAAAATAACAGCGTCTTAATTGTGACAGAATATTTACAAATGCCGCTGGAAATGTCCCCAGCTCAATGCATGACTGAGTCCTGTGACGCCAATAATTCCCGGTACCCTCAACAATTCCGGGCATTTGTCGTATCGCCGTCGCAATTGCTTCAGTTCAACACTGAAGCTCCTCTTGCATGTTAACTCTCTTCCAGTAAACTGTGCCTTTCAGATGGCTTCACAGGTAGAATTGGGAATGAGATCAGGCGATCATGGGGTCGTCAGATTTGCCCATTAAATCCCACCCATCTATCTAAACAATCGTACTTACTTTCCAAAAACCACTCTACGTCATTTATTAACATGTGCAGGACTCCACTATTCACCAACAACATAGTCTGTCACATTACGAACGGTGCATACTCCCATAGTTGAGGTAACACTTCCATTGCCATATCAGGCCAACAAAGCTACTGCGACCTTAAATTTTGTAAGGACTATTTCACTTCATTCCATGATTAGAACACGGTTCATATATGTCTTTTGTGTAATGGAGAATCACCTGATAAAATCCACCTATACAGCATGTTAAAGCTGTATGACGACGAAAATTTGTAATCTGTTCTTACCTGCGCGTTCTTCAGCAGTCACACTGCGCACTATTCAGTAGGATTCGTAATAACCATAACATGTGGTATCGTATGCGTTTTATCTAAAATGTATTAGGGTCCAAAGGAAATCAAGAGAAATTTTAATTATCCTAAATTTCAGCAATGCTGGTGTCTTATTGTTAAGGTCTCTTAGATGGAAAGCCGTTGCAACGGCATTTCTTGTAAAATTACATTCAAATAATCCTATGTTTCAGATTTATTCCTCAAGGAAAGTTTCATATTCAGTGCCAAAATGGCGAAATAAGGGTGTAATTCCTACATAATAAGCTTAAAAGTAGGTCTGCCTTTCGCACTAGAGAGATTTTACTGGTTAGTATACATTTTCCACTTCCTTGATGTTCTGTAGGTAAGAAGGCAGATTGTTAAGAGCGCCAGTTACAGAGACTGGAAGCTTAGTTTGAACATTTCCACCGACTATGCTGGTTTTGAAATTACTCTTTCACTGCAGTAGTACTCGATGTAACACAAGTCTGGGCACTTCGTTGCAAAGACTGCTGCTTAATAAGTTGAGGTGGCGTGGCATTGAAACGTTCAGCTTCTGCCGGATTCGGGTTTGGCTTTCCCACATATAATAAAGCATTTCGGTGAGATGAAATAATTTATCATTTTAAAGGTACAGTTACACGAAACACCATAGTCAGCATTTAACTTTGCAGTTTTACCACAGTGTATTTGTGTGTCTTGTATAAGTATTACGAAAAATGGTAAATATTTCCTTAAACATCACTGACAGATTGTTATTTCTAATGGAGAAGGACTGTGTTCTCTGTGCGGTAGGAACTGAAGTTATATACATATATATTTTTTAGATTAATGCCAGTCTTCAAGTGTTATCAACCATGTCTGAAGAAACCGTTTTCAACAAACAACAAAGTTTCGCACTGTTGTCACTAGATAGAGCAATAAACATGAGCTTGTTTTATTTTGATACTAGGTCGTATCATCCAAGAAATTTCTATAAATACAAAACGGGAAATATGCAAAACAAATTAACTCACTGCACTTAACATAACTTATATCAGAAACTTTATATAAGTGAATACAAATGTCAGTAAGAAATTGTTTTATATTGTATGTACCGTGCATTTTATCGTGAGTAAAAACCAACAAATGCACAAAATTATTAACAAGTATAAGATATACTTACAACCCCACATATGTTTCGGCAAATAAATTGCCATCCTCAGGGGTATCTATCAAAGAATTACAAGTACGTACTGCATCCAAATACACGATAGGTGGTTTTACAGTAGAAGTATTTACGCAGCTCACAATATTTAAAATGTATAGATGCGTAAAATTTTAAAATTAAAAATTAAGAGCAATAATATATTATGGCTCAAACAGAGATTATAAATAAATATGCCTTACGATCTCAGAGTATAAAATATATACAAATAATTTTCAAGAATTGATATTAGCATTTAAAAACATTATAATGGTATATCGTGTATTTGGATGTAGTGCGTACTTGAAATTCTTTTATAATAACCCTAAGGATGGCAATTTATTTACCGAAACATATGTAGGGGTTGTAAATACATTTTGTACTTGATAATTATCCTGTGCATTTGTTGGTTTTGACTTAATCTCAGTAAGGAGGCTGATCTAGAATTTAACGCAAAGAAAAATAAATACGACGGTCGGTGGTCAAATACATTCACATGGCGTGTGACGTAAATAAGGGACCTACACATATTATGACCATATCAGGAGAAATTGTTGGCAAGTGATTATGTTGCAATGCAGCAAAATCTTGGCGGCCATCAATTGAGAAATGACAGCGAGGTGGAAATGTGACAAAATTGCTGATAACAGTACAGGACGCAGATTTCTGTCAATAGGGAACAGAAAAAAATTCGTCCCATAATATAATGTCTCAGTTGTAAGAGTATGTGTACAAGTACTAGGCTGAAAGTACAAATGAGTCTGAAATAATCTCATTAGAACTGAAATAACCCACTTGGAAGACCTAGGCGTAGACGAGAGGATAATGTTAAAATTTGTCTTGAAGGAGTGGGATGGGGATGCATCAACTGGATCGATTTCGCTGAGGAAAGGGACAGGTGAATGGCGCCTGTGAATGCGGTAATGAACTTCCGGGTTCCATAAAAGGCGAGGAAATTCTTGACTCTCTGACGAACTGTTAGCTTCTCAGGAAGGGCTCTACCCAATGGAGTTAGTAAAGAGTCGAAATAAATAACTCAATATTTAGGCCTACAAACTGTGAATTCATTTTCTGACCTCCCTCGTAGATGTACATATCTCTCCAACAGAACACAAAGTAAATTCACAACATAAAGACAGCAGCTAACACTTAATTCGAGAATGTGACAAAGATTTCAGTACTTTGACACACTCTCAGGCGTTCTTCCTATACACGATGTTGTGGATATCCTTACCTAAACGTCTTTCCACTCGTTGCTGTCATTTCCGTCCGAACCTTCGCGATTTTACGTGCAGCTCGCATCTCGATTCCTGCAGTCTAACATCGACCAAGCCTAGAACGCCAATTCTGTAGATCTTAATTCAGTACAGTTCACATTCAAGCCCAGTTGTAGCAGATTCCGTCATTGCGTCTAGCGATGGTCTCAGAACTTCTTCAAACACTGTCAAACTTTCATAAGGATATCGGTGCTCTGAGGTACGACACATGCTGGCCGTAACGTTGCCACATTCAGCAGTATCCTGTTATTAATAAAATTTTCATAGTGATGTAAGAAGCGCGTATGAACCCCATCCACGTATATTTTCGGCTTTAATACGTACAAAATCATTCATAAGCTGAGAGTTTGAATTATGTATTCTGCCTAACATACAAAGTATTAAGACTGCAATTAATCTACATTACATAAAGTCTTCAGTTCGTACCTCCGTTCATGAGTCAGTTTTAAGGAATGGTGTACAAGGGACCAAGTGCTGTTGATTGCAAGATGCACTATTTAACGACGTTGTCAGTTGCCGAGATTACATGTGCTACTTATTGCTAGATTCATAAGAAAACACGTACATACATTATGTGGATATAACGCAGGGTTTTTAGTGTTAAATCTACTGGCGCATATACAAACCACTACGATCTAAAGGGTTATAGTGGGTAGATATTAATCAAGTTTACGGAGTAAAAACCTGCCTCTGAATCTGTCACTCAGCTATTCAAGAAATTAATCGCCTTTAATGAAACCAGAACGTTAATTATCGTCTACGCAAGAAGTAACCATTGAACTGCATCCTGACCCAGTTGAAGCCAGTAAATGTAAATTGGACCTAAAGTTGTCCTTGTGCTTAATTAAATAGCATACCTTAAAGCGTATGAGGGGATGTAAGTATAGACCCATGCATTCTTTACCTGAATGGGAGTGGTGAGCTTCCTGTTCCGGCCGCTTTACATGAGAAAGAACCCCCGGTACCTACTGACTAGGAAGACGGGCGAGCTCCAGAGCCGGTCTCGATTCTTTGCAGATTGTCTCCTAACCCTGCCGGGAATAGAACCACGTTTCCTCGGTCTTCCGGCCGGTAGCATGGTCACTTCGCCAACTGCGCTATCCGGCTCCGTTGGATTCGCCGTTCTGACATCGTTCTCCCATATATGCCTACGCCTCTTGATTTCTGACTGTCAATTTCCAACCACAGCACTCCTGGCATGTCTGCTGCAAGAAATGTTTCACCCCTTTTGGTTTAATCAGCCCTATGACACTGGACGAAAGGTACAAAACAGTGAGATCTCGGTGAGTAATTTGCTAAGCCAATAGAAGAAGCGGATTTTATTACCAGCCTTTGTTCTTCGCTCTACTTGCTTTTCTTCTTCTCTTGCGTCCTCCTATTCTTCTTCCTCTTTTTCTTCTATGGCGTTTCGGCCCCTTTTCGGGTCATGGCCACCCCGTTGTCGGGTTTTCGAGACAATCAAGGTTTTACGAAGTTACGATGTCAATTCCATGCCCAACCTCCAAAATGGAAAGCCAGGATATCTCTCTTTCCCCGGCACCTCGCTCAAACTGTACGGCAAGGGTGACCCTACCAGCATCTAGGCTGTCGCCGTCATGATGTTCCTCACTGCACCCTATCCAGTTACAAGTATAACTTATGTCTTAGGCACAAACCCACTACAAATTACGTTACCTTGAATCTGAAAATATAAACAAGGCAGGCAATGTACGTATAATGTAACATTGAGACGCGTTCGTGTAACCACTGTTGCCGTTGAAAAGCAATAAGTATTACATATTGTGAGTGTGTGTTTGTAGCCTTAGTTATCCAGCATGCAAAGTACATGCGCCATATTATATTACATCTGTGGCCTCTCCGGCTCTACCATATCTTTCCACATTATCTCATAAACGGCACTATTTTCGGAAAAACCTTATAGAATATAAAATTTGTGTTTTGAGTTTCTCAACAAATTTGTCTGAAATATTTCTCATTCTAAGAGAAATTCAGCGAGATATGATCATAAATGTATATTGGTCTTCGTGTGAAGTACCCGTTGTTCTTGTCAGATTTTAATAAAACTTGAATTTTCTCGACAGATTTTCGAAAAATACTGAAATATCCAATTTAATAAAAATCCTTCCAGTGGGAGCCGGATTTTTCAATGCGGAAGGACTGACAGACAGGCAGACATGACGCAGCTAATAGTAGTTTTTAGCAATTTTGCGCACGCACCTAAAAAAGGATGCGAATGTGTAACGCGTCATAAACTCAGTGATAAATCAAGAGGTCAGGTGATTGCCTGTGGACATTATTCAGTTGATGTAAATAAACTAATATTATTACTATATTTGAAGTTGCAACGTTCCGGTTTCACTACATTTTCAATATTAGTCACTGAGCTTACAAACAGTAACGTTACCGAGGCTTGGATTACTTTTACACTGTTTATAATACAGCTCAACTAGTAGCATACGCAAAAGTGTTCAAACACGTCAGACAAACCTATTTCACACATACAAAGTCATGTTACTGAGTACTATTAGGTAACTGCCGATCCCAGTGGCCGGGCGGTCTAAGGTGTGGGTCTGTGGCCGTTCGCTTGCTAGGATTGTGGTTTCGAATCCCGCCGGGGACATGGAAGCCTGTCTCTTGTGAGTGTTGTGTGTTGTCAGGTAGAGGTCTCTGCATCGGACTGATAACTCGTCCAGAGGAGTCCTACCGATTGTGGTTTGTCTGAGTGTGATCGTGAAGCCTCGAAAAATGAGGCGGCCTAGACCCCCAAGGGGCTGTCGAGCCATTGGAAAAAAAAATAGGTAGCTAGTGTGTTTTCATAAGGTGCAGGTAGGATAGCATCTAAATTCTGAAAGGAAGAAAAAGCAAATCCCTGCAGGCTCTGTTTACGTACGATGGTAATGAAATGAATGAGGTAATATATCAGCAACTGGTTCAAGCAATTCGTAAATATTCGTTTTGAATTCCAGCTTCCAATCTAAACACGTTTTACAGTTATGAAACACATCCTGCAAACATATCTAAATTATAAATTGTAATTGAATATGAAGTTTATGGAAGCTGGAAACAAGGAAAGAGGTGTAGGAATCAGAACACCACCGCTAGTGCACAAAACGTGACTGTAGACAGATGAACAGTCAAGCGAACACTCGACTTACATCTATACCTCATGGCTGGCCCCTAACTAAACTCTACGTAGCACACTCGTTCTTGAGAAGCTAACATACCCCAGCTATTCAAGAAATTCCCCGGACTGTATGAAAGAAACCCGAAGTAATATTAATGTGTTCACAAGGACCCACTAATTATACTGTCCTGAGCTAGATAAAATACGGCCCATGCCACCGTATCCTATTTCTTTAAAATCCATTTTAATAGTATCCTTCAAGACTGGTATATTGTTCATTTATTTATGATTTATTTCACGGCGCTCTCACTATTTCAGGGCATGTATTGTCGAATGCTTTGATGACTAAATAACTAATCGGAAGGGATGTGGTCGTGGTCTAATGAGTGGCACTACTGACACTGTTTCCTACCGCTAGCGATATATGTTCCTGGTACTCTCCGCGTATGCTCCTGACACTATCCACACATGTTTCTGACACTATCCACATATCTACCTGGCATTATCCACATACCTACCTGGCACAATCCACATAGAGTATGTGCCCGTTAAACAATGAGACTGCATTTATTATGAAAAACTAATTAATATATTTAGAAGTTTTTATTACAAACTTTCAATATAATCGCCCCCCAATTCGACACAATTCTGAGACCATTTATACACGTCCTCGAAAGCGCACTGGAAGTCCTGCAATGCAACCGCTTTTAGTTGCTCGGTCACACCGCGATGGATGTCGCTAACGTCGCTGAAATGCTCTCCTTTTAGGGACAGTTTCACCTTCGGGAAGAGAATAAAGTAGGGCAGTGTCAAATCTGGGGAGTAGGGTAATTCTGGATCACATCGATCGATTTAGAAGCAAGAAACTGCTTCACATTCAACGCGCAGTGCAGCACAAACATTGAACACATCCTTTTCTGCAAATCTCTTTCCAAAATTTGCCTGGCCGCTTCCTTACGTTCAATGAGTAGCCTAGTGGTTATTCGCCTGTCCTGCATCACAACGGCGTGAGCTTTCTCCACATTTTATTTGGACCGAGAGGAAACTAGCCGGCCTGGACGAGGATCATCCGCCAGCTACTCCCTGCCTTCTTGAAAACGCGCGAACCATCGGAAGACTTGTGCACGACTCGGACAGACACCAACGTACACATTTCTCAGGTCTTGGTACACTTTCGTGACAGTTTTCCCCGATTTAAAGTAAAATTTCATCACGGCATATTGCTCCATGTCGAAACTTTTGAAACGCGAAACAAACACACGTTTACTTCGACGGCGATATAACGACTACTACTGACATTACAGAGACGAGGTGTGCTTGTTTACAAGAGCACACTCTGGCGGTCACAAACGTTTACTATTTTCCTAATCTCTTTGCAGAGCGCTCAGAAAAAAAATCAGCCTCATTATTTAACGGGCATACTGTGTGTTTACCTGCCACTATCCATATATGTTCCTGGCACTATCCACATATCTACCTGGCATTATCCACATATTTACCTGCCACTGTACATATGTTCCTGGAACTACCCACGTATGTTCCTCGTACTGTCCACTACGTTTCTGGCACTAGCCACATATCTACCTGGTAGTATGAACATATTTACCAGGCACTAGACATATGTTCCTAGTAATATCCACGTATGTTCCTGGCATTATCCACATATTTACCTGCCACTGTACATATGTTCCTCGAACTATCCACGTATGTTCCTGGTACTGTCCACTACGTTTCTGGCACTAGCCACATATCTACCTGGTAGTATGAACATATTTACCAGGCACTATCCACGTATGTTCCTGGCACTATGTATATATGATCCCGGCACTATCCACTTATTTACCTGGCACTATCCACATATTTATCTGTCACTATCCCCATACTGACCTGGAAGGACTGAAGAATACCACAACAACCTCAGTTAAGACAGTGGACATTGAACGCGGAACTTCCTGAATATGGAATAGTGCTACCCACTAGGACGCAAAAGTAGATCTGCCCCATTGAACTATTTTTGACTTAGCAATATTAAGTTATTCAGGTTTACGTAAAAAGTGTACTTCCAGTCTCTTGCAACCCCTAATTCTCAGATTCAAAGACTCCCCTCAGCACTTAATTCTCTAACATTCTCAATCCCTTACAGGGAGAAAAAAGTGCCACGCCCATTTAACACAACTTTACAATTACAGTATTGTGGGTGTCCCAAAAGATAAATACGCATTTTAATACGGAATATTACCCTTGTTATTTAATGTTCCAGCCCTTCATCAGCTCCATGGAGACGAGAACATGCGGTATCAGCAAGACAGGGCACCCCTCATTACCATCGTGATGGCAGGACCTATATTGACGCAGTTTTTCCGACCGATATATAGGATGTAGAGGATCTGCTAAGTACCCACAAAAAATCGCATGATTTAACCCCGCCTGAATTTTTATTGTGAGATTACTTGAAAGACACATTGTACAGAACAAGGCCAGGCAACACTTCAAGAGCTCCGGAAAGAAACTCAACGGTCTTGCAGAGCCATCGCAGCAGCAACTTTAGTGGCTGCTTGTCAGTCAGTTGCTCATCACTGTCAAGAATGCAACAAAACTGAGTGTGGTCATTTTGAACACCTGCACTACAATCGTTAATTCAGCAAATGCCAGTGCTGACACATGCAATGGTTCCGTTCATTAAAATGTCTTTATTTGAAGCACTGACTGTTTATATAGGTTATATCTGTTTGGAGCCTTCTGCATTAATTTCAGTTTTCGACGTTGGTGAAGTTAAGATAAAATTCCTAGCGAAATAATAGCAAGTGTTTTCCGATCTTATTCTACCTTAATGCCATCGTTAATATTTTTTTCCTTTCCTTATTGCCTTTCCAAGCACGTACTCCAACTCTACCATATTTTCAAATAATGTATTGACTACAATTATTTCAAAATCCTATACCTACTTCTTGTGAGAGTACCTCAATAAATACTCAAACCTTTCCCGTGCTTTACCATTATAAAAGCAAATATTCTCAGACAAGTAGTAAGTTGCATATCGTGTTTAAAAAGAACCTATATTTCACTAGCACAACTATTTTCGTAGACGTATCAGATTGACTGAGACTCGTTAATAATTTTCTCAGTGATGACATGGTTGGCGAACTGATTTCTTACACACCGGCTTCTTGCCTGCTATCTGAAGACCTTACAAACATGTTTAGTAATTAATATAATTAAATTTCCATTTTACTGAAAGTTATATTAAGCCATGAAAGTACAGTGGTTGCTATATATGCTGACCAAATATCATTTTCACGTTCGAATTTATTATTTGAGTTTCGTTTGCATTTTTTCATATAGCTGGTAAAACCGGGTTTTTGCCAGTGTACGTCCACTATTTGAATACTAATGGGTAAGATTTGTCGTGACTAATTACTAGCTTCTGTCAGGTGTTAACCTCATCTAAGATTATGCACATTTCATTATCCCACTTGCATCCCACTTTGTATAAATTTACCTAATTTTTAGAAGCCTTTGCAAAATTACGAAAAGCGACTATTAACTTCATCATGTATGTCTGTCTGTCTGTCCGCATGAAACAACTCGGCTCCCATTGGACGGATTTTTATGAAATTTTGTGCTTATAAATCTTTCGAAAATATGCCAAGAAAATTCAAGTGTCACTAAAATCTGACAAGAATAACGTCTACTTTGCATGAAGACCTCTGGACATTTATGTTAATATCTCGCTGGATTCCTCTTAGAATGAGAAAATTTTCAGACAAATATTGTACAGAAAATCTAAACACATGTTTTATACTCAATGATTTTTTTTTAAATCGTGCGTTTATGAGATAATATGGGAAAATATGGAATAGTCAGCCAGGTGAGAGATGACAATATAATACGACGCAGAAAACATGCGATTTACATATCAGATAACTGAGGCAAGAATACAGACACAGGCTCATAATATTTTATATTTCCTGCTTTTCCACAGCAATACTAGTTACGCGAACGTGCCTTTATGTTACGTTATACGCACATTGTCTGTCTTGTTAATTCTATGAGTTTATTACAACTTACCATTTTCTTGTATGCTGTTTCTTCGTCTATGTGTAACAATTTATTATCTGGCAAATATTCTCGCCACTTCTGTGTCTCATTACATGTTAATAAAATATGAACCACATTCTCATATTTGTTACATACATAGCATCTTTCTTTTTCTGCATCTCTCGTCTTACCTCTAGTTTCCACAATCCCAGTCTAGACCATGCCAACCCATTTCTTTCATTTGAATTACATTGCTCTATATACATTCCTCTCTCCACCATTCTTGCTTCATGTTGCAGGATGAGACTAGAGATTTATTTTCTTTTGCTATAATATCCACAACTCTACATTCTTCCATACAGTGTAAGAATATGTTTTTGTTACGTACGATTCTCACAAAAAAATTACTTTTTCCCTGTATAGCATTCACCGATTGGTCTTCGTAATTTAGAATGTACCTGTCTATTTTGAGGTACACACTGAGTTTTCAGGTACTTAGTTATCGGAAGTCATGCTTCAGGATAGGCAAATGTTTGCCTGTATGGCTCACTTGTGAAATCGGTTTGAAGGCTTGCCTTTGAGTTACAGTCAACCGGCAGGCAGATTTCTGAAAAGCCTACAGCAATTAAATCACGTCCACCGCTCACAGAGTGAACACAATATTTACCATTTAATAATGTACTACCAGGAAACCTTGACATGTCCCTTTCTGATTTAGCGACAGGAAGCCGACGTCATTAGCCACACAAGTTTCAGTAGCAGTGTCTACATTTGCTCCCTGCTAGAAATCCATATCCATGGGAAATACACCGGCTAGTTACTCCTCTACACATAAATAGGTCAATCAACTGCAAAGCAAGAAGCAGACAGAATTTGCTGCATCTGTTCTTAGTGACTACTATGTAATATATACAAACAAATAACACTGAACAACAGTGAAAATGCTTCGGAGGTGAAAGTATAATCTCTTTACTAATTTTGGGGCGCTGAGCACGAATATGACAATTAAAATTATTAATTGACTCTACTTTCAAAGATCTGGGATGGGCCCCAATTTCTACTCTTTTCACTGCTTTTGGTGTTGAGCGGCTTAGAGCAACGATCTGGCAACTTTTAACGTGAAGAGAATGATGCAGTCAGCATCCAGGCATTGCATCAGCCTACTTGTTGTTCATCAGAAGGGAGAAGCAGTGCAGCGGGGAAAAGTGGATGATGAAATCAGCTCCCAGGTATTGCCACTCCCAACGTTTTGCATTTCAGTTCCTTCCAGGGAGTTGCATTGTACACACATGTGTTTCTCATTTCAAAAAGTCGTCTTTCGCAGGGTGAAGTGTTTAAAAATGCCTTAATAGTTTTATACAGCCGTTTCTTGGCCGAACCTCAATTAGGATGCAGCGATAGTGCGTGAACAGTGCAGATAATTTTGTTATATTTCTGGGGAGGTGACATTTTCATCACAAAAGCGTGCCATAACCCCCATCATCAGGAAAGCCTACCATCTTTACTTTGGGTGCCAGATTGGGGACCAGGAAAAGAGCTGGGCCCCGCACATTATGCTGCAATACTTGTGCAGCAAACCTTCGAAAGTGGTTAAGCCGCAAAAGGCGATCATTGCCTTTTGCCGATACCCATGGTGTGGAGAGAGCAGACGAATCATATCAGTGACTGTTGCTTCTGCATGGTGCCTCCCCACCGGCAAGGTTTTTAGAAGAAGAAAAAGTGGACCTTACACTATCCGAATATACCATCTGCTATGTGGCCAGTACCTCACGGTGAAGGACTTCCCGTTCCGGAACCTCCAGTAATAGTTACACTGGAATCGGAAAAAAGAAAAGAATGACGAAATTGGTTATATATCTGAGCCATCAACATCAAAAGATCATGAGTTCGCACACAACGTGATGTCTGCTGAACCACACAGGATCACACAGAATGAATTAAACGATCTTGTCAGAGATCTGGAACTTCCGAAGAGTAAAGCAGAACGGTTGGCGTCGAGACTACAACAGTGGAATCTCCTCGATGACAATGTGAAAGTGTCTGTGTTCCGTTCCCGCCAAAAACGTCTGGTTCAATTCTTTAAGAAGGAAGGTAACCTTGTCGCATGAAACGATTTTGTTGGTCTGATGACAGTCCTGAATATTAATCATAAGCCTGAGGAATGGAGACTGTTTATAGACTCATCGAAGTAAAGTCTGAAAGCTGTTCTGCTCCATAATGGCAACGTGTTGCCATCAATTCCAGTTGGTTATGCAGTCAGTATGAAGGAATCATATGACAACATGACAACATGAAGCTTCTTCTAAACTGCGTAAACTACAAGAAATACCAATGGCAGCTTTGTGGAGACTTGAAAGTTGTTGCTCTATTGCTTGGACTGCAGCAGGGCTACACAACGTGTTGCTGTTTCTTACGTGAATGGGTCAGTCGGGCAAAGACTTCCCATTACAAAAGAAGGGACCGGCCTTCCCGGCAATCACTGAAACCAGGAATAAAGAATGTACAGCACCTACCGCTGGTAGAATCCAGCAACATTTTGCTGCCTCCTCTGCACATCAAACTAGGACTAATGAAGAACTTTGTTAAGGCTATGGATCAGACAGGGCCAGAATTTAGGTACCTCGCTGAGAAATTCCCAGAAATCAGTACTGCAAAAATCAAGGAGGGTGTTTTCATCGGTCCTCAGATCCGCAAGCTCTTCAGAGACGAACAGTTCGACCACATTCTCAGTGACAACGAGAAGAGGGCGTGGAATGATTTCCATCTTGTAGCAACCAACTTCCTAGGAAATAATAAGGATGACAACTACAAGGAACTTGTTGAAAACCTGTTGTTGTCCTATGAGGAATTAGGCTGCAATATGTCTTTAAATATCCATTTTCTGCACTGTCACCTGGATTTCTTCCCGGAAAACTGTGGAGCACTGAGCGACGAGCACGGCGAACGTTTTCATCGCGATATCGCAGCAGTGGAGAAGAGATCCAGGGCAAGTGGAGTTCATCGATGTTAGCCGACTATTGTTGGACGGTAACAAGGGATTCTCCTGGACTTGCATACAAACGGCAGGCGAAGAAGCAGCGCATTTAATCAAGGCAAGCCAGTCAGTATAAACTATGTCTACAATATAGTGTGTAAGGCATGTATAACTAAGTTAGATAATTGTTTTTGAAACTGTAGTCAATCAAGCCTTTTCGAGACCATTTTCGTGTTCAGCATCCCAAAATCTATAAGGGGAAACATATTTCGTTTCCGAAGCAGAAAAAGTCACAATTTGTTGTACGGTGTAATTAATTTATTAGGCACAACAAAACGCAATATTCTAAGTATATTCTTAGTTTTTTTTTCATAGCACGACAGCCCTAGTGGGACTAGGCCTCCTCATCTTCGAGGTTCCGAGATCATACTCAGACACACCACATTCGGTAGTACTCCTCTGGACGAATGATCAGCCCGTCACAGAGACTTCTACCTGACAACACACAAAATTGACAAGAGACAAACATCCATGTCCCCGGCGGGTTTTGAACCCGCAATCCCAGCAAGCAAGGGCTGCAGACCCACGCCTTAGACCGCGCGACTACATCCCCAGTACCAGCCGAATATAATTCAATCCTTCATAGTATTTTCCTCACGGGTCTCACATTACACAATCAGATATGTTGTAAAAGTTAAATTACTGTAAACCCATTACCTCCTATACTAATAAGTGATTGATCTTCAATGGGAATGTATAGTTATTGATACGCTGCTAAGAATCATATAATTTTAATATAAAAATATACTACTGAATTTTAATTACATATAGTATTTATTATATATGATAATGGTTTTTCAGTGCAATAATTTTGAATAACTTGCACTTATGAAGATGACCCTTTTAAGGATCGAAATATATTTTTCTTAATGCAAGATAGCCTTCATGTTTATACATTTAACTAATTAATTATTAAATCACCGTCAAACAAAATTACACATTTAATATGTGACTTTAAGCTACATGAACATGTATGTGTAAAAAGTTAAGAAAGGAAGAAGAATACAAACACCGTAAGTGTATACTTAATATGATACATATTCCGTGCAGTTGTTTTACGTATAAGGTTTCTATTATTACCAACCACTGCACAATATTGTGCTGTGGTTGATAATAATAAAAAACCATAAGTGTACTACCTGTGGGATCTCACATTTTTTTAAATTAATGTACTGTATATAAAAGCTTTCATCAGTAAGTTAGCTTATTAAATTTATGTTTTTTAAGATCTCATATTATTACTTATCTTTAATGTATCTCTAAGTTGTTAAAATTATTTTTTATTTAATCTCTAATGTGATGAATTTATTAAAAATTGTCTGGAATATTTTACAGATGTTTGTATAGTGTAATCTTCTTTTCCTTTGGCTGAAGTTCCCACTATGGGGTATAGACGTGTCCAATTTTACGATTTTGTAAACTATGTATTTTTATTTTTGGTTTTACTTTTAATCTTGTCCTTCTAATGTTGTTATCCTCTATTACGGTTTTACGTTTTACATAGGAAGGTTGATTTCATGTGATTTTACTGTCTTATGTCTTCTTGTTGTTGATACAAGCGTCAACTTAAAACTCAAGTTCTTATTAAATTTTCTTCGGTTTTTGCACTCTGCTTGATGATGATATGTTAAGAACAAAACATATCCCTGCAGCTTATCCACACACAGCAATTACATATTTGTGTGTGAAGGCGATTTGCATATTCTTGTATTGCTAAAGATTTTTCCATCGTCACTGAGCATAAACCATAAAACACAAGGTTTCGAAAGCAAACTCTTTTCGTCTTCAGGTGAACCCACACGGATGTCACGGTAGTGGAATTCACTTTAACTAAACACAATGACAGTGTGTACGGAAAGAAATGTTCAAGATACGACTGGAAGAATTTGTCACACACAAAGTGCTTTCTGTGTTTCTGAGACAAACTGTGGCGCGTACAGCTCATAACGTAGTAGCATTAATGGTTAATATTTCTTTAAATGTTTGCATTCTATAATCGTGTGTACAAAAACGAACCGTAATTTGGAAACAAAGTTAAGTTATATTCTTATGTCATTTATGTTATATTATATTCAGAAACAAAAGCTATAGACATGTAATAGTGTGTATCTCAATAGGGTCATGTCCTATGCGTCTGCATCCATTCATTTATCCATTCATTCACCCATCGACGGTGATTAAATTATTTCAAGTATAAACGCGTGTAACAATTTCTCAGGTGAAGAAAAATATACCCTATGTTTTCATATAGTCTATTGTGAGACAGTACGCTAAAAATTATTTCTGACAGTATGAATAAGAAATTTGTGTTATTGCTCTCCATACTAACAGTCATTTCTGAGTATTCGCCTGAAATTAAAACGACTTACAGGGAGCTGCCAGCTTGTATTTGTCTGACTGTCTGTGTTATTTTAATCTCCGTTACAAAAATAACCATAGGTGTATTTCAGGTAATCAGATAGAAATTTTATTGCGTGTTCTACATGTCCAGTTTTACGTGACTGGTGAGTGTGTTATGGTCTCAAAAGGTGAGGTTGCTTTATGTAGGATATTGCGTCTATCTTTGAATATTCTTAAGATTTTGCATTAAATCTTTTCTTTCAAAACGTAAGTTTAATATCTGAACAACGCAAAACGCAGCGGTTCTTTTAGATATGCATGCGATTAAAATTATTGTAATTAATTCTGAAAAAAATTACAACTTTTTACGTTATGAACACACCTACAATTGTTCCATCGTTCAAATAGATGCGCTTGTATCTGAAGGTACTAACCCAACAATTTACTGGAGATAATAATGGAAATCGCAGAAACCTTGATTCAGACTGACCGGTCATCTTATCCGTTATGTACCCCGTTACCTCCGAATTTGAAACAGCAGTGATAACCAATAACGGTTTTGTGTGCTGGGTGAAAAGTAGTAGAAAAATGCGACTATGTAAATCGTTTGACATGTAGTTGCAAGAAAGACAGCCTTGCTCAATACATAAATACACTCCTGTCAAATTCTACCTTAAAATATTTACGAAACGATTGCAGAAGCTAGTATGGAAACTGCAGACCAATGGTCCTTAAGCTGGGGTGCAAAATACCATTCCTGGGGGTACAAAATATCTAAAATGTTTCTCAACTGTACTGCAAATTTTTAAAAATATTTAATTTTGCTCCATTCATTTTATAGATATTCGTGTCTTAGGTTTAATAAGACTTTGTTATTTTGAAAGATTTTTATATGGGTTCGAGAATATATTTTCAGAATTGATAGCTGTAAGCTGCAGCAAATTTAATAACCACTGATCTGTAAGAAGCAGAGCGTATCTAGCCCGAATATACGACAAGAACGGAATGTGGACGCAGCAATAAGTACTTAAAAAACGAGACAAATCTCAAATACCTAACACTAAAGTAATAATTCATACACATTATAGAAATTAGGAATAGATTAAATTTAGGAAATGCTCCCTACCACTCAGTTTAGAATGTTCCCTTCCCCATTCCACTAGGTACAAAGATGAAAATGCAAATTTCATTTGTAACTTATTATTTTGTGTGGGTGTAGATTTTGGCGCCTCATGTTAACCCACTGGCATACTTTGCAGGGTGTGAGAAATGTGCCTGTTGGGTCATCAGCTCCTGAGTAATGAACAAGACAGGCAATGTACCTACAAACTTCACATTGAGGCACGTTCGCGTAACTATTGTTGCCGTGGAAAAGCAATATGTATTTTATATTTTGAGTGTGTGTCTGTAGCCTTAGTTATCCAGCATGTAATGCATATGCTCCATAATATATTGTCATCTGTGGCCTGTCTGGCTGTGCCATATTTTTCCACATTACCTCATAAACGGCACGAATTTCGGGAAAATGTTATTGAACAAAAAAAATATGTTTTGATTTTCTGTACAAACTTTGTCTGAAACATTTCTCATTCTAAGAAGAATTCAGCGAGGTATTATCTTAAATATACACAGGTCTCTATGTAAAGTACCTGTTATTCTCGCCATATTTTAATGAAACTTGATTTTTCTCGACATATTTTCGAAAAATACTCAGATATCCAATTTCATGAAAATCCGTCCAGTGGGGGCCAAGTTGTTTCACGCGGACGGACAGACTTGACGAAGCTAACATTCGCTTATCGCAATTATGCGAACGCGCCTAGAAATACTTCCGAGATTTGAGGTTCTAACAACGTCGATCAAGATTCGCGTTTTCTTCAATACGGTTTGTCGATTGGTAAAAAGTTCCCTACGTTTCGGAGGAGCTTCCAAACTCCAGCTTCAGAGTTTATGCAGTTCACTCTACTTGTACTGCGCGGACCCTAAGGACGGAGGCAGCCAGCTCCCCATAACGGCCAGTATTTATTTACCAGTTGACACGGCGTCATATCACGGAGAACTTGAATCGTCACAAACGGTAGCTGACCTCCTTAACCAACCGCCTACCCAGCTTAATACAAAGTTCCGTTCCCCCACTCATCACCATCCACCTTCAGTACTCAGTGTGATGAGTTACAGTAAAAATTTGTATTATTTACTTACAGAATACCTGTCTCCTCCATCTATGGAGAAGGAACTACTTGCCCGTTCCAACCTACACAGATTTCACTACTCGCACTAATACCAGGTGAGGTGTACAAGTCCCTACGTTCCTTGATATACGAGACGCATCCACACAGTAAGAGCCAATGGAGCGTTGCGGCCGCGCAGATAACGCGCGCAGTTTCTGTGAAGATCGCTATTCTTTTGTATGCCAAACGGAACACGCGTATTGCGCAGTACGCTGCCAAAACATTTTTTCATTCGCTGTAGCCATTAGAGATGAATACAAAATCGAAATTTCCTCTATCTGTGAAGCGCGGGCGGTGATACGATTTTTAACACTAAACGTTTTCGTCCGGCGGAAATTCATAGGCAGACTGTTGGACTGTATGGTGAAGGCGAAATGAACTAAGGGAATATGAAGAAATGGTGTCGATTATTGAAAGAAGGCAGGACTAGTGTGCATGACAAGGAACGAAGTGGGCGTCCGTCTTTGGTCTCGGATGATTTGAAAGAAAACGTGAATGCAAAAATTCGGGAAAGCAGGCGATTCACAATTTCTGAATTACACGAACATTTTTCAGATGTGTCTCAATATCTGATGGACAAAATTGTTACAGACTGGTTGAAAGGCTCGGCGGCGTCCTTTTACGACGACGGCATACAAAACCTGGTCCAACGATATACGTGCCTTAATTTACATGACGACTACATGGAGAACTAGTTTCATGTAGGCACCAACACGCTGTAATAAAGACATTTTGTGAACATTCTTTAAAGGCTTGTTACACCCAAAGGGTTCTTACTATGTAGACGTGCTACTGTAGTATTCTAAACTGCACATCTGCTTTGTCTGAAATCACAATACTGTCCTAAGGAACGCGCTTGACATCAAATTGCGTTGTGTGAATCGAGGCGAACAGTTCATACAACTGTTGAAAATTAACAATGGCTGGTGTGGCTTGTGATCATGACCGCACGTAATGACAAGCACCACGAATGGCTTTTTGCGTGCATAGACTGACATTAATTGTTAATTAACATGTCTACGCTGGCAGACCGCATGTTGCCAATATCAACACGTGGTGACTTCAAAGGCGAGGCGCCGCAACAAAAGAGTTTTCTGCTGTCGGTTCTCTTGGGCCGGAAATTTTACAGCCTTCGTCGATAAAACCCATGTTCAACACTGGTATAGGACCGAAGAAAACCATGGGAAACCCAGATCGGGATGGCGGGTCACAGGACCTTCCAGATTTTTACAAAATTCCACTCGTAGCAAGCAGTCCGGCGTTCAAAACGGGAAACCTACAGGCATGCACCAGTTTTCTCCGTGCCCACATTTACATACGAGGTGTAGCTATCAAATAACGAGACTGGCCTTGCAGCTCCTGACGTTGGACCCGTAATCAGGAGTTATCAAGTTCGAAACTCGGCCTCTCCACCCACCAAGTTACAGAGGTTCCTCGTGGTTTTCCTCGCTCTCTCCAGGCAAACGCCACGAGAATGTTTTAAATTATACCACGATAGCATCCTTCCACTTCCTTTCCAAGTCATTACTCATCAAAAATCATACGGAACTGTGATAGAGTAGTCGGTGTGGTGACTAGGGTCCAAATCCCGTGTTCGAATTCCGGCATGGTCAAAATATTTTTCTCTTCTCTACAACGTTCAGTGAGGTTCTGGGGCCCTCTCAGTCTCCTATTCAATGGGAAGCAGGAACTCTTTCCCGGGGTTAAGGCGACCAGAATGTCAAGTTTACCACTCACATAAAGTGCCCAAGTTAAAAATGATTAAACCTCTACTTCTACTTCCCCCTACATACCTTTATGGCATGGACAGACACAACTTTATTTCTTTCCACTTTACTATCAATCATTCCATTCAACGTTCCTGACCCACGAATCCAGGGAGTCCTTCCTCATCCCTACGTTCTTACTCGATCGTCCTGGGAGATCAAAGTCCTTCGACGGTAACTGATTTTTAGTGCAGTTTGGAACGTCGGAATCGTGATGTTTATAATTTATATATCTTTATTTTGAGTTTCCGTTTTCTTTCAAATTTGTTTGTTTTGGTCAAGTTCCCGCTCTTGAATTAATTTCGCATTTCGAATATTATCCGGGTTACATTTCTAAACTGACTGAGGTTCTTTAGACTGCTTCTCAAATTTCCTGTCTAATGTTGGGACAGTGCCCACAGATATTCCATTACCGCCTTCTTGCAAACCCCTGACCATTCAACGTTCATTTTTGTCTCCGCATTTCACGCGACCAATACAGACGTGACGCAATAAATCAATCCAAAGGGCAAGGCTTTCGCTGCCACAGGCCCACATGCTCTCATATCTGGCATTCGTCCTAAAATAAATAAGCATAATAATAAACATTATGTCAAGTGAGTGTCACTCCTCTGCATCCGCACAACGGCTATCCTTCCTCTGGTTCTGTGACGTCTACCTTAAGCTCGACAGGCAATTGTCGGTGTATTACTTAAAGTTAGACCATGGATACTTTCTCCACATCCTAAGTCGTGATTCAGTATCAATTCAACTTCTCGATGATAAGCAGAGTGGTCCAAAATTCAATGAGCCGCAAGTGTTCCTTCGAATTAACGGTAATATTCAGGTTTAAACCTTTTGACACTGGTGTAAGTTAGCTGCACGCTTTGTGTTACTTAAGTCCACGTTGGTACAGTTTTTGTAAATTCGGTAAGTAATAAAGAAATTTACAACGTATTTATTGTTCATATTACCAATCGGTTAACTGAGTTTTGATCCACTCTGTATGTAGTCTCTACTGCTGACAGCCTCTATAAGTAAACCAATATATAATAATCTACGAAGACAAAGAAAATACCCTTTTCTATAGTAAAAAAAATAAGAATGTGCCAAAAAGACTGAGCAGAAATGACAATCGGAATGATCTTAATAAAATACGCTGCTAATTATCCCCCTCTCCCACAAACTTTCTTGTTGGAAACTCCCTGACAATACACATCAATGAAAGTTAAAATGAAGTTTCTGAAATAGTGAACATTAATTATCTGTCTTTCATTGACATTAAAGAATGACTCAAGCTATGCCAATTATTTTCTACACATGCGGTTGCTCAGTGTTGTCTCCCTTGAAGTATCTTTCTATTTTACGCTACACTAATTAGTCTCAAGCATTCTCCGGCTATATGCGTTCAACACCGTAATTATGAAAACTGAACCGAGAAACTTTTCCAGTGAGAGTCACCTAGATATAGCATGAAATTAAGAAACATTTTCAAAGCGTCCTTCTTACTGTTCTCCAAACGTAATTCCCAGTTTTTGTGAAACAAGTTTCATCTTTCTGACTGTGCCAAATAAAACTCAAAATCTTCATCAAAGACGCTTACAGTGTGACTCTGTTTTGTTTTACACTAGGCCAAAGGTTTCCCAAAATATGCTTCTGTTAAATAAGCACTGGTACCTTAACTTTAATGTAGTACATCATGTTGTGTTTAAGAGTTCAGTGGCTTAAAGTGAAACACGACTACATGTTGGCAGAAATTAAACTACTATCTTGTAAAAGTGTACATTCTGAATACGACCGCAAGTCGGTTGAAATATGTAGTTGTTTAATGTGAATGCATGCTTACCTAACTATAATTAGAGTTGTGTAGACCGTGATATTTATTACTTTAAACCACTGGTGCCTTAAGTTGGACCGCGGTATTATATCACTGAAATTGAGTAATATTGGTTCTTTCATATTCCCCGCAAAATAATTAAGTTGATTCATAAAATTTCCTCAAAGTTACATGCTGCTCAAATCAATACAAGCCTCAGAATTGAAATTCTACAGTTTTTCTGCCCACAAGTAGAATTCGTTTTTCAAATTTAAAGATGCAAAAGCTAGGTGTCAGTCACTGTAAATTTGTCCAGAGGTTCTTGTGTTTGGTCGGTATTGCAGCCTCGATCTTTGCCGATAAGTTTTCTCTAGATATTAAACACCGCAAATATTGCGAGTTGCTTTTCAAGAAATGTTTAAATTCCTGTTTTGCCTATTCTTTCACCTTGCGATGCAATTGCATTCTTCATGGGCTGTAATGGAAGGTTCATCTGAAGAAATCACATTATAAGTAGGAGTTTTCAAACTTCCACATTAATATACCAATGGACTTTCTACTAGCCCATTACATATAAATTGCTGGCCTGGCCGGGTCCATAATACATAAGGTAAAGGTCCCACCATAACATGCCTATGCAGGCACAGAGGGGAGGTGGAGGTACAGATCTTACCCATTCGCAACCCGGCACAAGAAGAATGTGGGTGGTTAGCACCACGCTCCGGCCACTTTATCTCCGGTAAAGACCCGGTACCCAATGTAGAGGAGGATCGGTGGGCCTTGGAGACGGTAAGGACGGCATGGAAAATCTGACCCCACCGGGATTCGATCCCCCGACCCTCCATAGCTAGTGGCTATACTGACTACGCCATCCAGGCCGCCCCATAAAACACAAGCCTATCATATTTCCATACACAAATAATCACATATTTTCTACCATAAATAATTCCTAGTTCTAAAACTGTTTTCTGCAGAAAGCACGGCGACATTCAGCTGTTTTGCAAAATGAAAAGTTTGCGGAACAATGCTATAAAGAATAATCTCCAGAACAATGAGAAAATGCCTTCGAGTCTAGCATATATGCAGAGATTAACTGGTGACAGTGGTGACAAGCGTGTATTAATTTATAGGCTATGTCCAGGTCACACAAGCTGAGTAAAAAAGACGCGTGAAAGAAGTCGTGTGTGTGTGTGTGTGTGTGTGTATGTATGTATGTCATTGTCATTCGTATACGAGGCTACAATGGATTCGCATTTAAGTGGGTGTCGGATGTCTACATTAAACAGTAGCCAGTAACCACTGTGATATTTATATTCCACTCAAAAATGACCGCGTAAAATTTATATCTATACAGGTTGATTCAGAAAGAACTGAACACTACAGTCGCCATGATGAACACTGGTGCCCCCTGATGGCGAAACTTCGTACAACTTTCAAGCGCCAAAATCTGGAAGAAAAAAATTAGGTAGCTCTACAAATTGGTGCATACTAGACGTTCGTATGATACTTAGTTACTGAGTAATACATTTTTAAACAGTTTAATTCTTTTTGAATAACCCTGCATTATGAAAATTGAACACCTAAAATCTAACAGTTCTACTTGAAAATTTTAAAGTACCTTCACATTTACGGTTTGAGGTTGTCATGGCGATGAGTGCAGAATGACTTACGAATTGTGTCGTCATGTAGCCTACAATATCTTTGCTGACACTTCAGAGTACGTGCTACCTCCATCTTCAAGTTAGAAACGATGGGGATGGAGAAGCACATTACCCCAATACTTCGTCAAGTTTCTACTAAACTACACGGCGTCACATTCCAGAAGACAGTAATCTTCGTGTTATGTTTTCTTAACAAAAGAAAAAAGATGAATTCTTAAATACGTTCTCGCGGTAATCCAAATAATTATCTTCACTGTACCCATGAAAGCACAAAATTTACAAAAGTTCTTAGAAATTTGTTAGGAGTTAAGGACCAAGGCTTGTTACACATTGCATTTTGACAACTCGCTTTGAGGTTCGTAATAATGAAATATTGCGGTGTGTATTTTGTCGTGCCAGCCCATTAATTAAACCGTACTTGAGTATAAACCAACACGAATCCAACTTTCAAATATCAGACCAGTCCCCCATATCCACTTCATATCAGCATCCACTGTGACATCAATAAACCCATTCATTCTGATGTCGTCCATTTACGTCAACAAACAAACCCAGCTCCTCTATTCTATTTTGCCAATTCAAACTTCGTGTTACGTAAATCTACTACACCCAATGACCAATAATTCAACGCTGAATACAGAAACCAGTAACTGCTCTCCAAGTACCATAACGATGGAAAAATAATAATTATTAATATTATAAATCCGAGGTACATTAATTTCTCATATGAAATCAAAAGCCACGACATGTGGGACAGTTGACAATACTACCAAAAATCCTGTCAACAACTGATGTGGTGCCCAATATCCTATACAAGAATTTATAACTTCTGAACCTGAAGAAAGGAATCTCCAACAGCATTCAAGGGCAGCATTGCTTGGAACATGCCACGACACTATCTAAAACTTTCTGTTTTCAGAACTTCTTGACAACATTTGTATTTACTTGAGTAAAAAATGTGACTATAAATCACATTACCTAGTGTAACAATAGAGGGAGCACAATAATAATAATAATAATAATAATGTATTCAAAAACTGATGATTACAATACAACTATCCTCCACGCTTGAAACTAAATAAAACTCAAATTTACATATTAAAAACAATGGTTGAACCAACGCAAAGCTAGGCTTGTAAATGCGGATTAATATCTGTAACATGCATGGTATCTCTACTGTGCTACACATTTTGATCCCTCTAGTCAAGTCCCGAGTACAAACACTAATTACACGCACTATTTCATGTGTCATATCTTATGTCATCTCTCATAGCCCTTCCCCTCCACTCTGCAGCCAAACACCGGAAACCGGCCTGAAGCAGAAAGCGGCAAATGAAACAGTTCAAATATCCCTACGCAAATATCAATCCGCACGAATTACAATAGGAACAAAACATACATAACAGCACCGCAAGGTACGCAGCTTGTCGACATAAAAGCTGCTAGAACAGACCTAGAAACTTTCCCATCAAAAAACAAACAATTATTTTACACCCAGCCACATGATCTCAAAATGAGTATTCACAACCCTCTTTTCAATGGCAACTTAATTTTTATTTTAAACTGCGTGTAATCACATATTATATATAGACAGAAAAATGCCAAGATTCTGTACTTTAAAAATGCATATCATGCAAGAAATGTATGTAAGGTACCACACTGCCTGACACGACACACTTCTCACGCACTATCACGACGAGATCTCTTCGGATCATATAAGATCGAGACAGATGTATGTATGCACGCATCATAAAGAGTGTAAACAACTGTAAACTTCTACCCGGAACTGCTCACTCTAAAGTTTTAAATTTACAACATTGTAATTTTATGATTATTAACTTTGTATATTTTAGAATTTTAATATTTTAATCATTTTAAGAAGGGAGACACCATACCTAGATTAGCTGTTGGCCTTGTTACTCCTTTGCTCTGAATAACTCCCTGATGTTGGTACCCCGGTGCTGAAACATGTATGAGTTTTATAATAGCTTCTGAATGCATTTTATTAAGTGCATAATTTGGGTAATGTATTAATTAATGGCTACCTATGTTACCCAAGTTGCTTGTAAAAGCTTTAAGGTAGTCACGGTAGTTGTTGGTCAGTTGCTGTCTTCTTCTGGGTTTCTGTACCGTGTAGTAGACGGCTGTTCCGACGTACTGCCCCCATTTCAGGGTGACTGATTCTGGACATCTAACCAATCAAAGCTCTGATTATTAGATTTCCTCCAACTTTCCCACATACCTGACGCACTTTTTTCTTCCCAACCACTTCAGCTTCCAAGTCAACCAGAATGAGTCAACCTGCAGACGGAAGCAGTGCGTTCCTCCGAGACACTGGAAAACACTCATCTACTACACGGCAAAAAAAACCAAAATGCCATAAAAAATGTTGCCAGTCCGTGATTTCAGGCTTCCGCCGCGAGGTTGATGAGATCTGCGCTCTTCTGGGATATTACGCAGGGTCGAGTGGTAATCCTTTACAGATATTTCAGGACAACGTATCGGTCCCATCTGCAAGTGTCAAAAAGTCTTGAAGATGGGACCGATACGTTGTCCCGAAATGTCGGTAAAGGATTACCACTCGACGCTGCGCAATATTCCAGAACAGCGCAGATATCAATGTTGCCAATGTTCTTATGGTTACTTCTCCATGGTTTCCACTTTTAAAGAAACATGCCAGAAGTGTTTCTTCTGCACATATTTCCTATCTTGATGCATACGTTTAATCTTATTTTGACGACTGTAAATGTTGTGTTGAAAATGTATTAAATATCTGGAGAAATGTATTCACAGCTTCTCTAAATAACAGGCTTGACGGTTACGTGAAGGAGCTGAGAAAATTATGAAAATTCTCAGGAAAGGTAACCGAAAACAAAGCCAAAGTCTGAATCGAGCACCAACAGAGTCTCACCGTAAATGATAACTAACTAACTAACTAACTCCATGGAGCAGAGCCCTTCTTGAGAAGCTAACAGGTCGTCAGCTACCAGTAATCAAGAAATTCCCCGCGTTTTATGGAACCCGAAGGTTCATTACCGCATTCACAACAGCCCGCCACCTGTCCCTATCCTGAGTCACATCAATCCAGGCCACGCCATCCCATCCCACTTCTTGAAGATCCATTTTAATATTATCCTCCCATCTACGCCTGGGTCTTCCAAGTGGTCTCCTTCCCTCAGGTCTCCCCACCAAAATCCTGTATGCACCTCTCCCCTTACCCATACGTGCTGCATGCCCCGCCCACCTCATTCTTCTTGATTTAATCACCCGAATAATATTTGGTGATAAGTAGAGATCATTGAGTTCCTCGTTATGTGGTCTTCTCCATTCCCCTGTTACCTCGTCCCTCTTAGGCCCAAATATCTTCCTCAGCACCCTATTCTCGAACAGCCTCAGCCTATGTTCCTCCCTCAGTGTGAAAGACCAAGTTTCACACCCATACAAAACAACAGACAAAATTATAGTTCTGTATATCTTAATCTTTGTATTTTTGGATAGCAAACTGGAAGACAGAAGATCCTGCACCGAATGATAATAAGCATTCCCCGACTTCAGTCTGCTCTTAATTTCTTCCTGAATTGAATTTCGATTCGTTAGGTCTGTTCCCAAATATTTGAAATGTTCCTCCCTTTCAAAGGATTTATTCAACGTCCTTGATATCCATTAAAACTGTTACTTCATTGTGTTACTGCACAGAATACTTCATAATATCTTACCGCCTCTTCTCCGGCCTGCAATGTGTTTTAACCCTTCCATGCCGCAGTACCATCATTTCAAATGTATTGAGAGGCAGCGAAACAAAACATTACGAGGATTACATTTGGAATTAGGCAATAATCACGTAAAATACATAAGCATTTGTTAATTTTTGTTCATAGCAAACAATAAATTCCTCACAAATTCGTGTCAAAAGTTTCATAGCAATTCCAAACTCTTACGGTCAGTGGTTAGTAGCTTACGTGTGTGCATGAAAAGTTTCGCCTTATGAAAGGCACACAAGGACCGGCTACGTTGCTCACTTCATCGCATTTTTCTCTGAAGTTGAAGTACACGACTATTATCTAAACTATAATTCCCCTGTCATATTAGAAACTCAAAGCAGCTTAATTACCGATATCAGAATTTTAACGGCATGCCATTGTGGCCCAGCCTAGGTCTATGTTTCCCACTAAACTTAGCGTGGGGAACTTCACTAAAAAATTTTCTGTCATCTGAAATGTGGAGCCATGCAATCTGCTAGACATGTTTAAGACTTTTCAGGGTAACTTGCTTCATTCTTCATAACGCTTCATTAATCTAGCCTGATGACGGAAGCAGGAGGTTCTTCTGAAACGTCGGTGCATAAGTTACTAGACTACATGGAATCACATTCCAGGATACAGTTACCTTCAACAGAATACAAACACATTTATTAAAGACATATTACCGTAAAATAGGTCACAACCACTTTAGTCCACACTCCGACAGGTTCACTGGCATGGTTGAGTGACTACTTGCTCCTCACGGACTACGTTCCAGAGGATCAGTTATTAGGCGCGTTCGCAGAATTAAGAAAAGGGACTATTAGCTTCGTCATATCTGCTGTCTGCCTGTCCGTCCGTCCATCCGCCCGCATGGAATACCTCGGCTCACACGGGAAGGATTTTCATGAAATTTGATATTTGAAGATTTTTCAAAAGTCTGTTGAGAAAATTCAAGTTTCATTAAAATCTGATACAAATAACGGGTACTTTACATGACGACCTATGTACATTTATGATAACATCTCATGAATTCTTAGAATGAGAAATATTCCAAAGTTGCCGAGAAAATCAAAACACATATTTTATGCTCAATAACGTTTTTTTACGAAAATCTTGCCGTTTATGAAATAATGTGGAAAAAAACTGGTACAGCCACACAGGCTAGAGATGACAACATAATATGGCCCACGAGCTTTGCGCAGACAGGATACCATTTTTCGGGAAACGAACCGGTTTTACATTCCGAGAGATCAAGAACCAATACCGTAAGCGACACAACTGGAAAACGAAACCATTTCAATTTACAGCAAGCACGCCTGTCAGCAAAACAGCTGCAAAAATATATCAAAATAACACACCCAAAATAGAAATAACTTTGACCGTGATTTGTACGTTTGTATTTTTCCGCAAACGTACCCATGTAACTCAAAATTAAATTTTAAATACGATTCCATTCTTCTGGCATATGATGCTGTGTCAATGCGTAATCCGATACTGACTTTTCGAAATAAAATAGTGCCGTCATTTTCAAGGTTCGGTATGTCCCCTAAACTCGCAAATTTTAAACAATTTACAGTAGTGTTTTTGATGGAATTATATACATATCCTATGCAGGCTCATCAAATTCAGTACTTTTAATCTTCCAATATACAATTAAATTAATGATATGTTGCTGTTATGTAAGCAGTTATACTAATTCAAATGTCATGATATTTTATTAGCTCTTTGCATAGATTTAAAACTTTACCCTACAACCCTAAGGACGAACACAGCTCGGTCGTTTTAGAGAACAAGGTGCTCAAGAGAATTTTTGGATCTAAGAAATTTGAAGCAATAAAAGACTTAAAAACTAAATAATGAAGAGATTTTTAACGGTTAACTCGCGACCGTACATTATTACAATGATAAAATAACTACATATAAGACGAATTGAGAACGTAGCTTATATGTGAGAAATGGAAATACCCACAAACCGTCGGTCGGAAACCGTAGAACGAAAAGGCCATTTGGAAGACCGAAGAGTAAAGACAAAATGCTATTGAAGAGTGCAATGAATAAATAGGGCGTGAGAGTGTGAACTGTACTGAACTGGTTCAGAACAGGAGGCTATCAGTGTGCTCATGTTAAGATGGTAAATAACGGATGGTTTCCACAAATTGCGAGGAATTTACTGAATAGCAGCGATTTTTACCTTGTTACCGAACTTCTCAGTCGAGCAGCTGGCAACACTGCATCGTCCTTATATAGACCACGAGTACAAAGTAAACATTAGCTTGTCTATGTGTTCAGATTACGTCTACGATATTCAAAACATGCAACAACACACTTTTCAATTGTCAGAGTACAAAAATGCGTGGTTTAACTACGGATTGTCATATTGAGTAAACAAAGGAAGCACTTCTGGAAAAAGTAACTGGAAGAAATATTACTGACTTTTGTGAATTTCTAATTTAATTGTTGTACCACTAATTAGCTTTCTGATATTATGGTGTACGGATTCATTATTAACAACAAAAACATGCCACTCAACTCATCCCTTAACGAGGTTTACCCAATTTGCATCATAACAATATCCTTTCATAGCTGCATCTGACAGTAAATTGCATGCCTCTCTAGGACGCTTCATGGTGCCGTTCATTCTACACAAACGAGTCCTATCTGCTGCGAGTATGCACAAGACTATATGTTGTAAGATTTATACGAGACTTCTATACAAATATACACCATTTTTTGGTACGACACGAGAGTGTTTATTCCTATATTTGATTTTATGTGCTAAGACTCGTCTAGTTATGGGTATTAATTAAATTACCTAACAAGGTAATTTTAATTACTTATCAACTTACAAGAATAACACATGCAAAAAACACGCCAATGAAATGGCACAGACGTATTTCACTGTTTATGTACGCAGTGTGTAGAGGAGGTACTGTCGCAGATATGCACCTTCAGAGATTCTATTTGCCGTCAAATAACGCACTGTCAAATGTGGTAGGCTCACAGCTCATTACATTGCAGTTATATCGCACAATGAACGTTTTATGCGGAAAGATATTTCGGGAGTTGAGTCTGAACTTTTCATATTTATATTCAGATACTTCAGTGTCACTTTTTAAGAACTTCATATCACACTCCTTTAACTTTCATTTCCAACCATCCTCTCGCCAATTGGAAGGCATATTATTCCAAAGGATATAGAAAATATCCCAACAATTTTAATTTTCTTTAGTTTCTTCGTAAAAAGCTTTTGCTTTGTAACTGCTATATCCAAATATACGGTTTTTTTTAACAGTTTCAAAATAATTATTAACTGCATTTACATTAAACATACCATTTTTCCCCGCAGTCTGATGACGTGACATTCGAATATACCTAACCACCTGACTGCATGCAGTAAAGCCTTGCTTGACAAGTTAACATTCCTCATCTTGCCAAGAAATTCCCCGTATTCCATGGAACCAGAAAGTTCATTACCGTGTCCACAACAGCCCACCACTGGTCGCTAACCTGAGCCACATGAATTCAATCCACGCTATGAATTTAAAGTCAACTTTAATCTTATCCTTCCATTTAACGGCTAGGTGTTCCAAACGTCTCTTTCCTTCAGGTTTTTCAACCAAAATTTCCCTCCTTCTGCATTCGTGCCACATTCCCTCTAATTTTCTTGTTGTACTTTTTAAACAGCCTCCTTACTGGAACCTAATGCAATTTGTACTTTTTATTCATGTTATTTTTTTTTCTCAGCAGATTTACGTTATTAGTACACGCCAGCTATTGAAGTGCGTTTCTCAGTTCGAGTCTCTCGTTATTTTCTTTAACTCCCTATTCTTCAATTCTGAATCTGGTATTTGAAAGACAAAAGTTTCGTAAACAATCGAATTCAATAACTTTCCATCGTGTAGTACGTATGAGGGAGGTCCTTGCATTTACCGCCCCCTCCCCACTTCGCAGCAGTGCTGGTCGTGCCGTTCATGGCCTGTAGGTTACGCTGTGTGGAACTGAAGAGACAGTGTTCGAAGGTCCAAATTGCCTCCGCTCCACATGCCGTCCTCAGTAAATGGAAAACCCACCATTATATCTCAAATATACTTCGCCTTCCTGTTAACACACAGAGAGCAGAGGCCCTGCTGTAACGCGTCTTTTTCGCATTTGAGACGCAGACGATACAAAGCCTATCCGGAAATAGATTGCCATGACTAAGCTTTCTCGTAGCTTCAATCTCCACTTTCAAAATAAATTTTAAATATTATCTTACAATAAGCCACGTTATCTGCTTTTACTATACGTCATTATCCCGTCATGGTATTAGACGCTGAGTCATAAAACACCTTTAAACAACGTGCAAACAAAACCCTTAACATAAGAAAACTTTCATATCTGCGATTACGTGTCAGATTCGAGAGTTGTGGATGCTGATTTCTCCACAGGACTCATTAAGGATGTGCTAATGGAGTCTAATTTTTACGAACTGCAACAATTTGTATCTAAAACACGGTACGTACAGTCCACTGCATTAGTTTCTTAAATTTCAAATTGCCCGAATACAATATGTGTACGCCTTCAATGCTAATACAAGTATAATAACAACCATTCAAATCCTGGCTCTACTTGTTGCTCCAAACGAAAATCCTCAGCTCCTTCATGCATTCTGACAGCAGCCCTACCATTTCCCTGTTTTCCTCTGTCCCATGCGTTTTGAAACTCTGTAAAAATATTATTAAGCATCTAGTTATGAAAAATTAGTCCACCCCTGACGTATGACTATTTGATATCATAAACACGAAGCGTAGTAAAAGGAACAATGCAAACTGAAGTACAACAGTTTACTTTCACGTACTGTACTACGTAAATGTACAAATGATAAGACATTCCTTCTAAAAGTAAATACATTTCTTCGTCATAATGTAGGTCATAAAAAACTTTGTGTAAAGAAATTACGAAAATATATCTTCTTCTTCAGTGCCACCCAAAACCACAAAGTTGTAAAATTTTACTCTTTAATTTCGTTTTATTTGAAATAGCACCACAAAATTGTAACTTTATGTACACTGCACGATTTTGGAACTCCCAAAACTCAGCAATGTTGCAGATCTAGATGAAAATGTCTTTAAAAAATGCATTACTTCAGACATATGACCATATAAATTATGAGTAGGATTGACAATTTTGCTCATTTGTTACCCTAAAAAGTATTTCTTCATACTGAGGAATGAAGTTTTATGTTAAATGGAAATTTTACGGCTGGGATTCATCAAAAAGTATATATTTGTCTCCAAGTGTGTGCAATTGTTTAACGTAAAATTTCGGCTTTCAGACTTTAGCCGTATCAAGTATTGCAAATACACCACCGTTTCGACGTACATTTCAGTGCACTATCCACGCTGAAACGTTCAAATAACTTCAACATACAATGCGGTTAAACCCAATACCAAATTTATAGAATCTCCAATAAACTTTATGCGCTTTACACACACGTTCTTAATAAGAGTTTTGAGACTGTCACGGCCGTGACTAGAAATACTACTGTCTTTCCGAATCTGACAACGTGTAGTTTAGTATTCACTAATACTTCGGAGGAACCAGCTGCCCCCATCTTCAAAGTAGAATATTTTAGAGCCATTACTCTGTTAACACTCCGCTACTGTGTCGCACTAGATGCGACATATGACGCCTTCTATAATCACACTTTTTAATACAGCTTCTTTACAATAGCAGGCATTTCGAATATAATATCACTCCGCTACCAAGACGACCTCTTACTTCAATAACGCGATATGGAACTACCACCAGTGACACATACCTGCGTATTATGTGAATGTGGAGTAAGAAATACAATGTAACTGCACTGTAGATTGCCTATTTTAATAAACTGACATAGAAAATAACAAAACTCGAACATCCTTACAGACGTATTACACAGAATAAAATGACATATGCATAACACGTCGAGGCACATAAAGAAAATTGTAAAGCATATTGAGCAAAATAAATAAAGCATGATACTTCTTGTGCAAAACATCAACTGTATGGACATCAAATCTGAGTTAGTAAATTGTACAGTTCCTTAAATTTATGTATCAAATCACAACTTATATACGCATTTTTATATGAAATTATGCCTTCAGTTCTTTACAATCACAATTATACGTGAAAATATCAACATTATATTTACGATCACACTTATAAGACTTTGACATGATATAAACATTCTCCAGTTTTAAACACTAATACAATCTCCGTTTGTAGCCAACAAGTGTCCTAATATGATACTATTATTTCACAAAACAAATCATTCTTCAATGTTTGTAAAATTTAAGTACTTATCTACTTTAGAAGGGGGGCAACAAATGTAATGAATCTTACTGTATTTCCTTGACATTTCTGGCGCCAAACGTATCCTATAAAACCCCCAGAATATTTAATAACGTTCGTGATAAATAAATGTTACTACTACACACAGTTAAGCCATTCCTTGAAGTAAAGCCTATTAAGTTAATGTTACTGTAAAATGCATACTGTTTAATGAAACTTTTTCTCAAACACTGGAAGTGCATTTCAAGTACTGAAAAGTGTCGGACTCTACCCTATACAGCGATAACTTGCAAACCTTCCCATGTGTCTGAATGCCATGCGACGACACAGGGGCAACTGAAGCTTGAGCTTACGTCTATAAGAGAAAAATAACATCGTATTTTACCACAGAACAAGCAAGTCACCGTAAGGAGAGGAAGATGATAGTCGCTTATTTAGTACAGGAATTCACCGACCTTTCTAGAACCGAAAACTCCGTCAAAGCCTTCAAAGAACTCCCTTAAATTGCACAAAATCATTCGCCAGTTTACAGACAGCTCACATGTGCGATCGCTCAGTCTTATTTTCACAAAATTATGTCTCAAAAAAAGTCCCATGCAAATTCAACACATGCCTCTTCGAAAGTACTTTAAAACTTCTAAGCAATAAACCAGGCAAAAATGCCTAAACTAACATTATAGCAGTCTCAGTTATAAAACGGATCTGTTTCATTACACTGTGACATAAATTTGTGCTACCTTCATAACCAGACGTCCCACTCAGGACGCAGTAGTTTTCACGCAAAAGCTTATCTGAAGCTGTCATTTGTTATAAAGGGAAACTCGGGGGACTTGCTTCTAAATGGAGCAAGTTAATAACGCCGCCACACTTTGACACCCTCTGTCGTGAACACAGTGCCTGTACATAATAAAGGGGATGATCTTCTTTATTGCAAGCTCGGACCGGAATCGCACGGTAGAGTGACGCGCTGAAGGAGGTAACAAGGATTCATTAAATTCACTTTCTCTTCCGCTGCTTCAATGCCCGTTACAAATGGTTTCTTACTTTCCTTTGTGCATCTACTTTTCTCATTTAAGTCTACTACTCAGTTTGCAGGTGTAATTTCCTAACATTACTTTCTAATCCACTATACCACATAAATATTATGCGTATTTTTCCTTTCGCTTTTTCACTCTTTTAGATTTTCAATTTTACACACACACACTATAAATTTTCTACTCCCACGTGTGCTACCTCTTCCTTCAACACACAATACTTTAGTCTAAATCTTTTGCCCACAAAATCTTATTTCACTTTTAGCATAGTTATCATAGTTGAATAAAACTGACAAGCTTTCCGTCAAACACGTATGGAGAAACTTTGATATTACCTTGCATATTACGAGTAACATCCCTCTGAACATGTCGCAAAACAGGCGTCTTAAAAGGCCATTCATCTATGGCGTTGTACAATGCTAGAATTCAAATAAAACCTTACATATTCTCATGCTTCTATCATGTAGCCAAACTAGCGTCTATTGCTTTTACACAAATTGCAACAAGAAAAGGACTGAAGGTTCTAAACAACAAACAGTACCACAGAAGACAACTGACAACAACATACACATATTATTTATATACACAGTAAATTTCACCACATAACCAGCCATGAAGGCACAGAGGGGAGTACAGGTATAGCTGTACTCTTTCTTAACATGGGCACTAGATTGGGGTGGGTGGTTAACGCCACGCCCCGGTCGCTTTACCCCCGGGAATAACCCGGTACCCATTGTGTGTGTATATATAAATATATATTGATAAACAATAAACACAAAATAAGCGTTTAATAGAGGAGTTCTTATTAAATACAACACATATGCGAGGCCTTACTCCCTCTGTACTGACAATGTTTGAATGTATATTGTTGCTAATGTGGACTTTCATATTATTTTTGCTCGTACGTGCATATGTTTCCCTGGAGATGGTTCTACATAGGCCGTAACAGGTATTTCCTGAATAATAGTCAACACTGACTATTACACAAGACATTTGATGGTTTTTGTTCGAGTGTTACATAAAGTACAGAGCGAACCAAGGAAAATTTTAATATTATTAATTCAGTACACTAATATTAGTTTGACTTTTTCATTGTTTGAGTTTCTGTTTAATGTGAATGAAATATTTTGTTTGGCTTTACTTCTGCCTTCATGTCGGTGTTTGCCGTATTACTGACCTTCACAGAGTGAAAGGCTATTGCGCCAACGATTGGACTATCGGGATAACCCAGAAATTCTTATTGTTGTGGCTTCAATTATGTTTTTTATAAGAACTCTACCGGCACAAGACCCAGCGGTCTAGATAACCGGTCTTGGGCCCCCCGCGACTCGACAATCGAGGCCGTCTATAATTATTAGCCAACTTACTCCCATATCTCACAAAAGGACTCCAGAATATTGCCTTCTGTCAGAAGAACGGAATCAGATTCTAAAAAACAAACAACAGATTCTAGTATTCTGTACGTCTGGGGGCCTCCTTGACTCACAAGACCCCTCGCACACCTGAGTCTGCGGGGCTTTATTGACCCTACTGATAACAGCTTGGAAGCCAAAGTTACATTACGTTATTACGTCACATCACATTATAATATGCAGCACTAAGTTACCTTATACCATAAACCTATATTTTATTACGTCATACTCTTCCAAAAATTCCCGAATACGACTTCTTAGTGCGAATTTAGAGGTTATAACAGCGGCATAGCTAAGGATTCTGTGCTTGTGGGCATCCTTACGACCATACAATATTTGTTACATATCTATATAGCAATATAGAAACTGCCTCCGACTACATTCCTATTAGAATGACTTCCAAGGAGGCAAGACTGACCACTTAGATCTTAAAGCCTGAAAGTCATCTAAACATTTAAAACTTCATATATTATCTCACTGAAAAAGTACTGCGTTTCGATTACAATTACCAAGCAGTTACCAATACTTAAAGAAGTCTGGGGAAAGTCCGGTAAGAATTAAACTGCAAATTTTTAAAATCCTCCCTCACCTCTAGCCATAATTTCTACAGACAACCTTCAACCTTAAACCGTTTAATACTTTGCCCATTTTTATTACAAACAGTGCAACATAAAACACACATACAAACTGCAGCCCAACAGACTGGCAGTTCACAGCCATGATTAGTCAAATGATATTTATTGTGGGAGTCGCACAAAAGAAATAAATACAGTGAGTGCTTAAGAAATATTCACACCTAATGTGAAATCAGATAGTACACGTAGCAACCACTATGACTTAACCACTTAGAGTACACTGATTACTATACGTACCACCTACTTTAACGTTAAAGAACCCTGCGTTTTGTCCACACATTGTCTTGTATGTTTTTGATGACCCTCGCAATAAACAGCAATTCTGCCCTAAAGAAGCCTGATCGGTTGTATCACAATGGTAAATATGAATGCTGACTGTGAGGCAGAAAATCGTTTTTTGCAAATCTGTTATTCGCAAATCGTGCTTCAAAGTGTTAAAGGGTTTAAACTTTACTGGGGATAGGTTTTGGGTTTAAGTGTGTGCTACAGATGCACAGATACCCGCTTCTCTGTGCGAGAAGATTCACGTTGCAGGAATGTTGGCTAACAAAAACTTTCAGAACAACTAAGTACTTCCTGTTTCCCATTTGTGAAGTACGCTTAAAGCTTTAAAAGTTTAACCCAAACTATGTCATACAAACCATGGATCTGGCAGAGAGAGAATCACTAAAATTCGTCAATCTCATTCTTTCAACTTATCATTAATAAACGCCGTCTTTTGGCAGAAAGAAACTATGAAGGGTGCTGTGATTGACTGTTTATATACTATCTTCTTTATACGCTGTCTTTGAATGAAGTCAGGCGTCACACACCCTCCCCCGTCTGCACGCCGAATTTTGAAGTTCTCATGGCGACAACTATGGATATTTTTGTTTCCTAAATACCAGATATTGAAGCAGCAAGATCATTTGAAACGTCGGTGCAATTATACTATACTACACGGAATTACATCCCAGAAGAAACCTATCTTCACGGCCGTACGTTCTTCCTGAAATCGGATATTAACCTACCTTCATGACAACCTCTTAACTTACTTAAGAGTTAGTATAAAGAAATAGCCTTAATAAAGTTCTCGTAACTTATAAGGAGCCTTCAGAAACAAATACTTTAACATTCCGTCCGACATAACCATGTTTCTTTTATTTAAGCACAGCTACATGTTTCTGTCTTAACAGACCATTATCAGGCCATCAATTTAATATTTAAAATATTTAAAAAGATGGTAAGAATGTAACGCATATGGATTCACCATATATTGATGGCCTGATGACGGTCTTTAAGACTGAAACATGTGGCTGTTCTTAAATAAAGGGCAAGTAGTTGTGTTAGACGGAATGTTAAAATATTTGTTACCGAAACTTCTAAGAACACAATCAGATGGTCTCGATAAAACTATAAGGAGCCTTCCGTTACGCAGAATTCTATAACCCTGCTCTACATTAACCCTCTTAAAAACTGTGCACTGCAAGATTTTGCCTACGAGTAGAAGCTGTAACAAAATCTCACTTCGGCGTTATTCAGTAGCAAACCAACAGCAGATTAGTAACCCACTACGGAGCCAGACACAAAGACGAAGACTTATGTATTTGCTTTTGCTGGTCTATTTCGGGGTTAAACATTGTAGTGGGCTGTAGTGCTCAGTTTTTAGGCGCTTTTGCAAAATTGCAAAAAGCAACTATTAGCTTCATCATGTTTTTCCGTCCGTCCGTCCATTTGTCCGCATGCAGCAACTCGACTCCCACTCAACGTATTTTCATGAAATTTAATATTTGAGGATTTGTCGAAAATATGTCGAGAACATTCAAGTCTCATTAAAATCTGACAAGAATAACGGGTACTTTACATGAAGACGTATGTACATTTATGTTAATATCTCGCTGAATTCTTCTTAGAATGCGAAATGTTTGAGAAAAAACTTGTAAAGAAAATCAAAACACATTTTATGTTAGATAAATTTTTTCCCGAAGATCGTGCCCTTTGTGAGATAACGTCAAAACATTTGGTAGCTCCAGACAGGCCAGAGATGACAGTACGATACAGCGCAGAAAAGATGCGACTTGCATGCCGAATAACTAAGGCGAGAATACACAAACTTATTGTTTTTCCACAGCAAAAATGGTTATGTAAACACGCCTCAGTGTTATGTTATACGTACATTGCGTGTCTTGTAATAAGTAACGTTGGACCAACGTATATTCCTAAGTGTTCTCGCAGAGCAACGTTAAATCAAGTTGTAACGGTTTTCTAATTGTGCCCAGCAGTTGCTTCGGATGGGACAAATTATCCTGAGATTTTTTGCGGTATTTCCCTAGTCCCTCCGCATTTGTGACCTTGAGAAATAACCACAAACCACTTCGTTCCACTCCATTCATTCTGTAGTTTATTATTGTGAATACATACTCATATATCACACAGCTTATATTGGTATTTGACCTTTAAATGTGCAGTGGCTTGCAATGTACAGTGGCTACTTCTTGCATATGCACCAGCAGGTTTAATACTCATAAACTTTACTTTCTGCCCACAGAGTACATTTATGTTCTGTTTAAACCTCCCAACAAAGGGCAAGTATTTACCCTTACTGCATTACCTAATTGTTCCTTACAGTGGAGAATATGTTGACTGTGATGTATCAACTGAACCTTTGAATAAAATTGAAGTTAATTTTGGTCTGCAATGGTTTACGTTACGTTTCATTCCCAAGCAATATAAGCATGTAACACTATTAAAACGACACAGCAATGTGCAGCAAAATTATTCCAGAACAATACACAAAATTTATTCGAGTTTTAGACATATTTCAAAATGCAGCGGCAGCGTGCGGCTGTTGATGGCGCATTAAACTTATTCATTATTGTAGGTAAAAACAAAATTTTACGTACATTTTCCCTACTAAAGCTCCTCTCTTCCTTCCAACCCTTTTCTAACCTTCAAAGGGTTCTTTTTGTTATGCGATTAAATGGTTAGGCAACACACCTAAGGGCACTAAGCTGGTTCACATGTTATTCTGTCTAATCAAGCTACCCTCGATCGATAAAATTTATTTTTAGAACTATGGAAAAGGGTGATACCACAATACGTTATATATAGTACAACGCACGTCTACTGACTTGGACTCCACTTTGGAAAACTCGAAGATCTGCTTTCGGCGGTGTCTCGGTATTTTCACACGACCAGTTAAAAGATTTCTTCTACACTACTTTTCACAGAGGGGGTTAAAAAAGTTAGCGCCATAAAATATCATCGAAATATTAAAATAAGCCACTAATCACGTTTAGATACAAAACATTCCTACCAGAGTTCCCCCCTCACTACCTTAAAGTCACCAAACAAATATTCCCCTAACTAACCTTATTTTAATAAGAATCCTCCAGTGACTATTAAGTCCGCTATATGGGATAATACCTTGTTCTCAATGTCCAGTCAGTCACAGCAGACTCCTTCAATCACTTCTTAAAACCGAATTTAATTAAAATTTGATCGTCACAAACCTTCACTATTTTCTGGCGAAAGAAACGGGTCAATGACGCACATTTTAAACCGATTAAAAGACTTGGTTATATGAAGCATAGATGCATAAGTTTATATTTTAATTAGCCTGTAGTGTTTATGACGGAAGGAAAGTTAGAAGTGACGGGAAAAAAGGAAAAAGGCATAAGCAGCTACTGGATGACCTTAAGGAAATGACAGGGTAGTGGAAATTGAAAGTGGAAGCACTAGATCACACTCTCTAGGAAATTCGTTTTGGAAGAGGCTGTGGATCTGTCGTGAGATAGACTAGACGAGGATGGTAATGGTGATGATAGTGTTCAACAGTCGTATTGCATGTCAAGATATCCCAACTTGGATTGAATTATTTCGTTCAGGAGTAAGTGCTAACTTAACACACTTGGTTTAAGATGCTTCCATGCTTTCTATTATGTGATGAATATGAATGATTTCATGATGATCATGATAATAATAATAATAAAAGCTAATACTTCGCGTTAATTTGTTTAGGGAATGGTGCAAATAACTGAAAGAATATGGTCGTGATAAATCTATACAAATTATTAACACAATAGTGTTAGACACGTCCATTGTTTGACGTAGGAGTAGGCCTATATTTCATATACACTTACACTTACACGCCGGTAGCTAATTCTAAACGTGTCTTAAAGGTGGGGGCAATTGCGGAAACATCGCACGTCACATGTATCTCAGGCAACCGACAGCACCAAATTAGTACGTGTATTTCAATGTGGCAACGTCATGACCATTCAGAACATCATTTCACTTTCGGTGTTGCCTGGCGTTGTTCCAGTTATTTTGCTATAAAATAGTTCCCCGCTATGGAACTTAAAATTTTGAGAAATATCGCATTCAAGATGAGATCAGCAAAGACATGCTGCTTCTTCATACTCTATGCAGATACAAGCCGGATGTCCTACTCCAGGGACTCCGGCAGCGTGTGAACACGAAATTACATCTCTCAATTCAACGATGTCAAAAGACCTGACGGAGTCTACAGAATGCTTTCATTTCTGTCCGCTTGATACACGGATTGATTTCCTCCAGATTATAGTGCAAAATATATCTCGAGAAGAATCCAGAATAGTAATATTTAATTTGCTTGAGCAGCTCAGTCGCAAAAGTTCCAGAATCATCAAGCTTCTATTTATAGCACAGGCAGAAATTTTCTGTTCGCCAACACATCAGAAGGTAACAAGCACTTATTCAGATGATTCGTATGGTTTTGGGTGTTACACAGTGTCGACAGGTAAACAGCTGCCAATGTTTCTTGTTACCTTGAACATAAGAACTTTTGTTACTGAAGAAGAAGGCATTACTATCCTTCGAAACGTCTGGAACTATTTTCCGCTCAACATGATGTAACATCCTACAAGATTTGACTCTTTAGCACTGCCACTGCGAAAACCTAAAACCTCGCAAGGAATTACCCAGCAACCTATTTCATGCTCAGACGTCAAGGTCTGAACGTGCAGCTGACCATGCAACTCAATTTACTACTACGTTTAAAAATTTGCGGAGCTTTACCTCCTGTCACCATAAAGTGAGCCTACGTGACAGAACTCACTTCGCATTCATCCAAATTTATAATCAAATACCGGCGACTCGACAGGAAACATTATCTCATCATATTTCGTTGCGGAATATGAAGTGTGGGAACGCGAGAGATTTCATTCCGTTTATCTAGATTTATATCTGATTACAAGTGATCGAATGGAAGTGTTTAACTTGACAGAGGATCTGCAAATATGATAAATATACAGTGAAAATATATTGTCAAAATTGTAAAGGTTAAGTAAAATTTAGGGAAAAAAAAATTGGAGATGAAAGTACAGTGAAACCTCTCTGAAAATGGACCTGGGCATAACGGAAAACTGTCTTGAGCGGAAAACATTTATAGTTCCAAGGAACTAAACCTCGTGTCTGAACCTGCCCACAACGGAAAAATTGCGGTTCTTATAGGCAAGTTGTACTCTATACTATCATTACTTCAGTGACGTTGTTAGCACAACAAGAACACAAAGCGCAAAGTAAAGACTGTAATAGGTAAGTGAAACAATCAATTTAATAACCTCACAAAGCAACTTGTGTGTTTGTTCCGTCTACTAAAGTATAATTAACTGGTTATGAAACCACAATCAAACATCTCGTCTACCGACAGTACATAATCGTGGCAAAATACGTGAAGGTAAAGGCGCCGATGGGAGGTAGATGTATAGTTCTAACCATGCTCGACCCCGGTGCTAGATAGTGGTGGATGGTCAACGCCAGGCCCTACTCGCTTTACCCCCGGGAAAGAGACCCGGTACCCTTCGTAAAGGAGGGTGGGTGGGCATCGAGGACGGCCGGAATGGGTCCGGAAAATCTCGCCGCCACAGAGGTTCGAACCCCGGACCGTTCTCTTGTAGCGAGTCGCTATACCGACTACACTATGCCGGTTGCCAAATATGAGGTACAGAGGCAATATAAATAAGAATCCTAAACAGACACGGTGTAAGGGTGTAGACTGGTTCATCTGGCTCTTGTGAAAACGGCAATGAATATTCGGGCTCCTTAAAAAATGAGGAACACCTATGTAGCCGACAGACTTTTATGCTCTTCACTTTTTTGCGGTCCAAATTATTGTTGTGAATTCCAACAGTCTGGCCCAAATCAATTTCAAAGAAACTTTCTAATATGTAAAGCTCAAAAGCAGCCACTAGATAACAGCAGCGTAGAGAAACCCAACAAAAAACACTGCAAATATCTTTCAGATTTGATCTCGACATTGGACCTGGTACGGCGGTAAGGGCCGTAACATTTAACTCGACACTGCACGGCTAAGGGTTAAGGAAGAATACATTCCATGAAATTTGTGTGTTCCTTATCACTACAAAGATCCAGTCTGCATAAAAGGAGAAATTGCACTTTTAAGCTTTCGGTTCCCAACTGCATTTAGATGCCAGACAAAAAAAAACATACTTGTGAGATAGTGTTTAACTCAAAGAACCATGGAACATCAAGTTTAACGTCCTCTTATTCCAATTAACCACATCTGGCCCGACTGAACACAGCAGACTGATGATGTAGAATAACTACAGAACCTGCTCACATTACACGAACCCACCCTTCAACCCCTCAACTGCTTCGCTTCTGTCGTCGCCCTCCGCCCACACATTACAATTGCTGAAATGCACCCTGTCGGCGGCCGGCGTGGCTTCCTATTGTCTACCATACACTAGTCCATCCCCAAAGTGACACCCAGTCCTATGCAGACTCCGGCTTGTCTGTTAGATGCTTGACTGTCCTTTCATCCGTTGGTTGATTTGTGAAGACACACAGACGTGTGTAAAAACACCTGCAGGGAATTAATTTTCTCTTCTGACAAATAATTTCCTTGTCAGAAATTTCGTTATTGGCTGTTATCCTCAGTATTGAGTTCACAGTAACCTTGTTGTGCAGCTACTTGCAGAGAACTAGGAGGAAGAACAGAGACTAATATCATGAAATACGGTCCTTCTTTAGAACCTAAGAGTCGATCACTCGGACAAGAAATTCCGCTTACTTAATCGAACCGTAAGGTTCATTACAATCTTCAAAATAGCGAGACGCTGGTCCTTACACTGAGCCACATAAATCTAGTCCAGATCATTACATCCTACTTCTTTAAGACCCAGTTTAATACGGATGGAGATAATCTGTTTTTTCCGGAGACAGAAAACAGCTCCATAAATCTGACCCGCCAGAATAGGCTTCATAGTTTTTGCAATTTAACTGATAAAGGAATCATGTCGGCTACCTACGTTTCTGTGTTTTAACAACAATGACGTAAGGAAACTCTCGTAATCAAATTTAGAACAAGATTAGGTCTTCTGGGCTGTGACGTCATGTAATTTGCATTTAATTGTCAACCAACAGGGCGACACATCTTAGAAGACTGCCTTCTTAATATTTATTGCCTTGGGAATATCAAATTTCATAAATTGAAGACGTTTAAAGTTTGTATATGACCCTATCCATACTCGACATTCATTAAACTCTTTACTCGTCACATATGTACAGTAGGCCTACTTGTGGTTTTCATCGTGTATCCGTCGAGAGACTTAATGGCTAGGACAACCGGCTAATCTTCACGAAAGTGACAGAAAGGCAACACGTTCCTGGACAAGGCCTCTGACAAACAAACATTTGGCAGCATTTCAGATACAATTCCTTGCAAAAATGGAAAAAAACTTTTCCGGAATTTAAAGCCTTAGAGTGTACTTTATCATTAAAATAAACCCTGCATTTTACACACAGAGGCGTCCGGTGCGCAGGGCTGACAACCTTACCACCTTCACGTACCGACTGTCTTGAAATTTGGGAGCCTCAAACTCCTGGAACCCTAGGGGCCTGTCCAGGCCTGTATACGGACAGCCTATTTACCCACAGAGTATATTTATGTATTCTATATAATTATTATAACAAACATCGATTATTTCGGTAAGATCTGCGCTCTTCTGAGACGTTACGCAGCGTTGAGTGGTTGTTCTGTACCGACGTTTCAGGACAACCTATCGGTCCCATCTTCAAGGATCAAGAAGTCCAAGAAGACCTCTTGACCCTTGAAGATGGGACCGAAAGTTTGTCCCGAAACATCGGTACGGAACTACCACTCAACGCTGCATAATATCCCAGAGGAGCGCAGATCTCATCTACATCGTGGCGGAAGCCTGAAATCAAGCGATTATTTCGCTCTACAGTGTTTACCTAACTAATTTGTCTTTATAGTGAAGACGGTAAGTGCATACTGTGTAGTAGGAACTCGATTTTTATATTTTTTTTACCGAAATTCTTTCATTAACCAGTTAAACGCGCTTCTTCTTTTATGATCAGCGCCTACTTCAGACGATGTGACAGGGAATGTAGAGCCTGCGTTAAATTTATTATCAATGTTATTTTCATCTGTACGGAAAAATGTGTTAAGATACAGCAATAAGATTATAAATAAATAATAAAAATGACATTTGGACTGTTACCTTTAACAATATTGTATTAAACTCAAACAATTAGCTTCAAATGGGATGAGATTTTAATTAGGAACAAATAAATTGAAAGGATTTTAAGATAATGTTTTAAAATTCAAAATCTATTAGTTTACCTATAAATACTAAAAACAAGATACAGAATTTAGCCAAGATAAGTTGTTCCATAGCCAAAACACAAACCAAGAACCACACCATCAATGCTTGTGACATTTATCTGGTTACAAATAGTAAAAATTGTCTCTGATATGCGTAGTTTTCTTTCAACATACCCATACACTGACTAATGAAAACTTGTGCTTCTAGTAGCTTTATCTGATTATAGTCTCTGAGCTTCTCGCGTAACATTGTGTGTTTCCGAAACAGGCCTAATTATACAAACTCACTGAAGGTATAGTTATTTACTGGGATGAAGGCAACCTGGCGCGACATCATAACGGCCTAAACCTACAAGCAATTAAAAGGAAAGTGGATAATAATACCTACTGTTTACTTAATTAAGGCAATATCAACACGTTAGTTGGAATGCGGAGGGAATACTGAAACATATCACAATACACATCTGAAGTTACTGGATTGCTAAAGCCACTAATTAACCAAAAGTAAGCCGCTGACCTTATTACCCTTTGTGAACTGCGACTCAAAAGTCGCTGAGTAGATAATTTCAACATCTTTACATAGGAGCTAATATTCAGTTATTAACGACGCAATATAAAATCGAACGAGAAGTGAAGATGATTTCAAAATGTGAGTGGGTAATGTGAGAAGATTTCGCTTTGGCCCCTACTGCTACTTCTACTGCCCTTATCTAGAAAGACGGAGTAGAACCAAGGACACATAAAGTGATAGATACTGTGTAGAGTCTTCTGAATTCTAAATACAAGTGAGCGGAAAAGGCGATACATAAACACATATAGGCCTACCAACCAATCAGTTGTCCTTATATAAGTTTCAATGTGATACTTTCAGCTCCTCACAAAACATCAAACAGTCCATTTCAGCGCAACCAAAATCACTAGGTTACTTAATTAACTCTAAAATTTAAGGTTTGTCGTTGAAAATATATCGGTATTCAATATTAGTCAACCAACATGTTATTAACATAATTCAATTCTTCTTTACAATACGTAAAGCAAGGCTACATCCAAGCTCCATTTAATACCTGCACTCTTTTGGGATTTTACGCAGCGTGTAATGGTAGTTTCTTACCGACGTTTCGGGACAACCCTTTAAGATGTAACCTATAAGTTGTCCCGAAACGTCGGTAGAAACCATCATTATACGCTGCGCGAAGTCCCAAAAGAGCGCAGATTTCATTCACACCGTGGCGGAAGCCTGAAATCACGCAAGCTCCATTTAACTTCCTGTGATGTATATAGACAGCGAGCCATTCAAAACGTACCCAAATTCAAAACACTGTACTGTATACGACAGAAAACATGACATACAAGTAACGGTTCACAAAACGTGCTAGAAGAGTCATCCATTTTTCTAAATCAGTCCTCTTAACAATACTGCGAACTGATTTCTCTAACCATTACGCTGAGATCAGTCTGAACGCGCCTCAGTGCTACGTTATACGTACACTGGCCACCTTTTCTTTAAGGTGACGAAAGATGGGGTATAGTAGCGCATGAATAGTATCACGCCGTCATATGATGGAGCCAGGTGTAGTAACATAATAAAAGTGTAGGTCTTCAAGGATATAACACCGTGTCGATAGGTGAAGAGCTCTCAACGTTTCGGAGGGTACTGCTGCCTTCATCTTCAGGGTAGTCCACTACCTTGAAGATGTACAGAGCGAGGTTTATTTAATGACCACTAGTCCAGCTTCTAACTTGAAGGAAAGAGTCAGAGTTCTTCTTCCAACCCTGGATTTCTTGAATTTAAAGAAAATTTAACCACTCTACCGGATCTTAATATAATCTTCGGTGCAATAGATACACATAAGTAAATGTTATTATCAAGCAACCAATTGTACAACAAATTGTTACTTCTCCACATATACAGGACACTACTCCAACATGTTACAGCTATTTTTTACAGTCAACAGTGATACCTAAATATGGCAATAAGAAATAGCCGGAACAGGTTCGAGTAGTCTCCTATATGCGTGGATAAGGGAAATATGTGTGCAGTATGTTGGTAATAAAACTTATTTATACACTCGCCGAATGTTTCCTGAATTCATGTTATTAGCATCTGAGGATTAAAGACCCCTACCTATGTTTGAAGACCACGTACAAAAATATCTTTCAATTTGTATCCAAATCTAAATTCGAAAGAAGCAAACTTACACAGAAAAGAAATTCACACGAGTCGATTTTCATATTCAGTTGCGAAAAAGGGTCAAATTCAGCAGAAGTAAGGAGGTTATATGCCGTAAATTACATCTTCAATTCTTCTGGGATGTGACGCTGTGTCTTTGGGCGAGTAGTTTCCGACAATCCAAAGGATCGTGGTGGGTTAATCTTTCGTGCTAAGACATCCAAGGCCCAAAAGATAAAGGCATCACTTTCCTTTGAAACGTCAATAAATACGTCACATATCAGAAGACCTGAGTCTTCAGGAACACGGCTGTGAGAATCTCAAATCTCAATATTTTCTTGGAAACCTTTGTAAATTAAATTGAAGATCACAAAGTGGGACCTCTGTCGTCATTATTTTTTCTTCCTTTGCCTTTTTTTTCCTAGTTTTTACTTTATTCATCTTCGCTTTCCTCTTGTACTTAAAGTGCAAGGAATAACAACAGACAAGGTAAACGGGTTGTATGTAGATCTCTTTAAGATGCTATGTTTGCATTCACCTAGAAAAGCGAGTCAGCTCAGTCAGCAAACGCTGAGTACCTCCCGACTACGTAACCCCGGAAAATCTAAATAAAGGAGAAAATAAAAAATATAAACGCGTTGACAATCCCTCTTGAGATATGACCAGGTGTGTGCGTGCAGGAAGCGTCTGCTATAAGACGATTCACACCACCAGTTACCGCTCAATGTTTGGTAATAACCAACATATCGGTTGAGGACGAATTAATATACTGAGGCCGAGGAAAGAAGTCTTATGGATGGTGGATATGATGACTCTTAGGACGCCATCTACACTTCCAACATGAATTCTTATATTCGTTTCTAGCCTCCTATGTGCTGTGTTAGCCAGGCTCACGCTTGTGTTCCTATCGAAGTTTATCACGTGGATATCATTATTTTGTTTCAATAATTATTATGAACATGATAAAAATTAACGTAATTGAAAAAGTGAACAGTTTATCTAATTGGCATGTCGTGTACCTTATATTTGTAATAATAGTAATAATAATAATAATAATAATAATAATAAGTCGCAGTAAACCGAAAATAGAGGCAAAAGCGACTGAGAATTAGTAACCGGCGTAACACTGGTAAACTGTTATACATATATAGGCAACAATAAGTTGCAAACATTGCAATGTATGCATGAAAACCTTCGGCACATTTCTTTCACGTTAAATTCACCGGGCATCTTGACAACAAATTAAAAGTTTAAGAAACCAACATATGCACTATATTCTTACAAGTAAGTCAATTACCCCTACATATGTTTCGGCTTCAACAAGCCATCCTCAGGGGGTCAAAGTTCTACATATGCTTGACATCTATTAGTTCAATTTTAAACACCTCGTACATCAACATAAAACAAAATCTTAATTCCCAATGGATTAGGGTGTCACCACTTTCAGCTGTCGAATTATGTAAAATCCAGGGACATATATACAAATAACATGAAAGACTAGTAAAACACATTCCCTGGATTTTACATAATTCGACAGCTGAAAGTGGTGACACCCTAATCATTGGGAATTAAGATTTTGTTTTATGTTGATGTACGAGGTGTTTAAAATTTAACTAATAGATGTGAAGCATATGTAGAACTTTGACCGCCTGAGGATGGCTTGTTGAAGCCGAAACATATGTAGGGGTAGTTGACTTACTTGTAAGAATATAGTGCATATGTTGGTTTCTTAAACTTTTAACTTCGGCACATATTTAAAACAGCAATGAAAAGTTTATGAAAGTATAAAAGATAATGGCAGTACCAGCACTCATATACAGGTGTAAGAATCTTAATTTGATACAGCATGAAAGAAGGGCAAGGTGAAAGTTTTGCGGCATGTTGCAAGACATATATTTTATTGCCATAAAAGTAATTCAAGAGACATGAAAAATATAATTTAAATACAATTATAGTGGGTTACACACGTGTAAGGATACAACATTTATTAACAATAAACAATACACGCATTTGCAAGTATACGAAATAATTCGAAGCGGCACAGAAATGCTGGGTGACCAAGGAAAAGATGGAGAGACCAACATCCATGAAGGCTGAACAAGTCGGGAATTGTCTATATCCTGTTTCATGTGATAATGATGATGATGATGATGATGAATATAACATTAATTTCAATAGAATGCTTAGACAACTGGCGGATATAGAGTGAAGAGGATGCTGAAGGAGAAAATTTGAGAGTTCGAAGGAGTAGATCAACACACGAAACATCTTTCTGCGGCCTTGCTATATTAACAAAGAAAGGCCACAAATATTCAGCAATATGTATGTTGTCAATTTGAAACAAAACTCTGTTTAACATGCTACAGTCGTGTACTTATAAGACAGTAGTGAGTTGTAGGGAACACCAAAAATTCTGTGTCAAGCATTCAAAGCAACGGCATACTGCAGACTTCACTTTTCCGCAAAAAGAATCTAACCAGGTGTAATTCAATTACGTGCGGTTCGTATGTGTAATGAAATCGTGTCCTTGTGTGCTGGAAGCTAAAAGCCTCCGTACTGATAGCACACTACACCACAACCAATCTCCCCCGTAACAAGCCCTGTAGCCAATCTGGTAAGGGCATTTGTTTATATTCTTTTCGCGTATCAATACAAACTTCGATAAAAGTTTAGCTTTCTCTCAAGGGGACAGTAAAAGTCAATCGCCTTCTGGTCGGTTCAAGATGAATTACCTCAACGCCTTGTCATAAAAGCCAGGCACTGCTAAACAGACGTGCCATAAAAATGCATACATATTCAAATGGGTACTCGTATTTTTAAATCTCGTTGCGGCTGTTTGCTTAGGCCGTAAGGCACAGTGCACTGTCAACTTTTGTTGCAAAACCAACCAATCATGTTTGCGTTTACATCTATAAATTTTCAAATTAATACTACTGCTATCAAAAGTAACTCCTGCTATTATGTTTAAAGTCCGACGCATGTACAATTTAATCACACTATTTGTGCACTTTCACCGTCCTACATATGAGTTGGTGTAACTAGTGTGCGATTTTAGATAATGTGTCCCTGAAGATGAACCCAGGTTAGGGGTTCGAAACATGTAGGACGGTGAAAGTGCACAAATAGTGTTATTAAATTGTACATGCGTCGGACTTTAAATATAAGGTTGAAATGTACGGAATGAATAATATTAAGTTTAACTCCTGCTAATTTCTTACCATACTCATGTGCTTACGCACAGATTTCTCACCGAAGAGGCCCGACTTTAACCCCAGGAAAGTCCTTTTTTGGATTTGTGGTCGACTACAATAAAACAGGCAAAGGTTTTCACATGTCAAATATTACATTCCAACAATGTTCAGTATTCATTCATCCACCGTCAAAAGGGTTTACAATCAGCCCGTTAAAGGCTTCAGTTTCACACAGTCTCGCCCTGCCGCAACAGAATAAAAACTTCCAATTACACTCAAACGTACAAATCACATTCCTGACATTTACAATCCAGCTGTGGTTCTCTTTTACGCGTCGCCCCGACAGGAAATTGTCGGAATGTTGGTAAACTATTTTGACTTTGCGTGGTAATGGCTAGCCTTACTATAATTCCAAAACATTTATAGATATAAGGCATAAACATTGACTGCATATGTTTTAATTAAGCGCAGTATTACTTCCAAGTCAAAGATCTCTGGGAAATGTTCAGACGTTTTAGCCTGTTTCTAGTTTCTAAAGTGTCTTCTTAACGAAGATGTTACTTGCTTATATGCCATAACGTCAGTTATGTATGTTTTAATACATGTGTGTGGGACATTGGTGGGATGACAGTGGCAAGGAAAAAACTGAATAACCTGAAATAAATGTGTTCCAGTGCCACTTTTTCCGCCACATATTCCATGTGGTCTGGTCCGGGATCGAAACAGAGCCTCCACAGTGAGAGGCCGGTCAATAACCTCCTGAGCCTTAGTAGGACTTTCTACCTTTTTTAAGAGAAAGAAAGAAAAATATATGACATAGATTCTGTGAGTAATGCTAAATCCTCACAGGCAGCGAGTAAGCCATATAATAGATACTTATTCTAACGTAGTTTTATATACAGTACATACAATATTTTTTATTTAGTCTTGTAATCATGATTGTGTCTGTAACACATTGTGCATCCATCTATCCTGTTATTTATAGGCCTCTCTTTTACACGCCGTTTTCCGAGTTCCGCTCTGGAGTGGGGTGTAATGCAGAAAATTGAAATAATGTAAATGGCAAGTTAATTTTGCAGATGCGCGCGGTTATATATTTTAGAGATAGACTCGATTATAGTGCATATGTTTGTAATTCTTCCGTTAGGTGTCAACGAATTAATGGAAAAAAGTAATCTGATGGCGTGTAGTATCAATTAAGTTTTGCTGTTTGATGCAGGCCAAGTACTAGCCTACAGCTAAACCTTCCTAACAAAATTTCCATACCATCACGAGATGGGCAGTAATAAATGAAAGTGGAATGCATTCTTTAGTTGGTATTACTGTGTCCACCATTTTGGGGGAACATTTCCTGTGCGTTACGTAGAAACACTGCTTATTCAATCAAGCTGGCTTGGCACAACTTAAAGGATCCCGTACTCACGTGTTTTAAACATCTACACTGCGTAAGAAGAAAGAATTAAACTCAGTGTTATTTTGCGGAGATAAATGTATTTCTATATTATTATTATTATTATTACTATTATTATTATTATTATTATTACCATCATCGTTATCATCATCATCACTACTATAATACCAAGCTTCCTGTGTAGAAAGTTTCCAAGCCAAAGCGTGTACATTCCGCTAGCTTCTTAATACGCCTATTATAATGTCCCTCACGGTTTTATTTTATATGATTACACAGCGTGGCGCAAAAGTCACTTGACACTAGAGGCAACCTGTTAAACATCGACTGCCAACTGTTGCGCCACACTGTGTAATACTAAGGCAACTGCAATAGTAATTAAGCAGTAAATGTCATAAATATTGTTAAATTCGTTAGATATAATTCTAAAAGTACTTAAGTACATCCTTAAACAAGATTGCACATAAAATTATGAAATAATGTAAATAAACAATTGAGATAAATAATACATACAACATAAGTGGTAAATAAGACAAGGCTTGCATGTGAGTGCAAGGAATGCACAGACATCCAGCTGCACGAGTATTACTGTGAACAGCGGTCCTACACACCGTTTCGCGAAACCAGCTGTACTCCCAGTTCTCACTGTACTGACACATCTGTTATTCAACCTCGTGAGTAATGGACACGTAACAGGACACAGTTTATGACTACATTCACTCACTCATTCATTCATTCTGTAGTCTGTCTTACGACAGGTCAGTAGCCTCTTCCAAAGCCTTCCAGTAGCCTCTTCCAAGAATGCGATCTAGGGTTTCCCCTTCCAAGTTCCAGTTTCCTCTCTTTTCCTTAAGGCCATCCAGTAACTGCTATGTCTTCTTCCTCGTCTTCCCGTCACTTCTTTCTTCTACCTTTCCTTCAATCACGTGTTTCAGAAGGCAGTTCCTACGCAAGATGTGACCAACTCATTTAGCCTTCCTCTCTTTTATTGCACGCAGGATATTCTTGTCTTCCTTTAATCTATGTAATACTTCATTTCTCACACGATCGGTCCAACTGGTCTTCTCCATTCTTCTTCAGCACCACATTTCAGCACTTTCAAGGAATTTATGACTACATGTCTTAATTAATTAATTAATTACGTATCAATTAATTATGTACCTTTGTGTATATCGGACTAGGTATCTATGCCATTTCGGTCTCAAATTTTATTCTTAGTGTAGGCTACATACTCACACGGCAGTCCTCGTTTCGCAAATACACCTTCTGGAAGAGTAAAATGTAACTTATTTAATTGTTCCGTCGGAGAAAGTGACACGAATATCAAGGTGCTTATCCGTAGCATTTATGATAGACAAAGAGGTTTTAATTTCTGTATAAAGAAATTATTTGGTGTTCATAAGGATGAACTTACGAAACAAATGATTCCTCGCTGAAATTAAATCAGCTGTGACACTCATATTACTTTAGTTGCCAGAATTCATGTTGTTTCGAAAGTAATGATTTCATTTGTAAATACATAAGGACACACAATCAGCGAGGAAATGACAAGCAACAGGCACACAACACTCCGCTACGTAACGTGACAGAAATTCGACTGCAGAAAAATTCACGTCAAGTTGGTGTCTCCCAAGTTAGTAATGTTCTCAGCGAGCTTTGGGAGTGTCAGGTATACATCCCTCACAAGGCAACTGTTTAAACAAGAACATGCATTTCCATATAAAAAGAAATTCGTCCCTAAGCCTTTTGATTATAATTCCACTACAGGCCTAGAATGGATTCGTGAATATTTATTCCAACACACTGTCATTAAACTCTACGCCTTGCTTTTCTTGCCGGCACTATGATCATAATCTTCATTATCCTACGAATAAACAATCAAGTTAATGCAGGTCATGGATTCGTGTAGGCAGAATCGATTTACTGAAGAGTATGCCTGAAGGATATACTCGTACCTACGTCTTTGTTAGTAGCATACATGATCACCTCAGCTGCAACCGAAATGGTATGGACGTCATCAGAAATTTGCAAAAACAAAAGTAACAATGGTATGAAACATACTCACCTAACACTTCTGACAAATCACAGACATTATAAACAATAAGCATATTAATACACAATAGCGCACAAATACCTGAAGTATGTAAAATATAACTAATGAAAAAAAAAGTATGTAATTTTATTAACGGGTATATAGGTACATGCATAAAGCAGTGGAGAATTAAGTGCGAAGGTCAGCAATTTTAACACATATTTACCATGTATATTCCTATCTATATGAAAGAATAATAAACCGTATATTGTTATTGTTTTATTTTCCCAATGTAAAGATCAGAGTTTGAAAATGACATTTTTCAGGTAACCTCCATTGCAGTTCATTAGCCAGAAAATCTCCAAAAATAACTTTATACCGCTCAGCATCGACAGTCATAACACTTTACCCGTCAACTTCAAAGAAATAAAGGCCAATAATACCATATGAACCTGTCGCAAACCAATCCATCACCGCCGGCAGGATTTTTTTGCAAAGTGGTGCCTATTACTTGCATGTGAAGTGACAAGATATTGTAATGATCAACGCTAAATAAGGCAGTAACATTGTTGTTTAATTAAAAACCTTAATTAATGCTTAGGTTAAAACTGTAGGAACTGCAAAAAATTTATTTTTGTTTTGTAGAATTTTTATGGTTTGATTTAAAAAATTCTTTATTATAAAAAAGTAAATTACGTCAAAATCCCAAAGCGTTGCAAATGCACCAGTTAGCACCTCGCTGCTGGCGCCCCTACACACCACAGTCACTTTTTAAACTATGGTGAAGGCGTTCAAGAACTTCGTGGGGATTGTCTGGAGTCCAGTATTGAAAATGTTGGTTGTTCATATAACCTATGAGATGGAAACAAGCCTCATCTCTCATGAGCAATGCATTCACACTACGCCCGAATTTTCTTGCACCCAGTGTAAGAATTGATTACAAAACTGTACAAGACATGCCATGTCCAGTTCACTTCCTTCTTGCATAACTGGAATTTAGTACGAGTGATAATGCAGACCACAATGTAACACTAGCACGAACACTCGTCACGTTTATGATAAAGGCACGGTATATCTGCAAACTGACTGACCGACGCGGAGTTTGCAACGTGGCGTTCCTTACCTTGTTCACATTTTCAGGCTTGTGGGTCGAACTTAAAGGTAATGTAGGTCTCGAATCCCTCATTGCTCCCTCTGCACGCCATTCTGATACACACAATAACTGAGTGTTGCGAGCAGAGGCAACAAGTCAGCAAAACTGTTGTGCAAAAGCACTCCCCGTTGCTGTGAGAGTTTGTTAAATAAATAACTCCACTGCCACAATTCGCTGTTGAACCGACCAAAGCATTGTGTCAACTAAACTCCAAATAAACTCTGTCCAGAAATGACAGTGACGAGTGATGCAATGATGTTTCCACAGCAACTCAATTCTCGTTACGGAGAACCTAACTGGCCTCCTTGCTTACCCCATATTTCAGCAGCACGTTTTTCTTCCTGTGTGGCTAAAGTCCACAGGGTATAAGACAAGAATTGAAGCCATCCCTAAAGACTCTCTGCAACGTGCAATGACTTGGCTGCATGGAGAATGTAAAGCAAGGGCGAAGATTTGGGAATGTAGATTGCCCGAAAAATGTCACTTTCAAGCGTTCATTTTTACAGTTAATTCTCCATTGCATTATGCATGTTCCTACACATCTGCTAATAAAGTGAAACTTTTCTTTAATTAGTTATTTCGTTCCAAATGCTTTTCTATTCCACGCTGGCTTAATCTTTAAGGTTTTATTATTGATAATTTTAAAACATTTTTAGTTTTCAATAATTGTTCAGCATCACTGTGATCACAGAAGTATTCCTGTTAATTCTGGCGTTGAAAAAATACTCCTCCTGAAGATGACCACATGCTGGTTAAAACGAGGGTAGGATAATATTAAAAAACTGACACTTTAAAGTTAATGACGTGTTTTTATATTGTTAATATATTTGAAAGGTCAACATATGATCTCTAATCTCGGGTCTAAATTGCAACAACAGACACGATTAATTGACTGCACAGAACAATAAAGTGAGAGAGCATAAAAAATTCGTTTGAAGCCAACATTTCTCAGTGCAGTTCTTGAGAAGTGACAGCTGTTCAGCTAACAAAAGGAATGTTCGCCTTCTATGGACTCCAAAATTTCCATACGATATTCACAAAAGTGCCCCACTCATTTCTATGCTAAGCCATACGACCCAGCCCATATTCATATCCTATTTCTTTAACATTCAGCTTCATATTTTACTTCCACCTACGTTCACGTCTGCCAAATATCTCTTTCTTTCAGATTTAGCAATTACAGTTTCTTCCGCGTTTCTGAAATCTGAACTAAAATAACAATACAGTAACTTTATTCTTTCAATTAAAATGTTTATTTTTTTGGTTTCCAGCCTCCTGTATTATGACGCCGTGTTTACTGGTACATAGGTACCTATAACAAGAAGATGGGTATCTTTATCAGCACAAATGTGAGAATGTGAAATCTACCAATCATTTTTTACTTCAATAAAAGTGGCACCAGCGCTTTGAGCGATGTATAAAAAACAAGAACACATTTAACTCCTATTGCGGGCAGCACTTTCGTTTTTCTGTCTCTGTGTCCCGAATAAAAACCTCACGTTTCACACAAATTCAAAATAAATACTTTGGTATTGGGAAACTCTTAGCAATATAAAATTATAGAAATTGTTGCTAATTGAATTCATTAGCTTTACAATAACTTCTCACTGCTATCTGGTACATACTATTTAAACATTCCGTGAAATTTAACAACACCTAGAAAGTTTTAAGTTTGTTCGCAATTATAAAAGTTAAAACTTTACTTTGTGAAACCATGAATGTACTTTAACAGCTTCTCACTTTTCCACAAATTCCTCAATCACCCTTCAGAATTATGCAACGTTTCTAACAGCATTTGTTGAAAACTTTGGCCATTTAAATTTATCTGACGTCAGTGCAAATGTTCCCTTTTCATGCGATTCAGATGTGAAACCACTTCTCACGCAATGTAAAGAACCTGCTACGTCTAATGGGGTATATTTTGCATGTTAAATCCCGTCACTATATATGGACTCACGTAATGTCTGCTCACAAATACAAAAGCATTTCAATCTGCAGACAAATTTTAACAATTCAGGTACTCTATCCAAAATACGTTGTCTATGGCCAAATTGCCTATCATGTCACTTTGCTGAAATCAAAAAGTACGAATTGCGGAAAATATTACTGCTTACTGTATTTAACAATAATGGTATATAGTCATTCATTACGTTTGTGCACAATCAGGTGTAAGCACAAATTTATGAAACTAAACACGCTTTTTACTCAGAGGGAACCCGCATTTTTCATGTCATTCCTTCTAGAAAGAATAGCTATCATATTTCTACTGTTCCGTAAACGTTAAAGACTGAAAGAAAATAATAAATAAATAGTAAACAAACTGTAAATAAATAAATAAATAATATACAAATTAGAGGGTTCGAACTTTTTTTATCACAATGAGAACAAATCTCTGGTACTTGTACACACGTTACCAGCCACGGAATTTCCACAAATTGCGGGTAATGTTTTGAGCAACGCTTTCTCGGTGACTGCTAGCTTCTCAAAATGGACTGTGCCACGAATTTATACGTGACCAGCCACAGCGAACGTGTGATCTAAAATATCTAAATTCTTCAACCCATAAAACCTCTGGATGTCATATTCCAATCCCGCTAGGACCCCGGTAATTCTTCATGTTAAATTGTTACCCTGCTGCAATGGATTCTCATACCAGATTACATGGTGTCACATACTATATAACGCGATACTCCTCATAGTCACCGCCGAGAAAACCTCAAACTTCAAAATCCGTACCCCATCCAAAAGACTTCTAATTTTAATAAGTTCAATGTTTGAAAATTAATTCTGAGAAGATGCCATGTATCCTGAACATGAAAAATGATGAACAAAATCCGTCACAACAGCTTCGTCACAAAAGCAAATATGCATATTATTCGACAAATTGAAAGCATTTACATTTGTTCATTTCATATTTCCGTCTGTAGCAACGATCCGTCACTGCTTGTATTTCTCTGACAGAGCGTGATATAATATAAATACCAAACACCATTAATCATAGAATCCTGAGAGGCAGGGTAAAGGGGTGTGAGTGGGAACACACTCCGAAATTTGTAAGGTATTTCACTAGCTGCGCGTTTTCATTTAGCGGGCAGAACTAAAATTCAAGCTTGTTTCCTTTCTTATTAAAAGTAGTAAAAGCCTGTGATAAAATTTTAAAGGCGGATGCACACAATAAATTTATCATGATGAATTAATTGTGCAGAACAAATTATATTTGTTGTTCATAAACCGTCTATATACGTGTCAACAGATTCTCGAGGTAATAGAATTACTGTTCTTATATATCTACACATATTATATACATATGACAACTTTAGGTATACGCCAATTTAACTTTGTTGTCGATAAACAACAAACCCGTGGCGCTCGACGTGTAAAACGTGATGTGGAGTTAGATCATAAACATGAAAGCCCGATTCTATAGGTTCTCGAAATGTTAGGTTATACGCCTTTCAACAACCACCTGAAGCGGCTGGGAACCCGAGAGATTTTTGTCGAGACTTTTATTTTTAATTATTCTGAAAAATGACTTTAAGAGTGCTTTTAGACGCCACATTTTCTAAGATACTGACAGCGTCGTTAAATAAACCATAAATGAAATAAACAAACGCTATAATATTTGTAGGACTAATGTTGCTGCTTGCAGGCTTTGAGTTCCACCCTGAAATCCTTGGGATTATTTTAATATCATATGTTTTCCAAAGTGTCTATTCTTTTCGTTCTTAACAGTGAATCGAAAAAGATATCGACTGATTAGTACTGCTGTCGATTCGGTTAGTTTGAAAGCAGCTGTATGGAGTAAATGTCCAGTAACTCCATTTATACTGGTTAATCAAGACACATTCCTGTCTTGCGATTTGACAAAGATACGACGGATTACCAGTTGTACTCGTATCTTACGGAATCTTTCAGGCGACGCATTAGGCCTAAATGGCTGGGCGGCAACCACTGTGAAGCAGGAGAGTCTGGGACACTTCCTTGTGGCTAGGCGACTGTACTAAGGGTATGGATGCAGTGCAAGCGTGTTGCTCGGAGGTTAGCAGGGTAGCAGGTGCATGGTGGGTATGCGATTTTAACCAACAACAAGAAAATTATCCAGACGGCCGCACTGACCGCCCTTTCTCTAAGTTTAAAAATCGCATTCCCACTATGCGTCAACTACCCCGCAAACCTTCAGGCAACATGCTTGCAGTGCGTCCGTGCCTGTTGGGTGGTGAGAACAGTACTGTTCTCACCACCCAACAGGCAACTTACAATTTTTAACTTTTATTTGTTTTAAACAGTGTATGTGAACAACTGTAAATAATTCATGTAAATAATTGTGCCAGTTGGTGTAATTAGTGTGCGATTTTAGATAATGTGTCCCTGAAGATGAACCCAAATTAAGGGTTCGAAACATGTAGGGCAGTGAAAGTGCACAATTAATGTGATTGAATTGTACATTTGTCGGACTTTAAATATAAACTCTAAAATTTTGTTTGAAATGGAATGTACTTTATATGGCATATCCCCTATTAGCTTCGTAAGCGCCGCGCATATTTAAACGACTATTAGCTTCGTCATGTCTGCCTGTCCGCATGGAACACTTTGACTCCCACTGCCGGATTTTTATGAAATAAGACGTTTGAGGATTTTTCTTAAATTTGTCGAGAAAATTTAAGTTTCATTAAAAACTGGCAAGAACAAAGGGCACTTTACATGAAGACCTATGTACACTTACGTATAATATTTCTCTTAATACTTCTTAGAATGAGAAATGTTTCAGACAAAATTATAGACAAAATCAAAACACGCATGCTGGATAACTAAGGCTAGAGACGCACATTCATAAAATGTAATACTCATTGCTTTTCCACATCAAAAATGGTTATGCAAGCGCGCCTCAATGTTACGTTATACGTACACTGCCTAACCGATACGATCGTAATTCCTTCCTTCCGATATTCGAGAAAATTTGGCACATAGCGCCCAAAAGTTTATACGTCACAATGCTTCTCCAAAACGGTACATTTCAGAAAGAAAGGGAAAATAGAAGGAACATTCTTCTTGGTGAAATACTTTAAAAAATAACGGAGTTTTTCTGTTTCAATAAGATTCACGAGTTGTAGACAATGAAAAGGCACATCCATGCAAAACAATCAAATGGCACTGTATAGTTTATCAACAGCCACTGTACGTTAACGAGGATCTCCGAACTACCATTTCAAGGGAACCAGTAGGCCAGTTTCAGCCACGTTGCGAGGATTTGTCGGTAAGAAGTTCGGGTCACGTCCTCTACCACCTGGAATTTCCCGTCATAGGACAGTTCAAATGTCACTGCATGCGGACCACGTGATCGTCGCCTAACAGCATAAGTGAAACAGCCGTTACATTACGGGGTTACTAGTCGGCCAGTTCAACTTTCCTGCAGGTCCAGTTCCTATAACGCTTGCAACTTCCTAACACAAGGCTTTCCTATTACTATTTTGAGACGAACACAAGCCTCCCAATTGCAAGTGCTACTGAACCACGTGATCACACACACACCAGTGCAACTGGAATACTACGATAAAATGAAGCATGATTCTCAAATTCTGGCTGACATTTGTCAGCATGATGATGCCAGGACCATATCCAGCATATAATATGCTAACTGAGATTTAGTGTCACTCAGAATGGTTTACGAACGATAGAACTTCTACCTTCATGTTAAAGTAGACAAGAAACTGCAGCCATGCAATACATTACAATACTCATCACCGAAATATGTTTCATGTCTTTGAAACTCTTTGAGATCGTAAACTAATAAATGTTTAATGCTAAGACCTAAAAAAATATAATACAGGATGGATCAGCCTTCATTCAGCATTGTTAAAGATACACTAGTCGACTAAGTTTATTAAAATTTATTCGAAGTAATGTGCAGTGAAAGACAAATGTTTGCCATTATTGAGGAACATTGCAACAAAGTTACTCTTAAAAACCACGCGACAGATATCGTCCAACAAGATTGTTGCACTGATGAACTCGGTTCATAACACTTTGAATTACGCGGACATGAGAGATGATACGGCATGGCATTTCTTTCTTCAGAAATTCTTACTCAGAGATTGTGTACGTCTACCGAAGGTGTCTGAAACACTTCTTTTAAAATAGCCCCATAAAAATAAATCACCAGCCGACAGATCGGGCAAACGGGCTGGCCAAGAAAAGTCACCATAACCGTCGTTGTCTTTGGAAAAGTCCCTAAGGCGAATGCACGGTGGACAGCCGACATCAGACCCATGTTTTTATTAAATGGCGTCCCTAACTGAACATATAGCCCTCTCTCCGGGCTGCTCTATTACTACGTAAATCACCATGATAAATTAACGCTGCCCCACTCTGTACAAGATACATTCTTTCCGTACAGACACGACCATAAAGCGCAGTGCCGATCTAAGTTTCGACTCACAAGCCTGCGTCTAGGAAAGAGTTAAGAGTTGACAGAACACTTTGTCTCTGAAAACTCTTTCATGGCAGCTGGGAGAGAAATGTGTAAGTTTATAGCGGTAGGAAGAAATTCAGCGTGCGCATGCGCGTAACTTGTGTGTGGTATTTGTGTCGTGTGGACTAGTTGAAGTGTCACCGTTGTCATTTTATAAGGGCGACTGTAGGCGGCGTATCTGCCAAGAATTTAGTGCTTGTCGTTTACAGGGAGAATAAGGCAGTTCTTGACCCCCTGGAGAGGCAAGCAGCAGTCAGGGCTGTCCAGCACAAATCAAAATATTATCACGGACGAATTTGTGTTCCACTTGCTTCCATAGCAATCCTCGTAAACTGATCTGTAGGTTATTTACCGACGTTCCCCTAATTACAAACATTTTGTAGGGTCTAATAATAGATGATACAAACGACCTAGAAGGAGTCGGCCATAACATACCGTACGGCAGCGCTCCTCAAACTGAGTGTCGCGAGCAGTTGCCAGGGGTGCTGCGAGAAATCTTAACATCCACAAAACGATTAACTAAGTAAGTAGCAAAATCATGATGGCAGTGTTGACCGCTAAACGGCATAACCTCAAACTCGCATTTGCAGAGACACGGAGAAGCGTTCGGCTCATGTACGTGTGCGTCACGTACAGTCGAAGCACCGCATACCTCCCGAAGCGACATGACATAAAGGTAACGACATTTCATGTTATTTAAACCAGCATAGTTTTCATATCCGATGTAGGGGGAGTAGACGAGAGAGAAAGGACACGCAGACGGCAAGCTACGCTCTGATTGACGTTTCAAGGTTTCGGCAGACTACAAACTGCACAGTGCCTTTCGCTTTTAGTTCAGTCGTGACTCATTTATTCACAGGACGCAAATAGACCACAATTTTGGCCATAGACCACTATCGTCTAGAGAAACTCAGAAACCCATCGAAAATCGTAATCATAAAAATTAGTAACTCGGCCGAAACAAATATCACTGTCGAGTAGGTATCTCACCTAATACGCACTTCGCAAGTACCGTATTCTATCTCGGCCAAGACTATGGCTATACCGGTATATTTTCTTCCTCTTACTCAGTTTCTGACGTAAATGCCGGGGTTAGTACCTCAAATCATACCACGCCCGCCACGCCCATTACCATCTACATCCCTTCCAAGTCATCAGCAATATTACTATCATTCGACGCCATGAAGTCTGAGTTACGGATAGCGTGTTGAATAAAGACAATACAAATAAACAGCCGGATGAATGAAAGACAACGCATGCGCTATACCAATGCGATATATTTTCAAACAGTGATATCCGAACCAAATGCTCGTGAATTGTTTGATGTCCCTTACCGTTTGTGTGTCATTCCTATAACGTTTATCTCTTTCTAACCCTGAGTTCCGATTTCCCATATCATTAAATCTCCTGAACGTCTGCAGGGGCCCTTTCTAACCAAACTTTGGTGCAGAATCTTCAGTCACGTCATAGAGAACCGGAAGTGAAGAGAATAAGAAAACTTCCTCGGGAAGCGAATCAAACCTTTTGTAAAGGCTGTTTATTCGTGCACTGAAGTGAAAACGAACTGATTCCAAACACAGAAATTTACAGAATTCTCATTAAACGTATTTATATCTCGACAACTTCATAATGATCATAACTATGTATCAATGTAAAATTTGCTCTGGAATGTACCTTTTACCGTTACCTTGGACACTGTTATATATTCTCAACTAAATATGGCCTTTGCGTGTCTTCCCTGATGATGGGCACGTGTATTAGCCGAAACATATTGGAATAACTTTTATACTGGTATATACCAGTGTAATAAGTTGGAATAAATTTGTGTTGCCAATTGCAAGGAAGATGTATATTATCAAATATTATCTGGGCATGGTTCATGTTACCTGTGTGAAACTGACGTTTTATAAGTCCACACGTCAGTCTTCAAAGAGTTAAGCAAAGTACTTTATTAAAAGTAGTAGAGGCGTGATGTGTTCTTAATACTGGGCGATTTTGTGAAAGTTTCTGTCAAAATTTCTTGCGAAATTTGACGTTCAAATATTCAAGCCGTCTGTGACGTTACGCCGTGTCGAGTAAGTACTTACTGCAAATAAAGAAGAGCTTGGCTTCTCCGCAGCACTGACAAATATTTACCAGTCAGTACCCCGTAACCCCCCAGAAGATTTTAGGCGTCAATTTATCTATCCTGGCATGTATTTTCATTTATATTTCGTCAGCCTCCCTTCCATGCTATATGAGACTACAGGTTTTTTTGGTAGTAAATGTTGGTCTCCAGTTTAGTGACACTGTGTAGTCTGGTGGGTGGTAACCAAAGTTTCAGAGGAACAGAATACTTCCATCTTCGCTTCTGGCCTGAGGATGGCGGCATTATGCCTCTTGTAAACGTTGGTAAACACCTACAAGTTTATAAACGTGTCATTCCATAGAAGACAGTGTGCAACTATCCAATTTTCACTGCACCATCGGATCGGAAGCTTCTTGGTACTAAAGTCACATGAGGTATTCACAGTCATTGAATTTGTTAGCATTATTCAACCTTTGAAGTTACAACCAATCTAAATCATGTGAGTTTTTTCGTCTTCTCAACAGTGCAGTTGACGATTTCGTTCTTCTGAAAGTGACAAAGCGCCAGTGGGTAATCGGATCCCGACGTTTCGAGGCAACGTAGTGTCCTTTTCTTCTTCTACTACTTCCTTTGGTTGCACAGCCTGATTCCGGCCTTGACTGCCCCTTTTTAATCGTATTTTGGGGTTTCTCAACAGTTACATTTCTTTTGCAGGGTGGGTTTGTTAGCCCCACGCCAAACCTCCAACCTTGATGGCCAGGGACTCTTCTTTCAATATTAAAATACTTAGTCAAGAATGCCTAGTTTTAAAGCGCCAGGTACTGGCCCTCGCCCATCCCCATGAAGAGTGGGATTTGCTGGTTGCACTGACAGGCGGTCTACCAGCTAAAAGATTTCTTTGGTTTTACTGGACACTACTACCCGGGTCCTCCTATTCAGGGTTCGAAAATGTCGCAGAAGATATTTTGACCACTGAAGATAAGGACATGAGACGCGGAACCGATTACCCATTGACACAGCGTCATATCCCACAGGAAAGAAGCCTAATGTAAAATATACACATGAAGATTCAGCCTGTGCCTCACAGCACACTGTGTTTCCACAAGAAATACTAACCGTTTAATGCTGTATAGGAAAATAACTGATGTTTTTGTAAGGATCGTGTGGAACATATACGTGTAAATACAATGTGTGGAGAAGATGCAGAGATTTTAGTGTTAAACCTCGCGCTACGTACAGAAACCACTAGATTTTAGCGTTTAACAAGCTGAACCCCAAATAACCTAAACGTCTGGACTGCATCAGGAGCATTAACATCAGTACTACAGGACAGTAATGTGTATTATATCGGACGGACGGCTCACAGCTATTTACACGCATGTCACAGGACTGGGGCAGTCATGCGCAATTCTGTCGCCCGGAGTATTTAGTCACAAATAATGCTATGGCGGAATATTTGTTTTTCCATTGTTCAAACACATCGACACAAACAAGAGGCGCACACAAACGAGGTTCCAGCCATGACATTTCTCTGCACCACTCTCACTGATCGTAGTTGAGGCCACAGCATGTCTGAATCAAATTTAAGGGTCAGCGTGCTCTCTTTCTACTCGTACAAGGACCTATAACGGTTTGATTTCTACGTTTTATAAGCAGTGCTTTACGATGCGGTAGTAAATAAATTTTCAACACTATTTCGATAAAATTCATGCGTCAGGGTCGACGGTGATTTTATGGTAGGGCTTAAGACCATAAAACGTCATCGTGAGTCTCAAAAGGGCCTCTGTGTCAAGGACACTGCATGATAAATAATCAGTCCTATAGAAAATTATACTCAACCTTCATATTCACCCTGTTTCAAATTAAAATATTTGGAAAGAGATAATAATATTTCTCTGTTATTAATATTTACCAAAATTACTTTTCTGTATTTCTAAGACAGAACTAAAGAGAAGATGGATAATGGAAATAATTCTGTATTTCGTCACAGAGAAAAAAATTTATGTCGTAAGTTGTTGATTACAAAAAGTATTTAGCATGTAATAAAATATTCTAATAATATTTAGCCTACTTAAAATTATGTAAAAATGACAAGATAATGTCACTAAGACCCAACATTCATTAGAGTTTATGCAGGAATAGACACAAAAGAGTGGAGAAGGATATGAAAGAAGAGTAAAGGTAATAATGGTTATTAGTAATCGCAATAGTATGGTAGCAGTAAAATAGTAACGCACACCAAATGAAAGTAGGCAAATGAATGCAAACATTATGCATCCCACAAGACAGTGATGATACGCGGACACGTATCTGGGTGGTGCAATAAAATACAATTCCGTAACACGAAACTGATTTCGATTCATTTCCAAAAATGTTCCTATTTATCAATTTTACGGCCTTGAAATTTACTTGAAGGCATCTTGCTTACTTTAGTTCTAACAGTTCTAAGGCCGTGCCATGGCTCAGGCGGTTAGTCGCCGGCCTCTAACCGCGGAGGCCCGGTTTCGATCCCCGGGTCAGTCCATATGGGATTTGTGGTGGACAAAGTGGCACTGGGACAGGTTAATCCCCGATTACTTCGGTTTTCCCCTGTCAGTTTAATTCCACCGGTACTCCATTACTTGGAAAAACGAAAAAACTAATCATCTCCATCACAGGGTTGCACAATAAGCCTCTAGGCTGCGGTGCGTCCGTAGCATATGCTGCGAGGCCCTTCACCACAAAAAAACAGTTCTAAACTTGAACACCACACTAGTGTTATCACGAAGTCGATCTACAAAGGTCCTGACTTACTTTTAAGTTAATTAGCTTCTACACTATGCATGCTGTAAGCTGTACACTACTTACAAGCTAATTAGTTGCTTCTCGTCTCGTTCCTTCCTTCCATCAAAAACACTCACTGCCCACGTGCATAATTTACATTTCAAACCTGTCACAAACTACTTCGTTGAGTTTCAAGTTCCAGGTGCACTATCTGCTTCTCAGAAGGGTTCCATCAGAGAAATAAATTTCTTAAGTTGATTGCTAATTACTGATATAACAAACAGTACGCTTAAATGTACAAGTATGGCCTACGTGAGTAAAATAATAGTTAGTTGTATGAAGTATCCGGCAGATTGTATAACTAGACAAGAGGTCCGTAAACTATGACACAATCACCACAGAATGTCACACAAAGTGATTTTATATAACACTCTGATTCGGAATAACCAAAATTACAGGAAAAAACACAGTACACTAAATATTATATATTGTTTTCACAAGACGAAAATTGCGACGTTTTAATTTTCATATACTATAACTGTTTGACATATGGCAGGAGAGGGCGTTCTTTGTAGTTAGCAGTGTTATTCTTTCTCTTTCACTAAGCTGAGACACATGCAAAATATTGTAATAAAAGGAGATTGCTGACATAAAATTACTGAAGAAACGTTTATATATATAAATATATATATATATATATATAAATATATATATATAAATAAAAAATTAGGTACGTTTTTACACAGATACATTTATCCTCTGTTATTCATTCTAGCCATCCGAACATCCTATTTCTTTAATAGGAACAGTTTATTTTCCATTCTACACCACAGGGGTCTCTGCCTAGCTATGCAGCCTTATAGGCTAGTACGCCCCGGGACCTACCGTTTTCCAGATTATTGTATCTTGTGTATAGATATCATGTACGGCACATTGGAAGGCGAGTCACCCTGCTCATGAAAATATTATATTTAAAAACAATATATACGGAAAATCTGACATCTCATCTGATTCGCCAACATATAACATTTGCAATATAAAGTGTCATTAAATACCTAAATAATCAATCATTATTTTGAAACATCTATTACCACACTGCCCATGTTATTATTACTAAAACATAGCAGTACAAAATTGCTCTTTTATCTCATAGCTCTGGTTTTCATTGTTTCCTAATGCAATTAACTTCATAACAAAACAATAAGAGTGTGCCTTCCATTTCCCATTCTGTTTCTACATGTTTAAATTCTGTAACGCAGAGTAGCCAACATTGATATTTTTATTAAAATATTTACATGTGCTGTATACAATCAATATCCACTGAGTCGCATCTAAATTCCTGAAATAAATCAATCATAGCCAAGGTAATAGATTACCGTGGACAGTAATCATCTAGGGCGAATGTGTTTCGTCAAAGCTAATTAATTATATAAAACAAATTAAAAAACTAAATTCTGTAACCGATCCCAGTGGTCGCGTGTTCTAAGGCGTGGGTTTGCGGCCTCTCGCTTGCTGGGATTGCGGGTTCGAATCCCGCCGGGGGATGGATATCTGTCTGTTGTGAGTGTCGTGTTTTGTCAGGTAGAGGTCTCTGCGTCGGACTGATCACACGTCCAGAGGAGTCCTACCGAGTGTGGTGTGTCTGAGTGTCATTGTGACGCCTCGATAATGAGGAGGCCCTGGCCCACTAGGGCTGTAGCGCCATGAAAAAAAAAATAAAAACAAATTCTGTAGGGCCCTGATGACGGTATATTAAGGTATATAGTAACACTAAAGAAACAAATATTATAAAATACAAATGCAGACAAAACTACTTCAGGTTTTTTGCTTTGCAACACAATGAAATCTAAGCATATTATTTTACACTTTGTTATTGAAGATTAAAACACAGCAAATTAGAAAAAATATAGGGGAATAGATCATCGAACGAGCAGAGAGAAAGTTCAAAAGGGAAAGGTAATTACTCAACTCCCATTTCATGCAAACCTATCGTGTGTTCGTGTGTTCGTGTGTGCTTGTGTGTATCTCTGTATCTGTTAGTACGTGGATGTAGGAAAATTTAAGCTCCCTCTCCTACCTTTCATTCAAATGAAATTTCGGCAGAGCCATGCAAATTTAGCACTTTCACAGAGACGTAGAAACGGTTCAAACAGTCTAAACGTTATGAGCTAATGTAAATATGAGAACCATTCACATCGGCGTAGCATTAAAACGTCTCTATGCACTAATGAAATACAGTATTTTGTGTCGATTTCGTTACGAGATATACGACCGTTTCTTCAAATATATAAAGTTGGTTATGTAAACACTACTAATAAGAATTCAAAAGTCATTTAAAGGTAAGTATGAAATTTAGTTTGGGTGTTAGATAATCATTTAAAATTAAATAAAGTGACAATTTGGAAACCCCAGGCGTAGATGGGAGGATAATATTCAAATGGATCTTAAAACGTGGGATGGGGCGCATGGACTGGATTGATTAGCTCAGGATAGGAACACGTGGCGGTCTCTTATGAATTCAGTAATAAACCACCAGGTTGCATAAAATGCGGTAAATTTCTTGACTATCTCAGGAGCTGTTAGCTTTTCAAGAAGGACTCTGCTCCATCGAGTTAATTAGTTAGTTTGTTTGTTTGTTAGAATTAAATATACTATTTATACCAGTCAGACATTAAATTGTTTATGTAAAAGAAGTTCCACATCATAATTTCTAAGATTTTATTGTACTATAATTTTTGGTATCAATCTTTTCCGGTATCACTATTTCAGTTCTGATGCTCACGTTTTTTGCTTCAGATCTGAAACTTTTGCAGCGTCTTTGGCAAATATGTTCCGCTGATTTTAGTAAAATTGCAGAGATTACAGACTGGCAGGAAAAACTTAACTATGCATTGCACTATTTCCTACAGATGTCTCAAAGGTTGTTCTCTTTTCTCTCTTTGGTGTGTCCTTCCAGAAAGATGATGTTAACAAAGCGCAAACCTTCCCTTCTCCGGAGAAAAATCAATACAGTGTTTAATATTTGAAGCCTTCGCGGCGAACTCATTCGTTAAATTGTTCTTTTGTCCATCACCGACGCGACTGAGAGCCCGAGAACAGTTCTATCAATACACTGCTGATTGACAGCAATAAGCAACATATGTAAAGGATATGGACACCGGTACACCTGAAATTATTTAAGTCCTGAAGATGCGAGTCTTCTGGAATGTTACGCCCGTTTAGCCTCATTACATCCTGGAACAATATAATGCTCATCAGCACCGCTGTCAGAACCTCAGCTATTTCAATTTAAAACCTGTCAATTTTGTTTTTCGATCTGTAGCACACAAAGTACGTAGAGTGCGACGAGACTTTTGGGTTACCTTTCCTTATTTATCTTTATTTTGAAAAAGAAGAAACTCTTCACAAGACACAAACAATGCCTTCACTTAGGTAGGTGATGGAAAAAGCCGTCAGAAAATTACACAAACACTTTCCAATTTTGTTCTACTCCAACGCACTTAACTAAAGTAATTCTGAAGAAGCCAACCTCAACTACCTCAGTCTTATGCAACCGTAACTACCACGTCCTAAATCACTTGTTTGTACCGGATTTATTCGCCATCTTCTCTATCAGACTGACTCAACGTCGGCAAGTATGTTTTATAGGTGGATGGGTTAACAGACTTGAAACTGTGTATAAAAACTTAAGAGTAACATAAAAGTGTCTTTACTTCATCCAGAACTAAAACTGTCTCTCCATGACAGTGTAACCTTCAGTGAGTTCTAAGAGAAGAGAAGCGACACAGAAAGAAAGTGAGTTTAGCTGCCTGCAGACAAAGAGAAAGGCACTGTAACGAGCGCCCTGTTCAGTGAACTCTTCTCTATCCTACGTCCTTTCTTGTTCACTTGTCTACGCTTTATTAATTACGTACGTTAAAGGTGTGTAAATACGAGACCATTTTAAAAAACGTCAGTCATTACTTGACTACGTAAGCAACACTTAGCTTTCGAAGAATACTCTGTTACATGGAGTGAAGTGAACATAAGAAGTATATGTTTATCGTTGGTATAACTACATTAGGATAGGGACAGGTGGCGGGCTCTTGTGAGTGCGGTAATGAACCTTCGGGTTCAACAAAACGCGGGGAATTTCTTGACTAGCTGACGACCTGTTAGCTTCTCAAGAAGGACTCTGCTCCATGGAGTTAGTTAGTTAGTTATAACTGCATTAGATATGACTTTTATATTTCCTGTTAATTGTGTCGCCCTTTCAGTTTTACCTGAATCCGTTGAGTTACAAGAACTTTTATGTCACTGATATAAACAATTCCTGTTACTACCCACTCACATAGAGGTTTATTTTCTGACAGGACCTTATAATTATTATTAATAATAATAATAATAATAATAATAATAATACTTATTATTATTTTGTTGGGTCACATTACAGAATGGTGATGTGCCTGCTAACACCAAGTTTTTCTGCAGTGCAGATCCCATATATTAATCTTACGGTCTACATTGTTAATGAAATGTTAATCATACATTCCATATTATTTGCCATATTCCTTTTTAATTCTCGGGTCTGGCTCTGGGTTTTGACTTCTAGGTCTAAGCTATGTTTTTTCACTTGTTCTGTCTTTTAATAGCTTATCGACCCTACATACACACTAGTTATTTTCCTTCGAACCTCAGTTCTGTTTTCTTTAGCTGGTTTTCCCATTTGCATTTGATCTTACATGTAAATGTACATAAACTGAGGAAGCATTATATAATCTGGCTATTTATAAGTGGCTTAAACTCGTGGATGCAGCACACTGCTAAAGAATAACTACGCAGAAATTCAGGAGGGTAAGAAACATGCTCTCCTGACCTTCTCTCTTGCCTCGTTCCTGTCCAAACAGTACTGAATAAGATAGTAATAACCTTCGGTCTTTATGCCTGGCAACGGGATATTATCATATAATGACTCAATACGAGTCAGTAACAAAATGAACCTGTCCTTATCTACATAACTGCAATAATGTAGGTAGGTTTGTGCTCTGTTTTCTTAAACCGTCTCGCGAATTCGGCGACTCATTCAAATATGACCATCTTCCTGAATTAATAAAGTAAATTTTAAGTTATAAAATGGTTTCCGCTCTTAAGGAGTGAAAGTTCAAAAGTTTTCGAGGTGTAATGAGATTTTCACGGAATCTTCATTACTTTGAATTTAATATCTGACTTTGTATGAAGTTTCGGACAAGTGTATTAAAACGCATAAATTTTAACTGGTTAGCACATAGTGTTGTATTTGCATTAAATTCATACTAATCGAAAATATTTTCGTGCCTTTTTAAATAGCGCTCTTTGATCTACTTTAATTCTGTTGCAGCAATTTTGCAACCTGTGCAGGAATTGAAAATATAAAGAAGAGTTTGACTGTCGGCCCACATGTTACACCTGCGAAACTACTCGACGGATTTTGATTCAATTTTGTATTAAGGGTCGACAGTTAAATATGAGCAGTAAAGATCAATCCCTGATCAAGCGATTCGGTACGAACCTACATTATATAAAAATGACACAGATAGACTTCTTCAAATAAGTCGCACTGAGAAAAACATGGGCACATGGCCGAAATTATTGGTCCTGTTAATAACTAGTTTCGTTTCAAACGGTTTTGATATGATGAATACTAACCTAAATATAGTGGAAACAATTTCTGTGTAGTGTGATATGAATATCGATACGTAACAGCCTGCTTGTATACAAAATAATAACTTATATCAGCAACAATTAAAAATAAATATCAGCGATATATACACAATTGAAAAAATGTATTTGAAAAATGTGTGTTCCAAATTTAATTACATCTACTGACGCTTTCTAACTGTAAACAAAGGCACTGCACTGTAACCAGTGAATAGACAGTTTTGTTTTATTAAAGTTACAGAACATAAATAGAAATTACGAATATCAGTAACATTCCACATTCTTTCAGGTTCCGAATAGTCACAGATCTCTAAATGTTTCTCGAGGGTTAAAACATATTAGAGCTCGCCAACAAAAAAAGTGCTATGTGTGCTGGAGCTACTTGTAGAGTACAAAACTTCCACGTGAAGCACTGAGTTCACAAATGTTGATGTAGCCCTTACGCCTTTTTTTCCATCTTCTGTCAAATATTTCGTAACTGTTATAACTAACTCCACGTAGCACAGTCCTTCTTGAGAAGCTAACAGGTCCTCAGCTAGTCAAGAAATTCCTCGCATTTTATGCAACCCGAAGGTTCAATACCGCATTCACAAGAGCCCGCCACCTGTCCCTATCCTGAGTCATATCAATCCAGTCCATGCCCCCCATCCCATTTCTTGAAGATCAATTTTAATTTTATCCTCCCATCTACGCCTGGGTCTTTCGTAACAGTTATATAATTTTTAATTATCTTGAAATCCATCGCACTTCGCCTGCATTGTCCTGAGCATACAGGAACTGTAGAATAGATAACTGCTTCTAAATATTTGTTTCGTATTTTTTCCGGAAGATCTGAATACGAAGCAAACTTTTAATGAAAAAAGGAGAGACTGTCACCGAATCATTGCTCATAACATACAAGAGAACCATTTATTAAAATGCAACTAAACACACTTACAGTTTATGTACACGGTACACAAGACACAGACAATGCAAAATATTAAAAATACAACAGAACCATTCCAATTATATACAGATACTTCTACAGTGCCAACAATGAATGACATGAACCATGTTTCTTCGCGTGCTACGCCTCTCAGAGTTGTCTGGTTCGTCCTTTTCATCTATCGCAGTATTTAACATGTCAAAATGAGAGTCGTTCATTACGCTACAACGAAGATCATTGTGTGCACGTCACTCGATCGTGGGGTTTAAAGGTCCCTGCCAAATACGCAGCTTAACAAGAGCGCTCTGCCCAATTCTGTCAAATTGCTGGGCCTAATTCTTGGCAATAAGCTGCCGTTGGAACCCCACTTAAAATGGCTCCACGTTCAGTATGATCATCTAAGTTTTCAAAAGGTTTATCTGGCAGGTCGTGGGGCGGAAATCGAAGAGAGATGCTTCGTCTTTACCTGCCCTGATCTGCCCTAAGACAGATTACGCCAGCTTCGTTTGTGACTTCACAACTAAGTGCGAAATTTTAAACATAGACTCGGTCGACAACAGTGGTGTTCATCTCGCCACAACCACTTTCTACGCCAGTGATCTCGAGAGTTTACGTGTGAAATCAGAAAATCCTTCTCTCTTTACGGAGGAATCACCTTCTATACAACTAGGCGAAATTGGCAACTTGTGATATTTAACCCCACAACGGGTATGTGGTAATAAAAGACCCCCTCGACCTGCAGGTGCGCATTTTCAAAATCTTCTTCAGTTTCTTGATATAAGCTTTCCGCATATTATTCCGTACAGGCTCCCTCTCAAACCACCGTGCCACAGCATGCGGCCCAACAGTGATCTTCGACTCATCCTCTGACACAAAACGCGAAATATCAGCGCCCACGTATCGACGCCTCTTTGCGGAACTCTTTTCTTCCTGCCCTGCTCACACATCTCTACACACGGAAGGATCGTTGGGCTGCTCATTTATCTAGGGGGACTGGCTTTCTCTTACTGCCACTATAGTTTTAGTGGCATGTATACCGCTAAACTCTACGCCATTCTTCATTCAGCATCAGATCCGACAGTGCCGTCTTATTGCAACTGACTACTTAGTGTTCTGCAGTCTCCGTTCGTAGATGCCTGTTCACTCGATTGTAATCGAGATTCTACGGAGCGTGTTCCGTCTCCATAAGCCAGGAAAATTAGTTTTCTTCTGCTGCGTACCTTGGCCAAATGCGGCTGCACGGCAATGTGCAACGTTATGAGCACGCGTCACCACCAACCGCAAAATAAATTGTAACATACAGATAATTAACAAATCGCAAATTTGGCAATATTCTCATAACTGGTGCAAGAGAAAACATTTTGCAAAAACGCCTAAAATTCGCTCGGCTACCTATATCAGTGTAGTCATTCGACTTGCACTGCTAGTTACAACGTTCTGCTTGTGAGCGTTGGGGCCCCGTGCTTCTGCGGCAACTTCTCTGACAGTTGAGCAATGCGTGTAGTGAACACGCGAGAAACACGTGCAGCTGCAGTCATCAGCGACGTCCTCGTAAAGTGTGAAATATTTTCCTGTAAATATACACTTTCGTCATTTCCGTCACACCAACCAGTTCACCAACGCTTAAATTTATCTCATCTAATGAGATGTTTGCTTACAGGTTCTTTTTTTGTAGTGTAAAGCTGTAATTTTTCTGATAACTATTTCACCAATTTACTCGTCTAAACAGACATCTTTATGAACGTATTATGTAGTTTAAAATCGCCAAAGGAAAATGCGATCATCATTACTCAGAATTTTTTCCCTACCCTTTTTTATCTATGGTAAAAAGTTCGACTCAGCCTGTAACAGAAATTAGTACCAGGAATATTTCCTGGGGGGGGGGGGGGTTAAGGCGGCCGGTGCGTAGGGCTGACAACCTTACTACCGTCATGTGCCGATTGTTTTGAAATCTGGGAGACTCGACCTCCTGGAACCCTCTGGGCCTGTTCAGGCCTGTAATGGGATAGCTTTACCTTAAAAAGAATCAAGGTGGATGTTGTGACGATTATTGGATTGAAGTAACATAAGTAAATTATGGAGAGTTTTTGCATGTATTAATACTGACAGTTACTGAGAAAGACAGAGAGAGCAGTAACCCGTCAGTAGATTAGCTGGTTCTTTGTTACACTCTCGCAACGAAAAAGGGTGTTCTGTGAAGAACTTAAATTTTATTGCAGGCAGCGCTCTTGGTATATTTTAAGGTACTGTCCAAAATTCTACTGAGCCGACTGAGGAAAAATACGAAATCATTCCGTTAGTATGACCGAGGCTTCCAGAATATAACTGAGGAATGTAAGCATCAAGCCAACCTGTATCAATGGAATCATCTGCAGTCCTAAAATTAAGAACGATTTACCTCACTTTAGAACTACACGCCTCTTGTCACTCTCTGCGCAGTAGCCAGAAACTCTGCACATCCATGCAAACAGTCCTGTTATGCTACTCAGTGACGTCCATATACACGTGTTGTAAACGTGAACGAAATATAACACCAAGCTTCTTTATTAAACACAGAAATTCTTCCTTATTAATTCCAAAGAGCAATGATGGTCCTACATAACTTGGTTTTGTGTAAGCTGATAATTCAACTGACATTAGCAGCAACTGCTGTATAGAATTTGGTGGACTCCTTAGAATACCGACTACGGTTTATTAAACGACGCTGTCAGTAGTTCAGGTTACGTGACGTCAAATATAAGGATTATTAGTGGGTAAGGGAACTTAAAGTTTGTGGTAGGAAGGGGTCGTGCCTCCTAGTAGCACTCCCTCATTTTTATGGAGGAGCTGAGGAAGCCAAGAAAAGTCATTCGGGTAGCCGATCTTACGCCAGACTTGAAATCATGAATTCTAAAATACGAAGTAGTAATGATACGCAATGTTTCTTGGAGAATATAATGCGTCGTACGTGTAATTAAAATCAGTTCCTTTTAAGTTTGCATCCTGTTTGTTTCATACTCGAAATTACAGTAATATAAATAAATAAATAAATAAACCTAAGTAATCCCAGCGTAGTCGGTATAGCGACTCGCTACGGGCTGAACGGTCAGGGGATCGATTCCCGGTGGGGGGGGAGATTTTTCGCAGTCGTCCAGACCGGCCCTGGGGCCCACCCAGCCTCCTATACAATGGGTACGGGGTCTCTTTCCCGGGGGTAAAGCGGCCGGGGCGTGGAGTTGACCACCCACCCCATCTCGTGCCAGGGTTAAAGAAAGAGTAGAGTTATACCTCTACTCCCTCTCTGGGCCTTCATGGCCTGTTCTAGGGAGAATCCCATGAGCGCAACGGCCTCCTCGTGGACCAGGGACAGCTCGAGTGTTTTATCACTAGTTGAACTATTCCTAGAGATGTCGCTTTTGCGGATGTTGTATGTACTCCATTCGCTTTAGCTGTTCGTGACCATTGCCCTCCTGCTACTCTCTTGAACGTGTCTGCCCATCAGGTCTTCGGTCGCCTCGTTCTCCTTTTGCCTATTCTTACGTCCCACATTGATGTAGCATGTGCCCATCTGCGCTGGCCCGGTCTTGCCACGTGGCCTCCCCACTTCCACTTGAGACTGTGAGCTACTGCCACGATGCCCTTCGTTGGTTCTCTGCCTTACTTCAGCATTCGTCACTATGTTGCTCCATACAACTTGCAGTATGCTCCGTTCCATCTTCCGCTGGCAAGTTTGGAGAATTCTCTTTTCTTTCTCCGTGAGTGACCACGTTGGCGCGCAGTATAATAAGACCGGGAATACGTAGGATTCCAGGACGTCTTCCTTTATCTTACTTTTTGGCATCTGTCAGCCAGTACAAACCCTAGACTCTTGAACTTGTTTCAAGCCATTCCAGTTTTCTTTATTTCTTCTACCGCCTTGTCCCGGAATGGTATCAGTTGTCCTAGACAATAACAAAACATATTTATGTATAACAACTCCTTATCGTTGATCCCGTTTCTGAGTAAAGACATCGTGTAGAAGATACGTTGCCAACGCTTAGGAGATCTTGAGTCCGTCTACGCCTTCAAGCTGGAGACAGTATCCTATTCGCACACACCCCCAATCCAAGGTCTCCAGTTACGGTGAGAGGCTACGTTTGACATCCATCTAAAACACCAGGTGTCTTTAAAAATCTTCACGTTTTTAAATAGAAAGTAAAAATAAAATCTTATCAACTGAATGGTAGCAAGCATTAGCCGAAATTAATCTTCCCTTCATTTCTTCAGAAATGTGATTTTAATTTGTAAAATTTGTTTAACTAATCTCTATTACCGATTGTTACCCCCTTCTAAACATATGTGTATGTAAAATTCTTCGTTTTTTTTTAAATCTTAAGGCGATTCATCCCCACTGTGTTCACAATATAACCAGAAGTGTAATATATTCAGTCTGAACACAACTTCCGTTTCTCAAACATAAACAGCTACATGTTTCGGCTAAATATAGCCATTATCAGGCTTATCGCAAGAACAAAACAAAAATATTACAGCTTCATGAGAAGTTTGAGATCTTACACCTTACAGACATTGCTCTATAATATAAGGTAAAGGTAAAGCAGTCCCATACAGGCCTAGGAAGGCCCTCAGGGCTCCAGGAGGTCGAGGCTCCCAGGTTTTTAGACAATCGGCACATGAAAGTGGTAAGGTTGTCAGCCCTACGCACCAGCCGCCTTTACCCCCCAGAGGGCTGAGTCGACCCCAGGGCCATAGTGCGACCGAAAAGATTATGTCAGTGAAAAATTCCTGTGACACCATCGGGAATCGAACCCGCGACGTTCCGGTTTGTAGCGCAGTGCCTCAACCAACTGCGCCACCGCGTGCCCCCCTGTTCTATAATATACATACGATAAATACGCAGCCTTAGCAATAAAAATTATGTAATTTATAAAATGTGCTTTATAAGTTTGAAGGTGATTAAATATATACTTCCCAGAGTGACTGATGGAAACCACGAAAGGCATCAAACGGGGCAAATGACCCTTAATATGTTATCGAAAATACCCTCCAAAGTTCGAAGGAGTGCCAGACTCTCAACTTAAACACCCGGTTGGTTTTCATTATATAAGAATAATATTTGTGTTTTTTCATTAAACAGAGCAGAATATAAACCTTGAAGTGGTTAATTATACGCACAATTCCACGTTTTGAATAGATCTCTCAAAGAAAACTTATTACAAAACTGTAGAATAAAACAGTAGAAGCCCTGCGAAAGTTATAAAGGAAAGAAAAACATTCACAAACTGTATTCAAAACTTTAAAAAACATAGTTTCCGTTTTACATCAAGATAATGAATTTCTACAGCTACATAGCTCTTTATAGCTAACTAGGTGTTGAAGCTTTCGGTACAACACAGACCAAGACATAATAGCAGATGAGATATTCAACAATAGTATATCCTACTCGAAAAAATTATTAGGCGAAATGTATTTTATATATTCAGCCGTTTCTGCTTATGATCAGGAGAAGAGATGGCTCAGCCTTGTTAGCGACTTGGCTATGGGTTGGATAACCAAGGAATCGTGGTTCTATTCCCGGCAGCGGCAAGAGATTTACCTCTTCTCCAAAAATGTCCAGACTCATTGAAGCCCACCCAGCCTCGCATTTGATAGAAACCGTGGTCTCTTTCCAAGAGGGTAAAACGGCCGAAGCATGATGCTAACCAACCATGTCCATCTACTGAGGATGTTCAGAGTCTCTGGTCTCCCACAAGACTTCATGACGTGCACAGGAACAAATATGTTGTTTACGTTTCTAGCATACTCTCTTTATTTTCGAATACGTCGTCCTCTGTGTATTGTGGCTGCGATCGGCGGTTCCTTTGTGTAACACCAGCTGTAGTTCAGATATGTGGTGTATCCAGTACATACGTGTGTATGCCTGTATATATGACTTTTATGCAATAATCCATAATTCTGGTCCACAAACGCGCCACTATCAAGAGCACGCCTAATTTATTCATATTTCGGTGAACAGGCTGGAATTTTGAGCGTGTAGTTCATAAAGCAAACAAATCTTACAAGCCGGTCTTCATAGTTCGCACATCCATTCGAGTTCACATACGTTTCACTGCTTCACAACGCATAAACGAATAACTACACAGTGCCACGGTGGTAAATAACAAATAATGCTAAGTTAAATCGTATCTTGATGCTCTCTTCGCTTCCGGTTTTTGACGCGTTCTCAGTTGTACAGTGCAGCTGTCAAATTTGCCGCGTACATTCATTCGTCTGTGCGCGTAACAGACCTCGAGAACGTTTTGAAAGATTGCGATTAGATTTAAGAGGAAAGATTTAAGAAAAATTTCCGACATATTTCCATTTTCATTTCGATCGTAGAATTTTAACGAATATACGAAACCAAATACAATTTTTGCAGTCTTCTTGACACAGTAATAACAACAATGCCTTCTTTAGCTTTGCAATGCCGGTCTGTCCTATATTAATATGTAAAAACTGGAGAACCGCTGGAACATTTTTCGAGAAATTTTATATTCGGAATAAGTATTAAGAGTTATCACGAAATTTGAGTTTGTGTTAAAATTAAACAAAACTAACTCTTATTTTACATGACGGCACATACATGTTTCTGAGCGCATCTGGACTGTAACTCGTTAAACATGCGTAAGTCCGAGGAAAACATGTTTAGCATAAAATATATATATTAAACATATTTTTGTTCCTACATTTTTCCCGTAAATTCTTCAGGGTAATCAACGAAGTGGAGCCTAGGTTCCAGAATGTCTACACTACGCTTATATTTAATAATATGCTTCTCCTGTCAACGGAACTAGACTTCATCATTCGTTTCATGGAAAAATCATTAACTAGCGTTTTAGCATAGTCACTTTCGGTAGCCCATGGAATTCTCTTGTTAAAATGTGTAGCATAATTTTATTTATCACAAAGCAATTTTTGAACACGTATATTCACTGAAATATAAAAGTCCAGTATAGTTTTCCATAAAAGATTAAATTCATTTTTTCAAAACGTTCTAGAATGTAGTTGAATTACCCATGAGACCAGCGGTTATTAATAAACTGACAACAGCAAATACGCCATTTCAGTACAATATGCCTATTTAATAAATACGGAGAGAAATTCGGTCGCTTGGACTATCAAATGCAACAGTAATATGGGTCAAGAATACGTGTGTATGTTATATACCTACAAAAGGAATTGCAAAAATCTAGACATAAAAGCTGAACTCGCGTGAGTGGCGTGCGTTTGTGACAAATCTCAATGAAAATTGGAATCTAGGTAAGGAGAACGGGGAAATTAGAGTAGAAGGGGGTATATTGGCTACTATAGCGCCCACAGTGCCGTGAAGCGGGGGGAGGGGGCCACTGCCACGAATAATTTCAGCGTAGAAATGTACAACAACTTTGTGCACACATCACACAATGCGTACCCCATGGTATCATTACGCGCCAGGTCCTGTACGCTCAGCGTTCATAGAATCCGCATACAAGTTAAGGTTAATGAATCCGGATAACACGTGACAATATCCAAGAGCGTTGCGCATTACAAATAAATTAACCTGTCGAAATCAAAACTTTTGGGCAACTGTTGAAACTAATTTATTTAGCATTACGAACTAGGAGTAACGATCATTTTCAAAACCACTTGGTTTGTGGACATCGTTTGTCGTGCAGTGTTTAACGATACAGTGATGAGAACAGCTGTGTCTAACAGGTTCAACTGAGTAGGTGCTTCCCCACTTAATTATCCGATAACAGAAACGGAATCAGTTTCCATAATGTTGTATTGAATTTTTAAACACTGGGCGATGAACAGAATCCCAAAACTCTGTGGTTTTCAACGAGAATTTCTATGGTCAAAAGCCTAAAAAATGAGAAGATTGTTGACACAAATTTGGTAGTCTGCATATCTCAGTTTTTCAAATTACAACCTAATACAAACTTGTATTACTCTTACTTCCTTCGTCATGTGACAGGATAAATTAAAGGAGCCGTAACAAGTAGGATTCCTTGCTTTATCCTGTCACTTGATAAAGGAAAAATAAGAGATATTACATGGTACTATTCCTTAAATTTGCCTCTCACGTTACAAAGGAAACCGAACTAGATTCCAAAACGTGTTATTTGAGAAGTTGAGGAGATGGGCAATATCAAAAATCTGAACCACAATTATTTCCTTGTGCCATTTTCAGACATTGTCAGATTTTTCTCATAAAATAACATGTTAAAGTTAAAAGGAAGTTATTCCCAGTGCTGCGTTAAGCTCTGAGAAATAAAATATGTTTGGGCGGGTGGAGGAACAGCTCCACGCCTCTAAATATCAACAGTGAACATAGGTTACTGGTTAGCTTTATGCTCCACGTTTACCCCTGAGAAAACAGCAGAGATATGGGACTGAGTTGTCACTACATTGTGTTTAGATGTACACAGAAACACAACACACGTAAAGAAAGAATCAAATCCTCAACTTACGAACATCAGAAATCATTATGATACGTGAGTCTAAGTTTGTACTAAAAAAGGAGCGTCTGGAGAAAAATTCTAATCAAAAATTTTACAAAAATCTAAAGTTCTAAAAGCTGAATTTATCCCATAACCTCTAATATAATAAATATTTTATGACAATCAATCAACAGAACACCGTCATTGTGTTTATAGTTAATTTAGCATTACACTTTACAAACTTAAACCTTTCCTTAACAAAGGTCTGAAACATTATTAGTGAATTAAATGCTGAATAAAAGGTATGTTCATAAGAGGAAAAATGGCTTACATTTTTAATAGTAGCATCCTAAGGTTTTCTGTGAACATTTTTTAAAATACGTCCATCAGTGTCGGCTGTGACTGTGTGGGTAACGTGTGGGAAGAATGAGGATGCAGCAAGCCAACAGGCCCTGGCCACTTTTGAAAGTAAACAGAGAAAGCAACATCTTTGGAAAATCCTACAACATATACACTTACCAAAATACAACACTTCAGTTATAAATTATGTAACATTCCATCTTCATTGACTGTCAAACAAGAGGCCTCTCATTACTGTCAATTTACGTATAATTCCTACCATCCGTAGTAACAGAGGAACGGAGTACAAGCACGTCTCGTTACTCAGCAGAGATTTGTGATTTTTGCTTCATCCCTACTTCCAAACTATAAACCTGGAAACAGTGACTTTTCTAGGAGTGATAAGGATTATAGAATCCTAAAACGTGAAGCCAACAGGCTATAGAACGTTACTGCCAAAGGTAAGAATTAATATCGTAATGCTCAGACACAAGCTAAGTTCATTTCTCACAGAAGATTTCAGGCTTTAGCAGGTGTTTGACGCTAATGTGTATCACTGTTATAAATTATGGTATTTCACCTTGAACATGGTAAGAGTAAGCAGGTCTATCTTACCCAAAATTATGATTCATGCTCTTTGTCGCATTGGTTTTGTCTTGGTTTTAAGGCGGTTTATATGCCATTTATTAAAAAGTGTGGAATTATAAAATGATTAGTGAATACAGAATTTGACAATGCGTGGAAGAATGCCGCTGTTATCTAATTTGAAATAATCATATCCCGGCATTTCCTGGAGGAAATAAATGAAACCATGAACACATTTGGCCAATATATTTCTCGGCCCAGATCTGAACCCGAATCTCCAGAGTACAAAGCAGTAGTGCCAACTTCTCAACAGAAAGGTTCCGCCTCCTGCTGTGCAAAGTAACTTTCCACCAACTCTACGGTACAGCGCCGTCTTTAAAGTTTTAATTAATACCCAACCACTCAAGTATTTCCCTAATTTTTGAAACCATACATAACTCCATTATTGGACCCACGATAAAACAGCTAAATCCTGTCCAATGCTTCAAGACCTGGTTTTCTCTGACCCAACCCAAGTTTTCTCTTCCCTTGAGGTTATCAGCCATAGCTTTGTATGTATTTCGCACTTCCTCATTCAACACCAAAAACCCCTCCGCATAAGAGAGGCAGCCAGGCTCTGAGTAAATATTCCACGATTTCACCTTTCTCAGAAATGTGAATTCGTATTACCGTGTTTTTGCTTTTCCTTGAACAGCTTCTGTATTTCCTTTATGGGAAGAAAGTTGTTAAAAATTAAGTACAAAGAAAATTTCACTTTGACTTCTTCTAAGATGTCTTTGGCAACAATTTCTAAGATATTCTGTGTTTTTTATTCGCATACGGGAACCCATTTTTTATTCTACTTGTGCCTTATACATGCCCGTAAGGTAATGCTAGTACATATCGTAACTACAGAAAGTGTGTTGGGAGTTAGGGGCCTATATATTAGCGACATTTAACCATTCTGTTTCGAGCGCAAAGCTTCGTGGTGACTAAGCTGTTAACTTCATTGCACTGTGACATCTTAAGCTTGCATCACGTGTCTGTTTTGATGACTCCATCTTGTGTCAACATTACTTCTGACACGAGATGAGAGAGTTGATGCTACTAACGTCTTCAGGTGATTTGTTGTCATTATAATGGTGCCTTTCATTATTGTCTCAATTTTAAGATAAAGTTTTGATTTGGCGCCGACACTAAAGCACTTGATTCCAGGATTAAAGAAAGCCTTGAAATGTCACATGTATGAAATATATATGAGGCATGGATCATGTGCGACATAGAATTTGTAGTTTGTAAGGAAATAACCTAGTGAAAAATTTAAAATAACCATTCTTCCTATTACTCTAACATACGTCGAAATTCCTCTCACCTCAATTGTCCAAATACACAAGGATTCGACACACTGACCACCAGAATAGTTTTATGCGATACCGTAGCGTTCATGTAATAAAAAACTACTCCTGCGACAGCTGTTGAGATAACAGAAATAGAACACATTAACACTGTCTCCCATAATGACATTGCTGCCAGTAGCCGCTGCAAAGACAAGAAAATGCAAAATTTCACATATAAGCAATATCTTCTATAAAGACAGTAGCCTACTGCCTGCATCAGCTGGTGAGACAATATAAATGAAATGTAACAAAAAAAATGTTTGCTATAAAGATAGTTCTATCTGTGGCAACTGAAGAAACAGAAATAAATCGTAGCACAAAAGCAATGTCTTCTACAAAGATAATATTGCCTTCAAAAGCAGGTGAGACAACAGAAATGAAACCCGACACATTAAAAATATCTCCCACTAAACAGTACAGCCTGTATCAAATGTGAAGACAATAGAAGGACCTAACATAAAAGTAACTTCTACGACGAAACAACTGCCTGAAGCGGCTTACCTAACGTAAAAACATGGCTGCTATAATGATAGTAAAGCTTGCAGCAGCGCTAGAAACATCAGAAAACAACGTGTAAATACAGACTTCTTTCACGAGACGTAAACTACTGTGGTTGCCAAGCCCGACAACGTAGAATTTATCTAACCCAATGCCTCCCCATCTCGACGGGCAAAACAGATTTGCGGATGTGAGAGATTCTGCCATCTTCCGTCAGACCGTATTGTAAGAAGTTGGAATATTTGCGTAAAATAGATTCCCATGTAAATATGGATTATCCTTATTCACGTAAAACCATATCAATAATGTCACACATTACACATAACAAAACATCATAATTTAATTCTATAATGGCACAAAGCTCTACATTCTTACAGTGAATCCCTATAATTCAGTCCCACCATAACATATTGGATTTCCATGTTTTAAATACGCAAGAAAAGTAAAAGAAGTACCTCAAATCTATAATCAATTCGAATTACAAATATTATAAACTCAGAGGTATTTTCTTTATTGTAAGTTTTATATCTTACCATTAATATTACAAAAGTTTTGGCAATGCTATCTTTTGAAGTGGGAGGAAAGCAATGGCACTTTGGGCCTAAGAGTCCTTAACCTTTATGTGTTTAAGACATTCTAAAAATGTAAAAGTTTCCGAGTTTTTAGGCTTTCGCAGAGATGCAAGTGAGATCACCGTCTTTCTGGAATGTGGCACCGCGTTAGGATGTGATTGGTGGCCGACTCTTCGAGACAACGAAATGGTCTCGTCTTCAAAGGTCAAAAAACCCATAAAATCCTTCACACTTAAAGGTAAGACCACTACGTTGTCTCAAAACGTGGGTCACCAATCACCCAGTGACGCAGCACCACACCCCAGCAGTAGGGAAACTTCATGTGCAACTTTATTTTGTGTTTACTTTTCATACATTATAAAACAATAGCATGATTGCTTACCGAATTTGCCTTTCGTTTGATGGCGAGAGCTGGGGCTTCATAAAATATTTATTATACTTGAAAAATTACAAATAAGGACACTGAAAAACTTCCGGTTTAAGCACCTATCTCAGAAATTTAATGTGATCTGCATGTGTACTATACTATAAAAATATTTACATAAATATGACACTTTAATATCTGTAGCATTTTGATAGATTCACTATAAAAACATACGTAAAAAATAAATCGACATGGAGTCTTCCCAGAAGTTTCTTCTAATATAACACGAAAACAAGCTAAATCCGAATAAATGGGCTTGCTCTTCACACTTGACCCGATTTTAACACAAAGGAGGCAACCATTTCTCAGATCGTGCTCATTGCTGCCTCTGGCATCAGAATTCCAATAAAAACTGTCAGTTTTGTATAAGGGTCAATGAACTGCCCACCCTTTAGCTCACAACCCTATCAGCGGGCAACAGAAGACTGCACCAGAAGAATTCTAATAAACTTCCTTCTTAAATAAATGTCATTATTCGTGTAAAATTATTTAATTTTAAGGTGGTGGGAGAAGGTCAAGAGCGTTGAAATGTTTGAATAATAAAGTTTAATTTAAAATCTTGGTAGTTAACCGCCACAAGTTTCCCCTCTAGGGAAGAAAAAATTTTAGGAGGGAGGATCACAAAGCATTTCAGATAAAATGCAAGAGTCTCAAAAATATATATGTATAGTCTATGCAACGGCAGATAGTATCCCAGGGTTCAAGAAGTGACTTCATTTCATTTTTTGTTCATTAAACTATCTTTTGATATTACTACATTATTATTACTTTTTTTTTTTTTAGTCGTCCTCTTCTACCTACTCCGGTTTCCCGTTTCAGTGTCGAGGTTTGTAATTTTCTTTTGATCACACTAAGAGACACACCACAGTCGGTAGGACTCCTCTGGACGAGGGATCGGCTCGTCGCAGAGGCCTCTACCTGACAACAACACACAACACTCACAAGAGACAGACATCCATGCCCCGGTGGGATTCGAACCCACGATCCTAGCAAGCGAGCGGCCAAAGACCCACGCCTTACATTATTATTACAACTATTTAAATTGTTTCTTTATTCCTGTTAGCATATTACTTGTACACTGTTTAAAGACGCTCTCACTAATTCGATATTAAATAGCGTCGGAAGAGTTAATGACTTAATGAACGAGTGAACGATTGAGAATAATAATCTCAATATGGAAGTAAGCAGTCGTAGCTGAAGGTAAGTACAAGCTACTCATTTTCCTGGAATAACTGAGGAAGATCACGAAAAAGCAGTAAGGGTTAGTCAATTTTCTGTTGAGATTAGAAACGAGTACCCCCGGAAAACAAGTCACAGACTTTAACCTTTCGAGCCAGCTTGCTCGATGTGATTCTCTTTATTCTAGCCTTATCTTCATAAAATCCTTTGTTTAATGTGAATGTGGACATTTAAAACATTTCATGATACACATTTTTGTAAGCTTTTGTATATTTTCTCACTGTTGAACTAAAATAGAACCCACACTCAATAAAAATATTACGCAAGTGATTTTCAAAAAAACAAATAACAGTTGCTTACTTAACAGCGTTACTAGTTATCTCATACGTGTATGCTACAGAGTCGAAATAACCAATCAAACTTCCACATACATTCTCGAAATATAACAGGAAGTGGCGTGGAGATTTTGCGAGACCAGAAGGTGTCACAAATTTGGAAGTAAGGACCACTGATTTAAAACGCACACGGCTCTTTGAATAAACTGAAGGTGTTAGAGAAAATAGAGAATTTCATTAAAAATACTCCTCAAAAAATTTTAAAACAATTACAGCAGCACAATTGTTTCGCCCACGGCTGATACAAACATCCACAGTCCATTGAAGAGCAACGCTGTAACCACAAGGGTTTTACTGCATTTCCGTGCATTGGCAACGCTGATAAAGCAAAACACGAATGTGTGTTTTAATAAAGACAACCACTTCTGCAGTGCTAAGTGAAGCAGGTAAGATAACAAATGCGCTCTCGTTTTGTAAATATTTGATTTGCTTATCTAATATCAAAGTGTTTAATACAGACATTTACTCTCTATAACATCAAGCACTTGGTGAACAGCTGTAACTTCCTGGATCATTTTTCTTCGTACTGCAAATGCCTAGACATCTTCAGTTATTAGCAATTTCGTTTATTTTCTATTTTGGAGCCGGAAAAACAGTCGGTACAGTGACTAGGCTAAAGGTTGGACGATCCGGAGTTTGAATCCCGGTAGGAGCAAAACTCTTCTATCTTCTCCCAAACGTCCAAAAGCCTTCTATTTAATGGAGACAATGGGCTTTTTCCAGGAGGTCAAGTGGCCGGGGTGTGAAGTTAACCACTCACCTCGATCTAATGCCCAATTAAACAAGAGTAGATACATACCTCCAGTCCCATTATATGCCTTCACGGCAAAGACAGAGACAACTATGTCTTTTCATATTTTTATTTAATGACGCTATACCAACTGTAATCGACAGAGAAATCGTGGTGGGGTTATGAAAGATGAGCTGGAAAATTTTTTTTGGGGAGAGGGGGTCGTAATATTTCTTGTGACAATATTTCGACATTTTTTCCGGAATAAACAAAGTTGTAAAAAGTCGAATGGCAGTAATTTCATAAAGAATTGACATATACGCGGATGGACAAGTTTTTGGCTTTACGAGATACTAATCGAAAACTTTGATGGTGTGTCTGAAGAAAAGCGTGTAAATCGTTGAAAATTTACTGCAATCTAGCACAGATTCAATGAAGTGATAGCATGGTGTAACTCTAGACCGTTATCATTGCTAGTGATTAAATACATCAAGCGTGTTATACAACTGTAAACTTACAGCAAAGTTCATTTTACAGAAAGAAAAGGTCTAAAATACAACCAACTTGAATTAGCAAGAGGAAAGAACAAATGTCCTATTTGGGAAGGCATTAAAAGTATCACTTTTGTTTAAGTATGGTGGCTGCTAAGTTATAAACAGAGCAATAGGTTGCATAATGCTCTCGGAGGATCACAATTAGCAGATATTACTGTAATTGCACTCTTCTCGAAAACAGATTTTTCCAGTACTCCATAATACGCAACATATGTATTTTAACTTTTATTTATACATTCTTCTGATCAAGTCCTAGCCAGATACGCCCGAAAATATATTCGGATTCCTATGTAATGTAACCTTAAAACGAACTGACTTCAATAAAACGTGCATTTCTTAATACCCTTATTCTACTAATATTTATCACATAATCCGTAAAATACGCGCAAACCTTCATTTACTCTGTTCAGTAAAATATACCTTAAAATGGACAGCATACAAACTTCTGTTCTTACTATACAGACAGCACATGACATACTTGTATAAATAATTCAATACAATAATATATAATAATAATAATAATACAATTAATTCAGCTAATGACACAAGAAAATTGTCATCTTTCATTGTGAGAAAAAAAATTTTAAACTCTGTAAATTAAGATTTTACTTCTGTAACTTCAAACCAGCTAACAAATGAGCTTCGAACACTTTCAAGGCAAAGGGCCACACCAGTTATTGTGGGCTGGTTCACGGGCCGCACTTTAAAAAATATTAATAACGAGTATACTAACCGCCTAAATGTTTGTGTCATTTTTGTAGTTTACACAAATTTACAAAGGTGGCTGCAGGCCGCGTAATAAACTCCGGCGGACCGCGGTTGGAGAACCATAAGCTAACATATGAGAACCACTGTCCATTAGATGGTTACAACAATCACTTCTTATAAGTTATAATGCTTCTATACTGCATAAAACCATACGTTGGGATTAGTGAACAAGTATAAAAGGACTCTGAACTTATACTTTCATGCCCTTCAAATTTTTCCGATTTAAAATGCATTCTTTCGTTGCACTTCGTAACAATAAAATTATACCTACATTCTATTACCGTGCAGAGTTTTACTGAAGTATTGGTACACGACATACCGTAGTGTGTGACATTATTTACGACATGCAAATCTTTCTGGACACAATATTTACTACCGTATTACAGACATACAGAAATAGGTGACATGTTTCGGTATATTTCATCAAATTCATCTTCACGTCTCTTACAATATAACACATAAAGATTTAATATTCTATTAATTTTCTTCTATACGTTCTTGTGCACGGGAGCTGAAGTTGGCGTTGCCTAAATATTTGGAAATATATCGTCTATTTCTGTGTGCTTGTAATACACTAATAAACGTGTCAAATTATATCCGTATTCCGTAATAAATTTATCGAAACTGAATGTATAGTTTGAGCGTTGTTAATCTTGGGTAGAGGAACACGCAAGGAAAATCTAATAGCTGGTTTTCTTAATTTTCTTCAGAAGTGCAGAGATGTCACTTAATTCTACAGTAGGCTTTGCACAATTTGATGTACTCTGATCCGCCTTCTGTCTTGTTTATTGGAAGTCGAATTTGAAAATATCAGCGTATAGCATTTGAGGTGGAATAAAATTGTACGTAATCAGCACCGTATTATATGAAAATATCCCCAGATCTATATCCAACATTTCCTTATTCAATTTATTATTTCCCTTAATTGATATTGAGAAAATTGTACTTTCAACAAAGAGTAGTCGCCGTGTTAACATGCATTGTGACATGTATTTCTGTTGCTTTACACGCTTTCCCTTTGAAGCCACACAGTGCTGAAGTCATCTCCCTGAAGGCTAGTATAATCATCATGAAAAGTTAATTAACCTTAAAAAACAGAATGACAACTGCATCAGAATATTTTATATCTGCAGCGACTGATGGCAGTTTCAGCGTCCCTAGGCTGATTACAGGCTGATGAAATGTAACCAGCTCTTCATATCTGAACAACAAGTATTTTTATGTAATATGAAAATTATTGTAATAAATGTCTATTGTTATATTTATACATGCTAATCTGGATTATGACAGCGTGTATTCATGTGATTTATAATGTTTCAGGGTTGCTACAATACACAAAGCCGTAAGAAGGAAGGCTGCAATTTACATGTAAATCTTTACGAACATGAACATCTCTAACCACATATGCCTACGTTGTATTCCTTGGAAATTAGCTAACGTTATGCTGAATTAAATACAAGTTTTTACTTCAGTTCGATATTATAATCACATTGGAAAGTATCTTCCACAAAGGTTCTCATAAAAGTACCTGAGTTTTGTAAAATTCGAGTGTTCATCACGGAATTCAAAACTCCCCGCTGCTAGACACTATCTTGATGCAAATTCATCCAGCCCTTACAATCACACAGTGTTCCTCCAAGAATAATTTTAATATTTCCATCCAAACTACGAAATGTAAATTTGTTCCACACACAAATATATGTCTTTAGGTTAAGCAGCCATGAAAATGGACACTATGCATTGTGCGGTTCCGATTACAGCATAATTTCCTAATAAACTAGACACCAGTTTGATTCAAAGTGAATCATTTATGAAAAAGGATACGTCGGACAAGTTACCCGACATCTCCATTCCTGCATCCTTATCTCCGGAACTCACTCGTGGACAGAGAAGAGTATATAATCAGGTTAAACACATTTGCCAAGAAATAATTACTAACGTTAATTGATCACAAATAATAGAATTTTGTTCTTTTTTCATCTTTACCCTACACCTAGTTAAACAGTTATGGTATATAAACATGAAAGTGCACATCTACACTGCCATTTATTATAAACGTCTGATCGTTTCGGCCATACGCCCATCCACAGAGAAGTCTAAATTATACACAGACATAAGTAATTAAGGTAAGTACAAACATAAATTCTTCCTGGTGAACTTATTAAAATGTGACTCAACACTGATAGTACATACAGCATCGTTAAATAACATACAAAGAGAGAAATTACGCAATTTTTGCATTAAAACCTTTCATTTCCAGAGTTCCTTTTGCAATTCAGAATAAAAGATTCTGCTACTAACATTTTATTGATGAACCGGTGGATATTTCTTTTATTCTTTCCTCATTCGTGAGGCTGATTGCTTTTATTTCGCGTCTTGTTAACAATTTTACGTTTCTCAAATCCATAAAATTTCGTAACTGGCACCAACTTCTTTTATTGTAATGCCATTCCCTTCCACGGTTCCTGAGGGGAAAAGGATCTCTGAAAGTTCCCCACAAAAGCAAGGTAAAAATACAGCGTCATAGAAGGAAAATATGATCGTAATATGGAATAAATGTACAGAATCAATACACTCTTAACATTCTAAGTTCTATATAACTTACAGTAATTCTGTCATGGTCGTACAGGGTTGCATAAAGTAAAAAATATGAACTCTGTAATGGCAGTGGTAACAATGATTGGGCATTGCGTTTTAAGCAGTTCATCAGCACACTTACTATACTGTCCCTTGCATAGGAAAATATCTGCCACAGAAGTCTTTACGAAATATAGCATTAGATAAATGATAAAATTATCTTTTTGATGCTAGGGACAGGGTTAAAAATTGAGTCTTTTCACAGCGGTCCATATTGACGTTGTGTTACCTGGGTTATGTCACCGTGTAATCTGATAGGTGATTACTATGCCGGTGGAACCAGCTACGTCTAACTTCATGGTAGAGGGAACCGGCAGGTTCCTCCGATGTGTTAGTAACCATCTACATTGTTACACGGCCTCCCAAGCCAAAAGACATACCCAATGTATAGGCAGTTCATCGTGTGTTTTTATTTACACGACAAAGAGATCAGTGGACCAATGGAAGTATATTAACGATAAGTTGTTAAGGTAAAGTCACTTATGAATGTAGACAACAGAAAACTTATCAATGTCACGATGCAACAAACACTACGAACCTGTACATAATAAAATGCAGACTTATAAATTAAAAAAAAAATGAGAAACAGTAGACATCAATAATCCATTATTTGGTTACGAGCAACATGTTTTGTGGAAGAAATTTTAATAAACTTTTCAGTCCTGTTGTACGAATAAGTACATACCTTGGTGTTAGGGGAGTTTGGTTCAGGTTGTGTTATGGGTATGCAAACTACACAGGAAGCGACAGTCACAGTAGCTGACAAATATTAAAGCAAATAGTAAACATAATGTTTACAAATATATCCTTATTAATAAATCCAGCAAAGTGGTGTGTGTTCTACAGAACATTATATATAAAAAATTCGAAACATATGATACGTATAAAACCGTCAGTCTGGCTAAGTCAGCATCTCTTACGCAATGAAATAATAAACTGGCGATTTAGAAGGTGAAATAGGCCAACCTATCAAGAGACTCCTACATTTAGTCTAACACACACAGCACCAAATCACATTAGGCCTACTGGACCTTCGTTTGCTTCCCCATCTAAACACAGGCCTAGTATAATAAGGACCAAACCAGTTTTATTCGAATCCCGACTATCTACATTAAGCATTTCTGCTACATTAACTATTTCTGCAAGCGCTGACTCAGCTGACAGAGTCGAACATGCCGTCAAGTCGGACCGACCCATAACGCATAAATTCATTTCACGGCTGGCTGTCTAGAAAACTCACTGTTACCTACAAGACACCTGCACGGGTGCTGCTGGTTTATACACAGCTGTTTTATTTATTCAGTTTCAGCAAATTCTCTGGCCAGAATTGTGCCTCAAAATTAGAGAAGTTCCATGTAAAATAACAGAGTCTTAAACTACATTACCAACGCTCATAAATCTCGCATTCTCACAAATGAAGCCATGTTTTGACACTTGAAATCTGTGAACAGACTTCATACATTCAAACAAGCATAAATAGCAGGTGAAGTCTGCATTATTTCTATCACAACAGAATCATGCCAAAGAGCTTTTCGCTGCTCTCATTACCCGTACCCATATAATATACCCTAAATTCCCGCGCGGCTGGTCTGCTTCGACTACTCAGATACGAAGTGGAAGGCATAACAATCTCTCGAAATATCAAAAACTATTTACCTAAACACATACCGTAACATCCCAGAACATCTTCATTATGGATTAACTTACCCTCCAGTAGGGAAAAAGTTTGCGGCTCTTTCGTAAAACTTGAGTGTCATGATAAGTGTTTAAATGTACGTAACAATCGGTGATATGAAAATAATGATTAATAATAACACAATAAACCCATAGAACCTTTTTTCTTGTACTACTGTAAAAAAAATTGTGTATCTCGAAAAAAATCCAGTAAATTATAAGCTTGTGTATCCTTGTCCTCTTCAGTTCTTTCGGCAATGTTTCTACTATTTTATGCGTTATTAAAGGCAGTTTTATATTCCACTCATAGGTAATTGTACATATGTAAATAACAGAGAAACGAAAGGTTTATTTTACTATCACATCACGTGAAAAACACCATTTTTTAACAGGCAACAACTGCCTGTAGCAGTTAAGACCCATAAAACTGACTAGTAGTTTTGGAGTTTCACAGAACATTTAATAAACCGACTACGTGGTCCACTATTTATCTCTGACCATATTACACCCCATGTATTTAATTTATTAAAGCCTGTGTTTCGCCGAAATTCGACGTACATTTCAGACAATAAGCTAAGATGCATCAAGCATTGTAAAATTGTAAATTACCAAGATTACACATTTTCACGGCTGCTTGTATCCATATCATTGTCTTTTGTAATTATATCGTGTAGTCTCTTCGTTTTATGTCAAACTTCTATCGAAAATTTGGTGGTACCACTCATAAGACTGGTGTCAGAACCCAAGAATTTATAATGTGAACTATTTACTTAGTCCCCAATTAAAACGTCCATAAAAATTCCTCTCGGGCTGAAAGCTGCAAGTTGTTCAAATCAACCGACGATTCATAGGCCGACTCCGTCTCCATCATCAGGCTTCATGGAAATGATGGAGACGGAGTCACTCTCTGAAACATCGGTGGATTTGAAGAACTTGAAGCGGATGTCAGCCCGAAGGGATTTATTGAATTTTTTTTGCACTAACATGCCAGTGCATCAAACGCAGTGTTGTATTTACATTTTCATTACAGACAACGGAGCGAATTTTAAACATTAGCCCTCAATAACACAAACTGTTTCTCGTGAAAAAGACTAATTATTTACAATCATAATCTTGCAAATTTAATGATCAACGTGACGATTTGTTCAGCGGGAGGAGGATTCGACAGAAGTTACAGAATCCTTATTTTCGTACGTTTCTAAAATTAAGCACCTAGCTAAGTAAAAAAAACCCTCTTCGCTGACAATTATACGTTTTCTACAAAACCGAAACAGTGTAAATCAAAAGTACATTACGGTTACCATTGCTTCATTTACACAGTGCAAAATTCGTTAAGTACTTCAAAACCGGTAAAATTCCACTCCATAGGGCTCTGACGATGGTATATGACTCATTGACAGAATCATTTTTGCACTTAGTCCACTGTTTAATTTTTAACGCAGCACGACGTTTCGAAAGTTGGCTCTGCTTCCGTCTTCAGGTAAGGAAAACACCTAATCTGGTGGACCCTTTAGATAGACCTATTCTCAGTCAAGGGGTCCAATATATTAAGTGCTTTCCTTGCCTGAAGATGAAAGGAGAGCCGGCTTCCGAAACGTCGTTATTCATTAAAAATTTAGATGATGTACAAAGCCCAAAAAAGAAATCTATGTCAGTGGTAAAATTCTATTATAGGAAGGCTTTACATAAAAGTCTATTTTTCTATGAAAATAAATTGTAATTTGAAATGTACGAAAATTCTTATCACTACTGTTCGTGCAGTGAAACAGGAAAATATTTTAACAAACCAAGAAATGTTCAACTTCATTAGTATTAATTCCGTTGTGAAAATGTCCTAATATATCAAGTGAAACGATATTTTGCACCAACCTCATTATTTTTACTCAACCATATAATTTTGTGACGCGTAACATGTTAAAGGTTAGTACCTTTGATGAGGCTATTAGTACAGCAACAGTATTACCTTGTCATACTGTACCTAATTTCCTGTTACGTATTTGTTACGTATGAACTGTTTGGAATAAAAATACTGTCCAAATATAGCAGCATTCATTATACTTGTGATGTCGAGCTATTTACCTTCGTATCCACTGATGTGTTATTCTGCTTAAGGACAACGAATAACCAATAAACAACTCACTGCCTTACAAACACTGGCACACTTAAGAATGCCTTGTAGACTGTTCTCGAATATTCACTCACAATCAAATGGAGACTCCACTGGACCACATGGGAGCCATGCTGCTTCTCCACACTCATATAAGTTTAACATCAGCACAAAACGAATGTCAGTCGACGAAGAATAGAGAACATTCAATAATTTTATAGGGTATACACTACATTAACCTTACACAATGTTAAATGCGACACGCGCCTCCAAACAATACCGTAACAAACTACGAAGCCGTGAACGATACATCGATGTGTCCCGTCTAACGTACACACACCGTCCTCCACTCAGACCAGCACTACAACAAAAACATTTTCCCCCCACTAACACACGACAACCATGCTGTGTTTAGTTCAGAAATGAACCGTCATGCGCTCTTCAGCTCTTGAGTCTATCAGCACCATCTTTTGTAAAACAGTGAAAGCATTTCATGTCGTCAGAATAATCTGTGCCAGTGCAAAGATGGTATAAATAAATAAGTAAATTGGATCTCTTCAGGTCTTAGTTCGCTACACTAAGCATAAATTCTTTCCTTACAGGAACGTAAAAAATTGCGTGCAGTAACATTATGAACTTTACAGCAGGAGGTGTCGGAATGTCTTTAATTTACCGGCAACTACGTAATTATATTATACGTAGTTCATTTTTGTGGTGGTAGTAGTAGTAGTAGTAGTAGTAGTAGTAGTAGTGGTAATGGTATAGTAGTAGTAGTAGTAGTACATAGTTTATCAGCAGTGGTGGCAAATTATTTTTTCTAAAGTATTTTTCCTTCAATATTGTTGCTAATACTTTTTTACTTCGCTAGGCTACGAAGACAGGATTGACTTTGGAAAGGAAAAATGTAAGTGGCGGGAAAGTAATGCGGGAGAAAGTAAAGAATATAAATAAAGGGAAGGGATACGGGGATGGAAGAAACATGGCGAGAAAGTTTTAGCTTTAAAGAGTGGGAAAAGGCAAGGAGCGAGGAATGTCGATACGGCGGACAGACGGAAGGGATGTGAAAGTAATAGAGGAGGGAATGAGACAAAGGCAAGGAAATTATAAAAGAAGGCGGAAAGTGAAAGAGGGATGGCGACAGGAGAGTAATTATTTTCTCCATCACCGTTGACAGATCATGCTCTCGTATAAAAATACCCACTTTCATCGATATCTTCAGCCAGTGCAGAACGCACAGTCGTGTAATGGTCCTGTAACACGAGTTCTGCAGATCCCCAGCATAGGGAAAAGAATTCTGTGTTGTATAGGTTCAGTAAGGATAAGGTTAAATTACATTTACACATTAAGAGACAGGGTCTTACCGTAGGTCTGCCCAGTCGGAGTCCGTCGATGCCGGTGCTGAGGTGCTCCTACAAGGTAGGCTAAGCCGCGGCATTATCTTCAACGTGATTGGGCGCCGTCTTCGCAAAGAATAGTCTGGAACACCAAAATCATGATGCTGTCATGTCAATGTTTTCTGTTTAATACTTCTTGACAAACAAATCTTGGGCTCCTGTACTAATATAGCACAATTTCATTTCTGTTGAAACCCAGCTTAAACATAGGGATGGCCATACATTTATTTTATTCTTGATATCAAACACGGGGGTTGGCCTCAACAAAAATAATGCGTGATTCTCAAGGAGGTATCTTAATCATAACATAGAACATTCAACAACTAATATTCCACAAATCAACATGAAGAATTTCGTCCTATTTTCATTTTTTACAGACGTCATAAAGCAAAGTTAAATAAATTAATATAAGAATTAAAGTGACAGAGACAAGAATATGAATGACAAAAATTTGGTGGGGGAGGGTTTTAAACTGTAAGTTAATGGGTGAATTAGTATCTGTTCCAACAGGTACATTTTAAACCGCAAACATCACCAGTTAATTGTCCCTATGGTGACATATGGGGTAGGGGTAAAAACACAGTTTCACTCATTCTTAACCTTAGCGTTAGGTGGACTTTATTGGTAATCCTCAAGCCCCAGCCGTTTTATCCCCGAGGAAAGGGTCCCTGATACCCATTGAATAAGAAACCAGATGGGACCCAGAGCCATTCTGAACGCACTAGAAAAGGGAAAAATCTTTGTCCCTATCCAGAATTGAACCATGCTTGTAATATTAGTCGCTAGGTCAGTGTCACAGCTTCATCAGTTTATCAAGGAAAGCTTATCCTACAAAACATTACTCCTTTACACAAAATATCCGTCATAATGTAAAGCTTCTAATAGAAATAATGCCCTAGTTCATTACAATTAATTAAGAATAAGGATATGTCGTTATTTATAAGAAGTGTAATATCTGCATTGTTTGTTAACTCATTAAAGGCCAAAGATAATCTGAATAATATAAAAGTCTTGCTTATACCTCACACAAAAATGTGAAGTTGCTTTCGTTAAGGATGTTCAGGAAGCTTGTCTTTCGGTTGAGAAAAACTGGAAAGTAACCAAATGCTCTCCAGACAAAACGTTTTGAGTTGTTTAACTTTAAACCAGACGGCACGTATGATTCACTATTCAATGGATGATTAACTTATCAACTGTAGCGTTGTATCTTTATTGTTGATCACCTTTCCTCGAGTACTAACTTTTACGTGACATAAACTACTACAGGCTAGTGAGACAAAATGCTTCACAAATAGTCTGTGAGATAAACACTAGATACTAACACGATGCCAAGTCACCAGACTTGAAGAAAATAAAGTGTATTCTGCGTGATCTAGACTTTCTAAAAAGAAGTCCTTTTAGATAAGAACATTTTTAAATTCAAATTAATCATAAGCATCATAAACACTTCCAGGCACTGGAGTAAAATAAACAGAACAAAGATTCGCTGTGCACCTATACTATGAAAGATAAAACCGCCCCATTTTAGGTGTGTTCGCAAAAATTGCTAAAAGTGACTATTAGCTTCGTCATGTTTGTCTGTCTGTCTATATGTCTGTGTATCTGTCTGTCTCTCTGTCTGTCTGTCTACCTTACACACGGAACAACTCTGCTCCCACTGTACGGATTTTCGCGAAATTTGATACTTGGGAGATTTTTCAAAAATATGTCGAGAAAATTCAAGTCACATTAAAATCTGACAAGAATAACGGGTACTTTATATGAAGACCTATGTACATTTATGTTAATATCTCGCTGAATTATTCTTAGAATAAGAAATGTTTCAGGCAAACTTTGTAGAGAAAATCAAAACCCACATTTTATGTTCAAAGCACTTTTTCCGAAAATCGTGCAGTTTGTGAGATAATGTGGAATAATATGGTAAATCCAGACAGGCCAAATATGGCACTAGAATACCGCGCATGCGCTTCGCATGCCGGATAACTAAGGCAAGAATACAGACATACACTCAAAATATGCTATACGAGTATCTACGGTAAAAGTGTTTATGCGAACGCACCTCAATGTTACGTTATAATGCATTGCCTTTCTTGTTTGTATTAATGTTACAACGGCCTAAAATGTTTCTTACATATTTAAGTAGTACTTAAATATATACGTCTACCTTAGGCTGTTTTACACACTAAGAATTTTGAATTATATTCCATCCTCTACGATAGGCGCACTGTGGCTTCTGACTCACTCTGTATCAACTTCTCATTGTGTGGTGTTCTGCGTCACAAACCAATAAGGGTATTTTGCAATAAAATGAAACCATCCAGTTAAATTTGCTTCAGAAGCGAAAAGATGTAACTTTTATCTCTGAAATGAAAAAATACCCTTCTACGGACGGTTTCTGGATAACAAATATCACCTCCCCGGCTTTTCCCTCTTTTCTCCGTTTCTGGTACGGTTGGCTGGGTACATATAACCTTTGTCATCGTGCAAAAAATATCATGTTTTCCGCTGCCCTTTTAGTTCTCACCATTTTAATTGGAAAATAGCTCTATTTAGATACTGCATACAAAATACTAGCTGCAAAGGTGAAACGCTGAGGTCATCCTGACCTCAGAATTTACCTAAATCTCATATCAACAAATCACTTTGAAAAGCTATAACAAATCACAAAATCAGGCAGCTGTATCCGCACCCTCAATACCTCCTCTGCAATCAAAATTAACTGGCCCCAACAATGAACAAATACCTGAAAATGTAAGTCCAAATGACTGCACAATCTGCTCGAGGATAAACAGACAAGAAAACTTCAACAGACTTCTAATTTTCCAGACGAATATGTAGTAAGCAATTACTAGACTCGCAAGGTTATTGCCAGACCGGTATGAACACTATCAAAAGTCATGTCAGTAGGCAAGTACGTAAATGACACATTAAAAGTTAAGTTCAGTGACAACACGCGAATAATACAGCAAAGACAATATATCTTCAAAGAGGGAAAATATGAAAAGAATTGTAGTCCTCTTGTCGGACTGACTTTGTAAGTCCTCATGTCGGACTGACTTTGCAAGACAAGGCCTTCCAGCTAAGAAAAATTCACAGCTTATGCAACAATGAATACAATAGTTATATCAAGCTAAACTTCAGAGGGCATACGGAATCATCCAGTATATTGGCAGCATCAGGCTAAACTTCAGAGGACATACGGAATGATCCAGAACATTGGCAGCATCAGACTAAACTTCAAAGGGCATACGGAATGATCCAGCATATTGACAGCATCAAACTTAACATCAGAGGACAAGCGGAATGATCAGTACATTGGCAACATCTGGCTAAACTTCAGACGACGAGCGGAATGATCCAGCATATTGGAAGAATCAAGCTTAACTTTAGAAGACATGCGGGATGATCCAACATATTGGCAGCGTCAGGTTAAACTTCAGAGGATACATGGAATGATCCAGCACATTGGCAACTTCAGGCTAAACTTCAGAGGATACATGGAATGATCCAGCACATTGGTAACATCAAGCTAAACTTCAGAGGACATGCGGAATGATCCAGCATATTGGCAGCTTCAGGCTAAACTTCAGAGGATACATGGAATGATCCAGCAATTTGGCAGCATCAAGCTAAACTTCAGAATACGTGCGGAATGATCCAGCACATTGGCAACTTCAGGCTAAACTTCAGAGGATACATGGAATGATCCAGCACATTGGCAACTTCAGGCTAAACTTCAGAGGATACATGGAATGATCCAGCACATTGGCAACATCAAGCTAAACTTCAGAGGACATGCGGAATGATCCAGCATATTGGCAGCTTCAGGCTAAATTTCAGACGACATGCGGAATGATCCAGCACATTGGCAACATCGGCTAAACTTCAGACGACATGCGGAATGATCCAGCACATTGGCAGAATCAAGCTTAACTACCATTTTCAGCAACCAATTTCTTGCTATGGTGATGCTCGTAACTTTTCCCTGTTACTCCAGTCAAAAGGTTCGTCTCTGAATAATCAAAGCTACTCACATAATTCGCTTTCCTGGTAGTCTGTCCGTCAGTGACCCACCGTGTGGCACCATTGCACAGCAGGTGCGCGTTGTTAATGGATACTGCTGACGAATCTTCTTCGCACTTCGTCTCTGATAACCCCTCCCCCCTCTTCCCAACTTATCCATACGTACAGAGAGATATAACATATCGTGTTCCCGAGGGGAAAGAAGAAGAACTTGGCGGGTGTAGTTTCGTTTATCGACATAACGGCCAGCATAACAGCTGATAAATGAGAGGTTACAAAGGGCTCTCATTTGCTGGTCATCTCTTATTACAAACGGTATCAGCATGCTTGTGAAATGCATTCAGTAGAACAACGGGAGCTCATTTACAATACATTTGGAAAGTGTGCGTGATGGAAAGATTGTCGCCGAAATTTTCTCGTGTCAACAGTGAAAGTAAAAGGAACCGTTTTCCCTCTCCACCCCTTGAAGTTATACAGGAGGAGTACATTTATGGCTCCACTCATTCTTAACGTTAGCAACAGACGGAAGTGAGTGGTCAATTCAGTCGCTTGCCACTTTACGCCCGGGACCGAACCGTGGTAAGCATTGGATAGGAGGTTTTGTGGGTCCCAGAAACCGTTTGGAAGTTCTGGCGGAGAGAACAATATGTTGCCACTGATGAGATTCGAGCCCCGGATCGTCAAACCTGTATCCTAGTCGCTATATCGACCGATATCTCGGCTCCTCCCCGTGTCAACATTGCCGCGTAAAATGAGAATACACAGAAAAGTAAAAAAAAAAATTGGAATGACAGGCTCGCTGTTGGACAAAAATAAAATAACAAAGATTGGTTTTCTCAAATGAGGCATTGTTTCTTAAAGTAGGAAGGTAAAACCCCGAAATAACAGGTACTGATTCTGCAACAATACAACGAATTTCGTGACGTTGCTTTTCGTGGTCTTAGAGTTGGAGTCTGGCGAGCAGTGAGTGTGGGCAAAAACAGGGTGCTCGTGTTAGGTTACATCAATCCTGATAGCAATACTCAGGAAGTAAAAGAAGGAGAGATGATTTAGAAAAATCCACTTTCATAGCAAGACTTTCAATGAGACCTGCGCTCTTCTGGGATATTACGCGGCGTCGTGTAGTAATTGTTTACCGACGTTTCGGGACAACGTATCGATCCCGTCTTCACGGGTCAAGACTCCCGAGACCCTTGACCCGTGAAGATGGGACGCCGCATAGTATCCCAGAGGAGCGCAGATCTCATCAACATCGCGGCGGAAGCCTGAAATTAAGACTTTCAATGAAAATTTTCGAGGGGAACTCTTACTTCATAGTATTTCAAAGCAAGAGTTTCATCGTGTTTCGAGAAATATTGTTAGAATGCGAGAGGCTTGCTTAGAAACTGGAGGTCGGAATTTCTATAATTGTCTGTGAAATAAGGTTAAGATTAACTACTGGCAAGCTTTGATTTCGACAACGCGTGCGTGCCATCTGCCGTGTTTAGCGACACGAGAAAAAGTACTCCCTATATTGTTCCTCCATTTGTGATCATCCCAGAATTAATACACAGTGGCCAACCTTGTACCGTACTAAAGTACATGCAATATAGTACATTAATTAACGTCACTTCGTAAAGACTTATTAATTTTTCTTGTACACATTTCAAGGTTGTACAACAATAATTGACAGTGATGTACTTCACGTTACGCCTGGTGGATAATTCTAAAAACACGAAACAAATGTCAAGATAAAACTTCAAGTTAAACCACAACCGTTTCTTTCCATATACTTCAAAATTCAGTAGTCTTTAACATTCCTGCCATTCGATCCTACATTGATACTGTACCAGCAGCCGACAGCGTCGTTAAATACATCACACAAATTGACAAATAAATAATCTTCGAAGATACCGCAAACAAAATTAACCTAACAACACGTATAAACAACAACTGTTCAACATCAATTATCAAAAACCGAATTAACTAATGCGTACTCAAGAAATTTGCCTCCTGCGGAGTTTAAATTTTCATTGCTCTGTTCATAAGATACAGTGACTGATCCCTTTTCTGAGCAACACAAAATCATTCCACATCGTCACACCTACTCGAAGATCCGCTTTGATAATATTCTCCCACATAGACCCAAATCTCTTCCCTTCGAGGTTTCTGATTAAAATTTTACATAAAATTCTCATCTTTCCCATGCCGACAATACGCCCTCATCCTTCTACTCCTTCTTCATCTGGTCACCCTGATAATGTTTCAACAGTACAAATTATTACCACAAAAAATTCTAAACCAAAATTATCCGCCAGTAAACGTTTCAGTGGATTTTCTCATTAGCCATTCAGTGACATTAATAAAAATGTCTTTGAACAAACAAGTGGCTACAAATTTATAACAGAAATTAGATGTCCTTAAGGAGTGCAGGTACTTCCTGCAAGAGACGCGAAAGTTGCGATCTGAAGGGCAATGAAAAGCATAACTTAAAAAGGGTTACGTTACTTTAAAACTTCTTTATTCTTCTGAGAAGGATGGCCGACTCTTGTTATATCATTTTGAAAGAATTTTAATCCTTCATTTCTCCGAATTCTATCGGACAGCAATGGCCTCTACGGTACCTAGGTTATTGATCACCAATTGGTAATTATTTTATATCACGTTTCAAAATTAAAGGTAAATTTAGAGGCTTGTGTAAGATACATTGACCTTCGGGTGGGGTATTTTAGAAAACATTTTAAATTATTTCTAAGCTGAGATCGAGATATATCGTTTTCCCTTGAGAACTGAATTTATTCTATATGTCAAGCTGTGAGTGAAACAAATGGGTCCTGCCATCTTGCCAAAATTGACTTTAAATATTCATGGCTTTTATCGATACAAATTATAGATGACGTTTTAACGTGAGAGTAACCACTGCAAAACGGCGGACGTTAGCGATCGTTTGGCAGCGATATCGTCCACTATAAGGCGAGCATTCCCGCGTTAAGGAAACCACTCTGCTGTATATTGAAACAGAAATATACAAAAATGTTTTTATAAACACTAGCAAGGAAATATTAATAATCTCTTGCATAAAGAGAGAATTATCCTCCCTCATATATCAACACGACAATAATGTTATCGCAATACGGAAACTGTGTGAGAGAAACGAAACCAGTTGTGTCGTGTAGCGAGGGAGAATCAAACATTTCTCCAGTTTTAGGCAACACAGCCTCTTTTACATTGTAAAATAAGTCCTTGGGGAATAACCACTTTTTTGTAGCAAAGAGTACGACATTTTCTTGAAATTGTAGCACAGTTTTTCGGAACGCAATCTTGCCAAACTAGTCCGAATTCTGTGATCGGTTTTACGACGTGAAAGGTAGGAAAGTGTTCGTTTGCAAGCCTATTCTTTTTAAATATTCTTCAGCATAATTCTAAAAGCAATTTTACGCAATGGAAGCCCATAGGCTCTTTAAATATCCTCAAATGTAAAAAGTAATTAAGAAGATAAATAAGGAAGGTCCGTAATTCCGAGCATAACTCATAAAAGCTACCGTCCTAATCCACAGGGTTCAACTTCTATCAATTGAATTACTGTTATCTTCATTTTATGTGTATTTAATTACTCAAGTACAGAGTGCGACTACCTTAAGCTTGTATATACTTCATATAGGATATGCAGGTATATTTATGATCTGTCCCTGAGCCAAATTTGATGCCTATCTTCAATGGTTCATTTTTATCACCTTAAAAACGAAAGCTGAAATACCGTCACAACTCAGAAAGTCGTGCTTTTCTGATGTTAACAGCAAGTTACAGTGTTTGAGTGGCCTGCAATGGCACAACTTAATATCAAGCTTCGTGGTGAATATCTGCCAACTGTTTCAAAATTTGGAATGAAACATACACATACATCATGGCCATGTCATGTTTAAACTGCTATATTTCCGTTATGCTTTAGAGATATGTATGCTGAATATATTTTAAAATCTACGCAAAAGTTTCTCCTCTTCCAATAAACTATACAGTCGGAACAACAATGGCATTGTACGTTTGTGTACCCTTTTCATGGTTTGCATATCAACTGCCTGAGGCTGCCTAAATGTAACGGCACAGCCACGTAGCAGTGAAACATAACTTACAGTAAAATAAAATGAGAAACTGTTGTGCAGACTGTATAATGTATTGAGACTACAGTGACCTCATTTGCCTATGTTTCTGTTTTCCAATTTCAGGAAGAAAACTAGACCAAACGTAAGTACATACTGTCAAAATGTGAGCTCGTACCTGAAACTGAACACAGAGAGTTTCTGGCGGCGAAGGTGTGAGGTGACAGAAAATCCGAAGACGTCGCGCCGCTGGTGGTGCAAGGAGGCGCTGCCATCTGTGGTTCTTCTCGTGTAACTCGGAACTGGATGCCGCTGCACGGCAGTTTATCGAACATCTCGCGTTTGAGCATCGTGACCGATAAAGAAAGAAATTAATACGAGAAAACACACGAGGTCTTACGAAGACTGATTACAACGTTAGGAAAAAGGACACTACACGAAAATTACTGTGTAGCTTGTGTTTTGCAAAATAATTATTTGTTCCAAACAAGCCTGTTTCTTTACATGCATGATTGTTGAAAATATGATGTTACTGGTGTTAATACTAAGATAACAGGGTTCACGCACACCTTAAATTAAAATAACTTATATTATCGCGTCAGAGAAACACAAGCGAACTCATTCTCATTCATTTTTATACAGTTTTAAATGTTCTTGAAAATGTTCGTTCATGCGTCGTAAAGCCGCAGATCTATTAAATTTAATCTTAATCCCGTTCGAAGCTACTTGAACTTAAAGAGGTGTAATGAAACGACACTTCAACTGCTTTTTGCTGACACTATTCCAAAACACTTTACTCTGAAGTCTCCAAAAGCTGTTATAACACTGTCAGTTTAAAATCCTTCGTCTAAAAGTTATGTATTTATTTTTCCAGTTACATTAATGAATGTTGTTAAATTCGTCACGACTGTACGATGATTGCATAATCCTCACGTTCTGTGCTGCCACCATCACCAACATGGAACCTGAAACAAACAAACAAACAAAACATTTAGTAATGCAGAGATAAGACAGCAATGCCGTCTGTAAGCTAATTAATAACTTAGAACCAGCTGATTCTACCCTCAATGGGCAAGCCTAATTTGATCCTTCCTTTAAATATTAATGTTTTTTGTAGTCATCTAGTGCCAAAATTCATAACTACGATCTGTCTTAACTTAATCCACACTTCGCGCAGTGAGGTTTATTTTATAAGACATTTAGGAGAAGAATGCACGCTTTCGATACTAAAGTTATGTACCGTAAATGAACTGTTCTGAAATCTCTATAAATGCAAGAGATTTTGTATTAATGAAGTATTTAACACCAAATTATTTAACAAATAAAAAACGCGTAGTATGACGGGGTTAACATAACACCCACACCCCAATCGAGCCATCTCTCATCAGGCGTTTCTTCCTTCATAATGATTGATGAAGTCACTATAATGCTGTTTATTCATTACTATTTTCTTGCAACCATGATTGAAACCACCACTTTGAGGTTGGAAAGGTGAAACACGTAACACGAAACAAAACACTGCACAACTGCAGTTGTTCTGTAACTCAGAACTTAACATTTTCATAGCTTCTTCGCTGAGTGAGCTCAATATAAAGTTGTTTCGCACAAATTTAAAAAAAATTCAGAAACACTCGAATGAAATATTTTGTTAATTAGCAATTTGTGCAGTTTATAAAAAGGCGAATTTTCGAGTTGGCTACATATATCGATATCCTATACACGGACAACAACAATCGATAGTTGTAAATAGACCTTAAGGAAAATAGAAGCTACTGGAAATTGAAAGAAGCACTGGATCGCACTCTGTGGAGAACTCACTTTGGAAGAGGTTATGAGCCTGTCGCAAGAGAGAGTACGTGATGATGATGATGATGATTATGATTATGATGATGGTGACGATAAGTCGTAAATACCACCCCATAAAAGAACAGACAGACAATGTACGTATAACGTATCATTGAGGCGCGTTCGTGTAAGTATTGTTGCCGTGGAAAAACAATAAGTATTACATATTATGAGCGCGTGTCTGTAGCCTTAGTTATCCAGCATGCAAAGCGCATGCGCCGTATTATATTGTCATCTGTGGCCTTTCCGGCTGTACCATATTTTTCCACATTATCTCATAAACGGCACTATTTTCATAAAAATGTTTTGAACATAAAACATGTGTTTGATTGTCTCCACAAAGCTGTGTGAAACATTCCTCTTCCTAAGAAAAATTCAGCGAGATATTGTCACAAATGTACATACGTCCTCATATAAAGTACCGTTATTCTTGTCAGATTTTAATGAAACGTGAGTTTTCTCGACTTATTTTCGAAAAATATTAAATATCCGTCCAGTGGGAGCCGAGTTGTTCCATGCGGACGGACAGACGGATAGACATGACAAAGCTAATAGTAGCTTTTCGCAGTTTTGCGAAAACCCTTAAAAATCACATTTAACTTCAGCTGTTAAATATGATTTAAAGACACAGTTTCTTTAATAAAAACTCTTATGCTTCTGTGGCTAGCGTTACATCACTGTCACCATTATCATCATGACAGTTATGACATCTTATTGTTTATTTTCAGTTTATTAGCGACGCTCTCACAAATTCAAGTTATACAGAATCTAATAATCGAAGGTTTATAACAGAGTGAAAAGTAGGTGAAAGAAAGCGATCATGGCCTAAATTATGATTTCATCCCGATTTCTGCTTGTATGGCCGAGTAAAACCACGAAATACGTCAGTTCGGGTAGTTGGGGTCCCAGTCGAAATTCGAGACGGTCATATCCCGAATTCAAGTTATAAGCTTAACAACTTGAGCCAAATATGCTCAGCGTGCGTGGTGGTGGCGGTGGCGGTGATTATTTTTGCATTCAGAATTATATATAATCACAGGAGTCTCGTAAATTCAAATTAATTACGAATATTGTTTAGGAAAATAAAAATGTGGCCTTGAAAAGTAGGCGTGTTGATATTTTGTTGAGTCTCTCCAGATTCTCTTAGCTTTAGTCTATCCATGACGCCTTAACATAAATGCAATTTATCCTACAGAATATTCAAATGCAAAAGAGACTATGAAATGAAAATCCCTACGACCTTCAACACCGAATTAATACTGAGTTAAGTCTGCAAACTCCAGTAGTCCAGATGCTGTATGTTGATAACAGTTCTAGAATTTGATACTGTCATGCTACAGATAGCGTTGTGTATGCTGATCTTTTGACTGAATTCATAGTACTGAATGCCTGTTAGGTAAAAGCCTTTCCTTCGTAGTCTGACCTCTTCTACCTACTCGTTGCAGATGTAGAGGGCTATTGTTGCACCTTATCACACAAAATCAAACACATACACACACTCGGTAGGACTCCCCTGGACGAGCAATCAGCCCGACGCAGAGGCCTCTACCTGATCACACACAACATTCACAACAGACAGACATCCATGCCCTCTGGTGGCATTCGAACCCGCAAACCCAGGAAGCTAGCGGCCGCAAGCCCGCCCCTTAGACCGCGCAGCCACCAGGATCGGCTTGTTAGAAAAAATCCATCTGTATGACACAATATAACCTTCATTTATTGCACAGGTTTTTCAGATTAACTTTCAGTAAGTGGTATTAATGTTGGTATGACGAACCACTGGTGATTTAAAAAGCATGCCTCAAGGTGATTCATTAAACTAATTGAAACGTGTCGAGTGAATAATTTAAGTAACAAATAAACCTTACATATATGTGCTTTAGATGGTACAAGTACTAATGATTGCATGCTAACATGTTTTGTAAATCACTTGAGGTTTCCCAGTTAGCCACTCCAATTACGGCACACACTCCAGCCAACCCAAGCTCAATTATCCATCATTAAGAGCTGTGGAACCAATATTAACATGTGTCGTCATGCAAACACCCGGAAATTGTATTAAATTTCTTTCCATCAATTAGCAGTCTATAGAGTCGCCACAAGCATTCGCTAATCTTGTACAGAGGATGACACACTTCACTGCTCACATCAGGTTTTAAGCACGGCCTCGCTGGCAGTTCCTGTGTACGGGATTCAATACGCGTTAGGATAGTGGTCTTCATTGTTTGTTGATGTGCCCATTTGAGCTTGCTGAACAATCAGTCGCATACATAAGTGGATTATTTTAACAACTGTAATTATGTTGCTTTATTTTGTTGTTATCACCACCACCATCATCATCATCTTCATAATTTCCATTATCATCTTCATTATCATTATCTCTGGATAGGATTTGAGAGTATCATAGTGGTGAAAAATTAAATTGTGGTCCTTTGGTTTGTGACACCGTGTAGTCTGGTACACGGAGTAAATACGGATGAGGCAGGTTTCTCCGAAACACCAGTACTCACCCACTAGCCATACTGTGGTGTTATAGTCAAGTAGGCCACCATGAATAGCACTGTTTTGTTTCCGGTGCTTCTCCCTTTGACCAGGAATGGTAACCACTTTTCTGGTTTCAGGCTTTCTAAAGTGCATGCCTAATCAAATACGGCAGTTCTGCGTGATGAGTTTATGGAATGCCGACTCTGGGGCCCACTCAGCCTCCTATTCAATGGGAAACGGGAGCTCTTTGCAACGGGATGAATCAATGGAAAGATAAAGCTGAGCATTCACCTGCAGCTAGTGCTGAGTGCTTAGTTACACACAGGGATAATTTTGCCTTCCATTTAAGGAATTCTGACCCGGATCAAACACAAATATTAATTTTACGCCATCCAACCCGTTGTGTATAGAAAATTACATAAATAACACTACGTATTCCGTCTGACACAACCTGTATTTATTATTATTTTTTCAAACACTACATGTTTCGATCAAGCCGATTATAAAATAAGCACCTGATGATGATCTGCTTGATCGAAACATGCAGTGTTAAGGATGATAATAATAAAAAGGGGTTGTGTCAGACGGAATACGTAGTGCTATTTATGCAAACACAAATATTTTGCAATCTTCCGTTCCTGGTCCCCTCTGTTCCTCTATTGCCACTACCAAGCGTCACGATTATCAATTATTGTTTTATAACCATAAAACGACTATGAAATCGTTAATGTGTGCTACATGCCCCGTCCATCCCATCATCCTTAATTTGATCTGTCTAATAGCATTTAGTGAGGTGGCAGCGCGGTCTAAGGCGTGGGTCTGCGGCCGTTCGCTTGCTGGGATTATGGGTTCGAATCCCGCCGGGGGCATGGTTGTCTGTCTCTTGTGAGTGTTGTGTGTTGTCAGGTAGAGGTCTCCGCGACGGGCCGATCCCTCGTCCACGGGAGTCCTACCGAGTGTGGTGTGTCTCTGTGTGATCTAGAAACCTCACTAATGAGGCAGCCTAGACCCGAGCAGGGCTGTTGCGCCATAGGGAAAGAAATAGTATTTGGTGAACAGCACATTCTATGAAGCTCCTTATTATGTATTTCTCTCCAGGTTCCCGCAACTTTCTCACACTTACGTCCCAATATTATTTAGCATCTATGCGAAATCAAGTTGTCATGAAAGTAAACCTCAGCTTACGGGAAAGCTGAAAGTTGTTTCACAACAAAATCGAATGTTAGAAGGCTGGTAACACATGAAGGTGTATATAAAGCCCTGTCAAAGCCACACTATATACAAGGCCATATGCTAGCTATAAATCTTTGTCGGATTAACATATTTGTAGGCTTACGTCTACCTCATTAGCGAATGCTAGCTAGAATGGCGGCTTCACTAATGAGTTGTCTCCCTTTGTTCACATGTAGACATTTCCCGGACGGATTCCGTTTACGGGTTAACGATTCTTGCTAATAAATCTTGCTTTGAAATACAAATAAATCAGAACGGAGCACAAGTTGTAGTTGTTTTTTTTGACGGGCAGGGGTCGTCTATCGCAGGAATGCTCTCCATTACTGGAACTGCCTTAGCGTCCTGTCCTAAGTATACAAATGCTCCCTATTACTGGAACTGCCTTAGCGTCCTGTCCTAAGTATACAAATGCTCCCTATTACTGGAACTGCCTTAGCGTCCTGTCCTAAGTATACAAATGCTCCCCATTACTGGAACTGCCTTAGCGTCCTGTCCTAAGTATACAAATGCTCCCTATTACTGGAACTGCCTGTCCTAAGTATAAAAATGCTCCCCATTACTGGAACTGCCTCAGCGTTCTGTCCTTAATGTATACAAATGCTCCCCATTACTGGAACTGCCTTAGCGTGCTGTCCTAAGTATACAAATGCTCCCTATTACTGGAACTGCCTTAGCGTCCTGTCCTAAGTATAAAAATGCTCCCCATTACTGGAACTGTCAGCGTCCTGTCCTTAATGTATACAAATGCTCCCCATTACTGGAACTGCCTTAGCGTCTTGTCCTAAGTATACAAATTCATGAACTTACAACGTATAGCAGCGCAATTATTCCAACTATCCAAGGTAAAGGTAAAGTTATTCCTGTACAGACCCTAAGGGCTTCAGGAGTTTGAGGCTCCCAGGATTTCTAGTCAATCGGCACATGAAGGTGGTAAGGTTGTCAGCCCTACGCACCAGCCGTCTTTAACCCCCAGGAGATATCCCTGGTACTAATTTTTGTTCGAAGCTAAGTCGACCCCAGGGCCACAGTGCGACCGGAAGGATTAAGCCAATGTAAAATCTCAGTCGAACCCGCGACCTTCCGTTTTGTAGCGCAGTGCCGCAACCAACTGCGCCACCGCGTACCTCCTCCAACTATCCATGGGTAAGAAATATTATTGCATTTAAACTACCTTCACGAGTAAAAATGCTGTGGTTTTGATCCAGAGAATGTAATATGTGAAATCAAATTAAGATATCGTTTCAGGTCTTCTTAATATTTCGTCTCCAAAAATTATTGCGATGGAATTTTGTATTATAATTCTGCCCAAAGTTATTGAGAGGCCTGTTGTACTCTTCGTAAGACTGCTCCATGAATATAATGCATTAATATATATATATATATATATATATATGAACAGGTCTATGTTTACAATAAATGTCATACAGACTTGGAGGAAGGAGAAGTAGCAATTGCATAGAAATAAAATCAAGAATTTCATTCAAGTGCTAACGACTGATTTATGGCCACGTTCCTGAAGTTAAGGAAGACACTTACAGGTTCAGACGGACTGGCCATAGCAGAGCTTTAGAAAATACTTCACAAGACTGAAATGCAAAAAATGTCTTCAGCAAAGAACAATGATGGACGGCGCTTACGTTTAAAACAAACGTAAAGCAGGGGAGTAAATTCTGATAAAATTTAACAAACTGTAATAAATGCCCCTCTGTAATAAAACCTATATCAATAAAAATGACTGTCCTGGACGGAAAGTGACGGGATTGTGTTTATATTGACTTCCGATTGCTTATGCTAATGTGACTGTTGTTACAAGAATGGACTGTGTACAATTTGTAAATACTTTTCGGTTGGATTTCGAGAAGAGAAAATTCAACAATTACATCTTCATTTCATCATATCTGTCAGTCCGTATGTAACAGAATTCAAACTACTTAATACATTTCCATCAGACTTGGTAGGGTAAACAAGAGTATAATTCATTTTCTTGAATTAGTTGAGAGGCACCCATACGATCCATAATGAACTTAATTCAAAATAGCAGAATATAAATTTTCATACGCATTCTGAGTCATTTGTGCGTTATAGTAAAACAAATTATAACATTCACATTATAGAAACACTGCTGTTCGTAAAATTTCATTCATATTAATTAATTTTAAGTCAGATTAATTAAAATTGATGTTCATGTTTCAAATTGTTTGACATGGGAGTGTTTGCGATTCATTTTATGACTTTATCAGTATCTCAGACTATTCAGTGCAGACTGCAGGGTGATTAGTGTCTGTTGCATCGGAAAGGACAGGAGCGGAAGCTATTGTGGCCTATCCCAGGTATTATCTCGGTACGCACTTGGTGCGACTAGAAAAACCACGATAAACCTCAGTACAGCCGGTGACTCAACCGAGTTTAGAAACTAGCACCCTCCGAATAAAAGTCTACAGCGTCACGCCACACTAGGTCGTTCAGTTTACATGATAAACCTTCATATTCTACACTTATATGTACAAGTTTACCTTACAAATTAGTGGGATACCCGCCGAAATTTCAACGGAAATTTTTGAAAAATGCCAAGTTAACATCTGTTTCCACACATGATCCTTCCGTCTATACACTGTTACATATTACAGCCCTTGAGGCACAATAAGTATGGATGCTGTGACCTTGAAAAGTTCTGGATATTCAGCTTGACAGAACAAACAATTAAATAATGCAGACAAACTCTTTTCCCGTAAGGAATGCTGATGTGTTCTTCATCACTATTTAATGTGATTAACTTTCATTTTGTCTTTTATACGCGCCAAAAATACTGAATACGGTATCCTTCAAATAGTGCCATGACATTTTGGTGGAGCGATCAGTGCCGCTGTGTGATCTAGAAAAAATTTCGGACAATGATCAACACAGTAGTGTCACCATAGCTTACATATTGGTACTTTTCGTTGCTGCCATCTGTTATGCTATAGTTAGGTACCTTACGATTTCCCTTTAGTTTCCATGGAAACTAAAGGGAAACGGACGGATAACCATTCCAACTGCCAATCCCAGTGGCCTCGCGTTCTAAGGCGTGGGTTTGCGGCCGTTCGCTTGCTGGGTTTGTGGGTTCGAATCCCGCCGGGGGCATGGAAGCCTGTCTCTTGTGATTGTTGTGTGTCGTCAGGTAGAGGTCGCTACGTCGGGCTGATCACTCGTCCAGAGGAGTTCTGCCGAGTGTGGTGTGTCTGAGTGTGATTGTGAAGCCTCGATAATGAGGAGGCCTTGGCCCACTAGGGGCTGTTGTGCCATGGAAGAAAAAATCATCCCAACTAATAAAAAAGTACCACGCTTAGATTACTTAATGATAAAGCCAATAAAGTTTACTATTACAAGTTCTTAATTTTACAACTTATAGTCATATAAATGTTTGTGAATTGTTCATATAACCCATAATAATAACACTCAACGCCTATAAAATTTATTGGATCCCACTTTCTGTAATGCTCTACTTTACCAGGCATTAACTTGCGAAGTCACGTAGTGTCGTTATTTTCCTCTTCACTGTATTTCCATTACCTTAATTTATAGTCAAGCTTTCATGTGCAACATTTGTACACGAGAAAGATTTATCTTACTGCTAATAGGTATCACAGATACAAGCCGCAGTGACATGCAATTGAGTTGTTAACACTATCCACGACTTTCTGGTCTTTTAAAAACTCGTAACCTTTTGATACCTGGGATGTTTTTGTGCAAATGGCTGCAGTCTACGACAGACAGCGTTTCACCAAGACAGTCGACTGGAGTTGTGTGGTGTTACACATATTTCAAATGCTTGAACAGAACATAAGAGTTGTTCTTTAGATTCTTTCTGGGAGCTTGGAGGCACTGTACGTACGTTTTGAAGCAAACAACATAGCAAACAGGCCATGAATCGACAAAACCTACACATTTACTGACTTTAATTCACTAACATTCGCAGTATTACCGAAAGGTTTTATTTATTCACTCATTTGTTTATTTGTTTATTCATTCATTCATTTAACGGTGTCTTCAATAAATTATGTATCTTCGAATTATAGGATAATTATCTAAAAACCAATAAGTATCCGCCGAACACAACATATATACTGTGTTTTTATACAGAAATAACAGCTACATGTTTCGGCTTTTAACCAAGCCACCATCAGGCTACACAATCTTTAAAAGAAGTTGTTAACGTACAGCAGTGTAAGCAATACTACTGAACTTGCCTTTTTGTAAATCTTATACAGCCTGATTATGGCTTAGTTAAAGCCGAAACAAGTAGCCCTTCGTTCTCCAAAACAAACACATGTCTCAACAAGGTACAATAAATGTAATCAACTAACTGCAAATATTGAGATATGTATGGGTGTCGTATAGGAACTGCCAAATGTAAGGCACTATTAAGTTTTGTAATTTATAAGTGTTCATGGGGAAATCGTGAGTTATTCAATGATCCTGTATCATGTGTAGGTGTTATCTAGCATCGATTTCAGAATATAATCACTTCCGGTCAACTTGAAATAACGGGAAATGAAAGACATCTGCGCCTGCTTAAAGGATCCCAGCCTGAGCCTCAAATTACAGATAAAAACCAAAATAAACCTCAGTCAGGACAGTTAGTGATATCAATTGCAACCTCAGTTATGGGAGGTCAGACCTCCCATAACTGATGCTGAAATTGTGATTTTAGTTTTTATGTATTTTATCGGCCTGAGGATGACCACTTAGTGGTCGAAACATGTAGCCGCACATCTATATAACATAATAAAATCAGTATTCAGTAACCAGCAAATGCACAAACATAAACTACTTTATAGTTTTTATTAATATCGATGCATTCCCCTACACGTGTTTCGGTCCGTAGAATTGGTTAGTGAATACTAAGTGAAAATGCGCGGTGAAAGCAATTAAAAAATGTATAATACAATCAGTTGTGTTGGTGGGAATTTATAACTATTTTGTAATTACATTTTTCACTTTTGTTACTTTTCTCGCAATAGAACGACATTATCGAGATTCGAACAGGGCACATTCCAAAAAAAAAGTCACGCGCTTTGCCGCTTCAGCCAATTTTCACGATAATTGCCAATCATACATTCAACTCCCTGCTGTCGTTCATTGCATACACAAAACGTTTCAGTTCTTTCAACGTAATAGAGCGTTTGAAACGTCCTTCAATCCAGGGAATATCTCAATAAAATGACCGGTTTAAAATAATTCACAAATTCCCTATTCACCCCAAAGATACTTTGTGTGACACGTAACTGCCTTTCAAGTCCTCTTATGCAGCACTTCTTAGCAAATATTCCCTGCAGCCGAACCTCAAATTTAGAAACTTTTTATATGACAACATGACTCTTAATACATAAAATTTTAGGCACAATAAAAACCATGTACAGACGAATATTATGGCCATAGATATCTATAACTATTTAAAATTCACTACGCCCCATAAAGGCTTGGACCTTAAATTTTTACATTAATTTGCAATTGTAAACAAAGCGTGAAGAAAATACAGAACAATGCCATACACGTGGCAACCCACGCACAAGCGCACATCCAAAGGTGAGAGGTTGCAGGCGTACAGCACAGATCCACAACACCAGCGTTAAAACATTTAGTGAATTTACAGAAAATATAAAAAAAGATGTGCCAAGGCTGGAAAAATGTTTTTAAAAAAATTTGCTAGTGTCTGCAACTGAGAACCGCATTCTTAATCTATGCTCGCCTATCTCCTTATTTTATCAGGAACATTATGCTACAGAATGCGTCAGAATATACGGCTTCAGGTCTCAAAAAATTCAACAGCTAACTAAATCCATAATGGTGTTCCTTCTACAGTTTATTCAGTTGCTTAACAAAGTTGTAATTTTTAAGGACACGTATTAATGCCAATGTTTAAACTAGTTTAAATAAAGCAAACTTAAACATTTACAGCCTAGTAGTTACTAGCTCTGTTGCCAGACTTAACAATGAAAAGCAAGAATTTTTCCCAAAAAGTATATTTATGTTGTCCATGTGATTCTTACAATAAGCTGCCATCATTTCAATACATAATGTAGACTAATTGTAGACCTTCGCTCTTCTGGGATATTACGCAGCGTAGGTTAGTAGTTATTTACCGACGTTTCGAGACAACCTATCGGGACCCGTTTTAAAGGGCCAAGTAGTTAAATAATTACCAATCTAAGCTGCGTAACAGCCCAGAAGAGAGAAGATCTCATTTACACCGCGGCGGATCCCTGAAATTACGCATAGATTAATTGTAGTTTTTAAATGCCAATTTAAAAGCGTTCTTGATACTACCTAAGAGAGATGTGTAACCGATAAGAAAAGATCTTAACAGGCCACAATAATTGAGTTAAACAACTTTCTTCACTCGTGTTAATAACGTTACGTACACGATTTTAAGAAAGGTTATGTTAAGAGATTATAGTAGTTTAATTAAAACACTTTTGCATATGTGAATAACAGTACATAACTTACTTTAAGGCCACTGAGCTTTAAAACCTGATTTTTTTTTCTTCTTCTTCTTCAAAGGGCCTGTCGACAAAAGCTCCGGATGCACTGCAGCCTTAGGCTTATTATGCAGCCTTTAAAACCTGATAATTTAATGATAAGATACCAGATAAAGCGCAAATTGTGGAATAAATTTAAATTTGCCAACACACAGTTAAATGCTCAGCAATGCTGGAAATAGGGCGTATGTACTATATTCATTACATTTTCAGTAAGGAGAAATTTCTCCAGATCCCCTTTGCCGGAGCTCCACAAATTTTCCAGAAATCTAGTACCAACCACCAAATTCTAGCGCCAGAATGGTGACATGAAGGCCGTGCCATAACTCAGGCGGTTAGTCGCCGGCCTCCCACCGCGGAGGCCCGGGTTCCACCCCGGGTCAGTCCATGTGGGATTTGTGGTGGACAAAGTGACACTGGAACAGGTTTTTCCCCGAGTACTTGGGTTTTCCCCTGTAAATTTCATTCTACCGGTGCTCCATTACTTGAAAAAACGGAAAAATCTAATCATTTTTTTCTTCATCTTCATCGCAAAGGTTGCACAATAAGCCTCAAGGCTGCTGTTCGTCCGTAGCTTCTTCTGCGGGGCCCTTCTTCACAAGAAAAATGGTGACATGAAGCACACAATTCTGCAGTGACCTGTTAACCTCAGTGTTACCTGGCACTTTCTGTCGGTGCATGTAAACTGACACACTTTTTTGTATTTAAGTAAAAAATCTGCAACAGTGATGCTGAAAATATTAGACTTCACCATAAAAAATGTTGCCTTCCAGGCGAGCAGGCGCCCGGGATTTGTGCATCCCTGCAGTTTACCTAGTCACAAAGTCTATTACCCCACTCATCAGTCGCAACTAACGTGAAAGTATTTACAAAACAGTGAGGCAGCGATTGAACGTATGTCTTGCGTTTTTGTGAACCTCACATCGGAGGTGAAAAGACAGAGGGAACAACTATCACATGTAAAAGGTAAAGCAATCCCATTACAGGCCTTGACAGGCCCTTAGGGCTCCAGGAGGTTGAGGCTCCCAGGTTTTTAGACAATCGGCACATGAAGGTGGTAAGGTTGTCAGCCCTACGCACCGGCCGCCTTTACCCCCCAGGAAAGATTCCTGGTACTCATTTCTGTTAGAGGCTGAGTCGACCCCAGGGCCATAGTGCGACCGAAACGATTATGTCAGTGAAAAATTCCAGTGACACCATCGGGAATCGAACCCGCGACGTTCCGGTTTGTAGCGCAGTGTCTCAACCAACTGCGCCACCGCGTGCCCCAATTATTGTTATTACTTTATATTATTCATGACTTATCAGTGCGTTTTATTAAATTTAAAAGCAGATCATGCATTGCAACTACAATAGTTCGTAATAGGATATTCACATGAAGATGGTATTTCATGCCAAAACACGTAACGAGTTTGTGATATAAAATAAAACCCACGTTATAGTTCATTGATTGAAACATTTATTAATACTTCGATAATAAAACACGAAGCTAAAATATTAAATAGACATTCTGTCGCTATTCTCCGTACTGGAAACATCAATTAATCCTTCAAAGCCTAATGTTTGCTGTAGGTATCACAAGGTTTAACATTAAAAAATTCTACGTTCTGCCCACAAGTTCATTTATGTGCTTTGAATGGTTCTCAGAACAAACAGCGATTATTTCCCTGTACAATGTTAACTAATTGGCTTTTACAACCGATAAGGAGAATGTTAACAGCGCGGTACGAGCTGAATCTTTAAAAATAATTCAGATTAATCTCGGTATTTAAAGGCTTAAACTTATTACATCCTGAACCCATCTTGCTATGAGTTTATCTGGAACTAGCAAAGGAGTATACGTTGCGATGAATGGTGGAATGCAGCCAAGCAGAGCAGCGCTGCCACAATGGCATGGGGAAAAAAGGGTATTTTTCCTGGCATTTAAATTGCCAAGGGAGTTAATAGTACCTTGGCGAAAAGCAGACTGACCAAGCAGCAGTTATAGTGACGGAAGTGTGGGAGAGTGGAGCGATAGAGACACTTTAGTGTTCTGGTTCGGCGTCTTTGCTAATTTATTTCGCGCAAGTACAAGTACAAGTAAGATACTTGCACAAGGAAGTTGTCTAGTCCCTCTTAGCTTTCTTTCATTTCCTTTGGCTTATGAGACCAACATGTTTTTTGTGTATATACGTGTATGTGCACGTGTCGCCTGTTCAACCTGTGAGCCAGCTGACCGACGCGAAATCTATGCAATTTAAGGCCATCCGAACTTCGTACTTTCCAATTTCCTGCAAACGGTACTAACAACATGGCTGTCGTATAAATTTTTCAGTTGATATCAGCACAGGAGGACTAAACATGGGGCCCTTAAATAATGTATGACAAAACTGTCTTCGAAAAAATGGGAAACTCTTTATTATAACATAGAAAAGGAAAGGGACTGTGTAAAACTTTTTACTTAGGTTTGGTTTTCGCAGCGATAATAATGGGTAACAGCAGCCAGAAACAAGGAATGTTGTACCAAAATCAATTATGGACATGCCTGTAAATAATTTTATGAAACATTGCTTTAGAAGTCAATAATTAAAGCGTAATGACGGCGCGTAATTTAAATACATCCCCACAGATTCAATGTTGACAAAAATTCCTTCCTACAGCAAAAATTATAACTAACGAACTAACTCCATGGAGCAGTCCTTCTTGAGAAGCTAACAGGTCCACAGCTAGTCAAGAAATTCCCCGCATTTTATGGAACCCAAGGTTCATTACCGCATTCACAACAGCCCGCCACCTGTCCTTACCCCGAGCCATATCAATCCAGACCATGCCCCCCCCCCTCCATCCCACTTAGCTTTAGTGACAGTAAAAATTATACAGACACTAAAACTAATAAAATAATAACAATAATTCATTTATTCACTTCCTGACAACTGCCTAATGGCCAATTACAGATTCGACAGGAGTAATGACAAATAAAGAACAATGATAATAAAAATTTGTAACACATTTAGCAAATTCTGACTCGAATAACATGATCACCTACATACTCGTATCAACCCAGTATTTTAATGCATGAGCTGAAGTGCATTTTATGGTTGAAAAACATACAGTTATATTATGTTAAATTAAATCCGGAATTGCCATGGCAAAAGCAGCATTCAACAAGAAGAAGACTCTTTTCACCAGCAAACTGGATTTCAATTTAAGGAAGAAATTAGAGAAATGCTACATTTCGAGCATAGCTTTCTATGGTGATGCTGAAACGTGGACACTTTGGAAAGTAAATCAGAAATACCTTGAAAGTTTTTAAATGTGGTGCTGGAGGAGGATGGAGAAGATCAGTTGGATGGGTCGTGTGAAAAATGAATGAGTATTACATAGGGCCACGGAGGAAAGGTACATGCTATCTGCAATAAAAAGAAGGCAGGCTAAGTGTAGTGGTCACATCTTGCTGAGGAACTACCTTCCAAAACACGTTACTGAAGGAATGGTACCAGGGACGAGAAGACGAGGAAGAAGACGTAAGTAGGTCCTGGATGACCTTACGAAAAGTAGAGGATACTGGAAAATAAAAGCGGAAGCACTAGCTCGCACACTGTGGAGAACTCGATTCGGAAGAGGCTATGGACCTGTCGTAAGACAGACACCGTGATAATGATAATGAGAAACATAGCGTTAGTAACACGAGTTGTAAGAGTGCTACAAGAAATTAGTATTTTACGTTCTGCACGCAACTGTCAGTATTCTGCTAAGTCGGACTTCTACTGTCGAAGAAACAATAGAATATTTATTTGCATTTTATTTTGCTTAATACGTTTCCTTTTCATAGTCATTTGTTCCAACACTGTTTACGAATTACGTGGTTTACCTTAACGTATTCTATTTAACGACGCTACTAACATTATGTAAGTGCGAATCTTCGTTCGCAGTATGTTTATACAGCTTTAAATTAAAGAATGCATTCTTTCCTTTTACACAGTATTCACCGTCTTAAGTTTCTTTCAAAAGCATCGTTTCGGAAATTGGATTTGTTTCAGTCTTCAAGTACTGTCTACTGCCACCGGGTGAAAACCCAATTGCAGTAAATAATAATAATAATAATAATAATAATAATAATTTTTTTACTCAAGAGAATGCATTTTACCTGCACAGAGTGGGTAGAGTCCCTTAACACCCAGACAACGGTAGGGAGAAAACACAGGACTCTGTCACTGTGATTTCCCTTGGTCACCATTTGTTAGGTGTTTTGTTTGTAACAAGCCTGAAGTCAAATTTATGCACAGCTCTAATCACATACGACACTACAGCAAATAAATATGTCACACGCAACAAAAAGAGACTTCACGTCAGGCCAATGCATTTTTAACTGGAATACATCGGTTACTGGTCACAAACAAGGGACGGTCGGCTTTCCCGAGCTCAAAAAATGCCAAGGTCACCTGCAAACTCCTCAGTCCTTATCAGTACAAGGGACCCCAGCCGGCGAATAACGGAGACTACGCTCTCTCTACAGAACTAAGTAGGGAAATTTGTACCTGATGACGAAAAGATATCCAGCTTAGAAAATGTTGCGTTTGAAAGAACTCAAACGGTGCACAATAACCAGAACAAGAGACATGTCAAATCTGAAACAATTAACCGATTAAACCAAAGGAGCAGGGTCATTCTTAACAATCCAATATTTTTCGATCTAGACAAGAAATGCCCGAATTTCATAGAACCCGAAGGTTCAATACCGTGGTCAGAACAGCCCGCAACTTCTCCCTATCCTGAGCCACATCAAACCAGACCACGTTATCCAGTCTTATTTCTTGAAGTTTCATTTTAATGTAACCATCCCATGGTCTCTTTCCCTCATGTTTCCCCACCAAAATCGGTACGCATTTCTCTTCTCCCCAATACCTACTACACACTCCGCCCATTTCTTTCTCCTTGATTTCTTCACACTAATGTTATTTGCTGAGGAATAAAACTACGAATTTCCTCGTTATGCAGTTTCTCCGTTTCCTGTTACTCTCTCGTTTTAACCCCCATTTATTCCTCAGCATCCTATTCTCAAACTCCCTCAACTTGTATTCTTTCCTCATTGTGAGAGATAAATTTTCATATCCATATCAAACAACAGGCTACATTATAATTATGTGTGTTTTGAGTTTTATGTTGTTAGATAGCAAATTGGAAGGCAAAATATTCTGGCCCGACTCGAGTCACGCATTCCCTGAATTTAGTCTACTCATAATTTCTTCATGAATGCAGTTTTTATTTGTCAGTGTTCTTCCCAAATACGTGTATTTGAACTTTGTCATATTTTTAAAGAATTTATTATTAGCTATAATTATGATGCGATTTTGTCCAGCATTCTATACACTAAGATGACTTCGCGCTAGTTTTTTTCAGTATTCACTTCTAAACCAACCTCCTTACTAACGACTAGTAAAGCGCTTGTGTTTTTTCTTTACAGTATTTATGTCTTAGTCCAATAAATTATTGTAATTAGTATAGACCAGAAACTGTTATATCGAATTCAATTTCAATCCCTTCTAAATTGCTTGGACCTTCCTAATGGCATTTTCTAAAGCAAAATTTAAAAGCAATGAAGATAAAGCATCTTTTTTCAGATCATTCTGAATTGGAAACGTATAAGACAAATATTTGCATATCCGCACTTTATTGTACGTTCCATTTAAACGTCTCCTGAAATATTTAAACTAAGAATACTATTGTTTTATTTAGCATTAATCTACATTTTACAAAACAGGAATTAACTAAATACATGTTTATAGCGAAAATATTATATAATCATATTTCAGTATTTAACTGAATTAGAAGTACATCCTGGATTATTAAGTATTTTTTCACAAGCTGTCTCACATATTTGTTGTCTTATAAATGAAAGATTATATACAAGAGCTCGCTGCCTCTACGCGTGACAATTTATGTATTGAAAAATTTATTTCTAGTACGACTGATACTCTTTCAATTACAACGGAGTGAATTTCTCTTTATTTTGATACAACACACATAAAACACATACAAATTAGGCAAAAATATTTCTCCTCGCATATTTATGGTGTGTTCTAACATCCAGCTTCATCCATCTTTGCAATTTGTTCACACCCAGTCGTGAACACAAAACCACGCTTAAACAAACTGTTCAAATACGATCCCGTCATTCGCTCCAGAGACACCACACTCCGATTTATGGCTGAATGGTTCAAGCGAATAGCACACCAGACTGCAGCATAATTCGAACGGTTGTTTCGCTGTTTTAGTACCTAAACACGGCACAGCTATGAATACTATGCGTTATGTTACGTGCCTGAATAATCATATGCGGGAGAAATGTAGAGATGTAATTTTCACACACGAGTACAATCAGTACGGGAGGCTGAATATTCATTCTGCTAAACGACCAAATAAGCAATGTCGTTATGCAGGTTCGCTCTGCACGCACTATCGCGCAGTACCTAGACTGAAGTGGCTGAGGGAACCAAACAGTACGGGCGTTAGAAATGAATCGAGCAGAGAGGCGGAGGAACATAATGTGCGTCTTAATGTAAACACTATGGGAAGTACTATAAAGCGCCGAGGGACAACTTCGGCCACGTTTACAAAAACCGAAACTGCCCTAATATTTCACCTGCGCACAACATGAAGGTATTTGTGGGAGTACAGATCCACTCATTCTTAGCCTTATCATTAGAAGGAGGTAAGTGGTGAGCTTCACGCCCCGACCGCTTTAATCCCAGGTACAAAGTCCTAGCTGTCATTATGTAAGAATATGGGTGAACCCCAGAGACGTTCTGGACGCTTTGGACAAAAGAAAAATCTCTTGCCTTTACCGGATATCGAAACAAAATTTCTCGGATGTACAACCCCTAGCCTAGTCACTGTACCAACTGAGCTAACCCTGCTCCTAATCAATCAGTCTCCTTAGACATAATGTTACATGTGCCTAACCTAAAAGTATCAAAATGGAGTAATACATGGCAATCAAAAGCAAGGACAATGAGCTAAGCGAGGCATATAGCACGAACTAAAGGGAGAATAACGGCATACATAGTTGTACGAAGGTGGGCTGATAAGTAATGCACACAGTGAAATATCTAGAAAAAGAAACAAAGACGCGTTAAATGTTGTGAAGAAATTTTGAAGCGCATCGCGAAGAGGGAGATCAATTTCTTTTGAACATTGTTACTGGGGATGAGTCATAGTTTGATCATTTTGACCCTGAAGAAAAACGATAGAGCATGGAATACAGGCACGCTTCATCTCGTGCGAAAAAATTCAAAACAGTCCCGTCTGCCAGCAAGATTCTTTTTACTCTTTTGTGGGACTCACAAAGAGTTTACCTGACAGAATTTTTGGAAACTGGGAATACTGTCAATTCGGCTCGGTACATTGAAACAATAAAGAACCTACGGCGGAGGGTGTGTCGAGTTAGGCAATCAACATCGCCGATTTTGTTGCTGCATGATAGTGCAAGACCGCACACTACTCGCGCAATGCTTGATGCTCTTGAGAAGCTGAAGTTTGAGGTTCTCTCCCATCCGACCTACAGCCCTGACTTTGCGCCAAGCGATTTCCATTTCTTTCCTCACCTCAAAAGGGATCTCAAGGGGACTCATTTCACCTCAGAAGATAAAGTGAAGCAAGCTGTGACGTCGTGGATCAGACAAAGCACCCCTGAAATCTTCATTGACGGCATGCGTAAACTTGTTTTACGCTGGGAAAAATGTATTGAACGACAAGATGAGTATGTGGAAAAATAAGTAGTCAATTTGTAGCAAAAATATTGCACTTTAGTTCCTTTTTTGGTTTGTTTAAATACATGATTTCTTTTTCTAGATATTTCACTGTGTTCATTACTTATCAGCCTACCTTCGTAGTGTTCAAACCTGAAGGTAAGAGACCGCTTGAGAGACGTAGGTTTAGATGGCAGAGTGATATTAAAACGGATCCTAAAGAAACATTATTTGAGGGTGTGGAATCAATTCATCAGGCACAAGATACAGATTAGTCGCGAGGTCTTTTGAATATGATAGGGCTAATAAAGGCTTGGGGTTTATACAAAAAGATAAACTGGTTCTTTCTCGATTAGCCAAGCGATTATTGCCTTCTCAAGACGGCATGTGCTTCATAGAGATTATTAGATACTTTATTTAAAAGTCAGGAAAGTATTTTCATGTCAAGAATACAGGGAACGTGAGAGGGAAAATCAAAGTGTTACTTCTGGTTTTTTGTTGGTTTTATAACCATTGTCGTTATGATCATCATCATCATCATCATTTGTTGTTGTTTTCACGGTTATTTTAGTCAGGAGCCAATAATCTTTTTGAAATACTGGTGGCCAGACAAAAAGTCTCATGAATCAGTATTCCCTGGCGCCTTGCTGCGGTTGTCGCCCACGCTCGGCACCGGTTTGTTTTTTTCTGTTGCACAGACAGTCACTAAGTCCCGCAAGCCAGGTGTAAGATCATGGAGTAAAATTGAGTTTAAAAAAGGAGCTTAATTGCTATGACTTCTCAGTTTTGTCGGCCTTGGCTTCTTCGTGACACACCATTTCGTATTTTATAAATACGGCTGTATAATATGTATATATTTTACCATTCAGAGACACGCTGCATACTACGTTAGTCTACAGAGAATGGCTTCCTGATGATGGCTGAGAATGTCAGCCGAAACATGTAGGAGTACAAAGAATAAATATATGTAACTGGTGTGCAGTAGTTGGTATAAATAAACTTATATATGCTCAGTCTCGCGTTAAAATCGTCCCTGTATTTGTGCTCTATTACCTGAATTTTTCATATCTTGTCTTCCTTTCAGTGCTCGCTTGTAGCTGACTTTCTTGCTGTGGTAAGGTAAAGCAATCCCATACAAGCCTGAGGCAGGCCCTTAGGGCTCCAGGAGGTCGAGGCTCCCAGGTTTATAGACAATCGGCACATGAATGTGGTAAGGTTGTCAGCCCTACGCACCGGCCGCCTTTACCCCCCAGGAAAGATTCCTGGTACTCATGTCTGTTAGAGGCTGAGTCGACCCCAGGGCCATAGTGCGACTGAAACGATTATGTCAGTGAAAAATTCCAGTGACACTATCGGGAATCGAAACCGCGACGTTCCGGTTTGTAGCGCAGTGCCTCAACCAACTGCGCCACCGCGTGCCTTCTTGCTGTGGTAGAGCACTGAATTGAGGTGTTTGTTATTATTATTATTATTATTATTATTAGTAGTAGTAGTAGTAGTAGTAGTAGTAGTAGTAGTAGTAGTAGTAGTAGCAGTAGTAGTGTATTATAACCTATCTAATTATGATTCTTACATTTATTTGTGGCTTTATGTTACGATCCGAGGTATACGTATTTACAGTAAGAAAGAGCATATAGCAGTGGATGGCGACACTCCTCCCCGACATATCAACACAATAAGAAGGAAAAGACAGAAATTAAGTACTTCTGTAATAATCAAGCAATATTTCCTCGCGAGTATTCGAATAAGGCGCTTTTTTCTTGGTATGTGTTATATCACGCGGTCTACTATCACTTTTTTATTTTGTGTATCTTTTAAATAGGACCAGCCTTAGGTGGTTGAAAATAAAAACTCGATAAAAAGTTCTATCGTGTGGACAGGCTGTCACTGTGTGGTATGTAGTGGCATTTGGTTGGTAGCGAAATGTGAAAAGTGAAACTTACATTAAACTTGGCCTCCGCAGTGAGAGGCCCGGCAAAGTGTTTCATCAAACGATAGAGCAAATCCTGAGAGTTTTGTATTTCTTCATGCTTTCATATGCAGAAGCCGAGACAGCGTGGCTGGTATAGCAATTAGGTTACGGGCTGGGAGGTCACGGGTTCGAATCCTGGTAGGGGCAAGAGACTTGTCTTCTCCAAACGTCCGGGCCTCCTAGGTGGCCCACCCAACCTTCCAATCAATGGTCAGCGGGGCCCTCACCTGGGTTTAAAGTTGCTGTGGGGGTGTGAAGTTAATCACTCACATCCATCTAACACTGAGGTTAATAATGAGTGAAGCTATACCTCCATTCCCCCATACGTCTTTACGGCGAGGACAGAAACAACGTTTGTACTTGCACATTTATTCGCCTCTTCAGCGAAGGCGTGTTATAGGGAGAAATGTTGCAAACATACCTAACTTTCCTGTGATTAGGGCGTCTTTTCGACGAGAAAGTACGTTCTATTTCAAGAACTGTATCACACCCGTCTACTGCGCTTCTCATTTCATATTAAAGTGCATCATCTTCCTTCATAACGAAGCAACTGTACTATCCGAAGTAAAGCATGTATAGTTTCTGAACGTGAATTTGTATGTTTTTAAAATTAATTCCGTCAGAAGAATGTACAAAGGATAACAACAGGGACGGTACAAAGTTAGATAAAAAAGAACAGACTTATAAGGGAAAGATTACAAGTTACGGCAGAGTGGAAGGCATATGCCACTGTCACAAAAACGGACAAAGAAAACATGTAAAATAACGCAGATTAATAAACTACCAAAATCAGCAGTGATGAATTATTCGGGCCTAACTGGGACGTCTTATCATGGGACTGGAGGAGATTGCGTAGTGAGGAGCTTCATAATCTCTAGTCCTCATCAGATATCTATTATTCGGGTGAACAAATCAAGAAGAGGGAGACGGTTGGAGCATGTGGCACGTATGGGTAAGATAAGAGGTGCAAATAGGATTTTTTTTATCTTAGCGACAACGTTGTACGGCCTTGGTACGTAGGTCACACCACGCCCGCACAGATATAAATCTGACAATAAACTCGTGGCTAGCATATTCATTATTATTATTTAGCTATGAATATTACATATTCCACTGACCCTTAGGGCATTTAACAGTTTACTTCTCCGTACGGTGTACCGTGTTATTGTTTCAAGCTCAAGTTCCTCCCCATTAACCCAGAAATTTAATATTGCATGTTGGAAACTGTTAGCGATGAGGACAAATTTGCAAGAGAAACTTAATGAAATCAAGGTAAAGAAGGTAAAGCAATCCCATCACAGGCCCTTAGGGCTCCAGGAGGTCGAGGCTCCCAGGTTTTTAGACAATCGGCACATGAAGGTGGTAAGGTTGTCAGCCCTACGCACCGGCCGCCTTTACCCCCCAGGAAAGATTCCTGCTACTCATTTCTGTTAGAGGCTGAGTCGAGGCCATAGTGCGACCGAAACGATTATGTCAGTGAAAAATTCCAGTGACACCATCAGGAATCGAACCCGCGACGTTCCGGTTTGTGGCGCAGTGCCTCAATCAACTGCGCCACCGCGACCCCAATGAAATCAAGGTACTATCCCATAAATCATCCGTACACTTTACGGGATGCCCACATATAACCAGCTTTCCTTATCAGTGTAATTTAATTTTATGACATTTTCCTGAAGTTACCGAGGTTGAGTTCGAAATTATCGGCTGGAAGTAACAAGTCAAGAACAAGTAACACCGTCCGTGTGAAGGGCAAACACCTGCTTTTCTCACTATTATTATTATTATTATTATTATTATTATTTCCTTTTCGGCTGTAGTCCTTCCTTTAACACTGTTCCCTCCTCCAGGTGTGCTCTTGCGGCAAAACTCAGTTTGTAGTGATTTTGATATACGCGTATTCGGAAAGCAAAATATCACAACCAGATTTGACATAGCACGCTTCTCCACAACTAAAGGAAACATCTGGCATTTTTCCGCCATAAAAAATAAACGCACGTTACTTTGGTGTGTTTCTAGCAACTAACATAAATGAAAATCGTGCCACAAGGAAGATAAACAAACTGAGGAAGCGCCAAGAAATTAATTAGATAAACCATGAGATTTTGTCCAATGGCAAAAGTCGCTTTGCAGTGGTTAGCACACCTGCTTCGTGTCTTGGAAATTTCAATTACAGTTGTTCAAAGCCCACACACCGGCTCTTCTGCCTGACGTCGTCCGCAGTTTTCTTCAGCCTCACTAGGAGAATTCAGGGACATTCCTCAAATTAGGGCATAATAGCTTTATTCTGCATCGTTCCGAATCAATCACTTACAATTACCCTACAATAGCATGGGAGCCGGAGTAACTCAGTCGATATAGCAAATAGGTTATGAGCTGGACAGTCAAGGAATTGTGGTTCGTTTGCCGGTCGAAATTGTCCGGACTGGCTCTGGGGCCCACCCAGCCTCATATCAGATGGGTACTGGAGCTACTTCTCCAGGGATAAAGCGACAGGGGCGTGAAGCTGACCACTCACCATCTAGCTGTGTGATCAATAATGAGTGGAACTATGTCTCTACTCCCCTACATGCCTTCACTGCGTACGTAGGGACTTTACCTTTGCCTACAATTCGAAGCTCTTTTACGAAAAAGTTGTTGAGTGTGGGTCATCCCGTTGTTTTGTGTAAATAACATTAATAGTGACAAGTCGTCAACACATCTACGTATTAAGTTAAAAATTACAATTGCAGCAACTTGTTTCGGCTTCATATGTTAAGCCATCTTCAGGCGGTATCTACAACTTACATAAAGTCATCATATAAAACTAACAGCATTATATTAACTGATAAATTGAGATTTCAATTTTTAAAATTTGCGCCATGTATATATATATCACCATTATTTCTATAGTAGTATGAAAATTAAAACAACTTCTGTATGATGGCATAAATATGTTACGATAGTACAGCGCAATATCTCAGAATTAGGCCAAGCCATGGCTCAGGCGGTTAGTCACCGGCCTCAAACCGCGGAGACCCGGGTTCGATCCAGGGTCAGTCCATGTGGGAATTGTGTGGACAAAGTGGTATTGGGACAGGTTTTTCCCCCGAGCACTTCGGTTTTACCCTGTCACCTTCATTCCACCGGTGATCCATTACTTGGAAAAACGAACAAAATTAATCATCTTCATCACAGGATTGCAAAATAAGCCTCAAGGTTGCGGTGAGTCTGTAGCATCTGCTGCGGGGCCCTTCACCACAAAACAAATATATCAGAATCTGTCCAGTTCGAGTATTCGTTTCTTGCTATAAATTTTAAAAACTGTTAATAATCCGCTTTTCCTTGGAAATATAATCGGGTATAGGAAGAACCTAAGTCCGGTTTTCAAATTTAGTTTAAACGTATGGCCACGATATTGTAATCTGTTACTCATTACTATTCAGGCTTACGCAGAACCTTCTTTTTCACCTGCAGTTGTGATGTTTAATTTAATAAATAGTTGTGTTGACAGTTTTTCATTTGAAACAGTTGTTAATAATTCATGAATTAAATAATCATATGTGAAAGAAAACTGTTTTCTACAAGAAAGAGAGTGATAATTAACAGGCAAGTTCTTAATTCCTGAAAATTTTGTTGGCCAAGAAAATACTGACACGCAATAAAATCCCTGAGGAATACATAATGATAAGGATAACGGTCGTATGGGATGTAAAGAAGTGTACGTTGATATATATGTACTGACATTTCCGATGGAGCAGCTGCAAATGTCATCGTGTTAGTAATGTCGATACATGTACAACAGACTCGTACTAGGCTACATGGCATCATAACCCAGAAGAAGTCAATCTCCATATTTACCGCTGTGAGAACCTCAAATCTCATTAAAGAGTGATGAATTGGTCGCCTCTCTGGTTTAACTCTGGTTCACCTAGAGGAAGTTGCAAAAGTGTGATAGATGACATGGAATTTGGCTGTGAAAGTCTTACGTGACTTTACACGAGGACATGTCGATATTTTGTCGATATCCAGCTAATAATGATCGATATCATCAACTGTTTATAACAAAGCGAAGCCAAGAAGCAATAAAAATGTAGTCAGTCCCCATAATGTCATACATTAAATACTCCATTTCCTCCATCACTCGTATTTCTTATTAAGGATTTAAGTGTCTCTGAGTCTGTGAAGTAATTCCCCGCCTATTATGGAAGTAAAATATTCATAACGGTGTCTCCAAAAGCTAGGTCTAATAAATCTGCCCGTGCCTGACTTCCTGTGTAATATTTGTTCCCACTCTATTCTCTTTACAGTGAGGAAGCAGCGTTATCGAAATCTACAACGCTCCCCCCCCCCCCCCCACCCTCTCACCTGTCGAACGTCAGCGACTGCTTATTATATATACTCGTAAATCCATCAAATTAGATTGCGCGAATAAACAAAGACCATTCTAATTCGGAGAATACCTGCAACCATTGTCAAGAATCTATAGAAAATATAGACAAATATAGACCAAAAGCGTTGTTGCTTGAAGAAATTTTAGTTCATTAAATAAAATAAAGACATACTTACTGTCAATAATAAAGACTATTCCCTGTTTGTGCTGAGTGTTATGGGCAACATGAAAAATATAGAACTTCACAGCTCTTGTTGCATATTGTGGAAAATATCGCAGGTAAAAATAACAATCAATATTAAAAGGTTGATGTGGTGTAAATACACGGAAAAACGTGTTTATTTAATATTTATTTATTCGTTTAAGATTTTGATTAAAGACGATTCTCAAAAGATCCAATTATATTACAATATATCGTCAAGTGAATTAGAAAGGATGAAGCAGGAGACCTCCATGGCCCAATTTGTGGTTCTAGCCTACAGTCTGTCTGTGGACACTGCCGGGAATCGAACCACGATTCCTCGGACGTCCAGCATGCAGCATAGTCACTGTACTGACCGCGATATCGCGGCTAGTGTACATTTTCAATAAATTTCGTGCTCAAATACACTCCAAGTGCTTTGTCTTCCAGCGCTCAGTTCCACGTTTCTTCCAAAAGCGAACTTGGTACAATATCTTAACGATATTTTACATAAGTCGCCTACTGGGAATAACGAAATTTCAAAATTTACTGAATCTTAATCCGGCCAGGAAGCGGCTATCCTGTGTGAGAATTATTCGCGGTTTACAATAATCCTTGTGACCGAATACTTAGAAATAGCCGTTAAAACAGGTTACTAACGTTTCACAGCACATTAACCCTTTATAGCCTGGTCGTTAATACTTCTACTACCAACTTTAACTTTTATTATTTTAACTGTTCAGTATGGTTCTTATAAACAACAGCCATTATTCCCTACGCAGCATTAACCGACTGGTCTTTGTAATGGAAGAACACTGTGTTCACTGTCAGGTACAAACCGAATCATTATGTATAATGAGATTAATTACAGCCTTCAAATATTTCGTTTATTAAGAACGTTTGTATATCACTTAACGGTGTTCATCCAGCTACGAGATTGGGTCGTTCTTAGTCGCGGTCGCAAAATAGCCAAAAACGACTATTAGCTTCGTCATGTCTGTCTGTTCGTCCGTCCGTCAGTCCATCTGTGTGTCTGTCCGTCCGCATGGAACTCGACTCCTACTAAATGGATTTTCGTGAAATTTGATACTTGAGTATTTTTCGAAAATATGTCGAGAAAATTCAAGTCGCATTAAAATATGACAAGAATAACGGGTACTTTACATAGAGACCTATGTATACTTCTAATCATATCTCACTGAATTATTCTTAGAATGAGAAATGTTTCAGAAAAAAGTTGTACAGAAAATAAAACACACATTTTATGTTTAATAACTTTTTTCCCGAAAATCGTGCAGTTTATGAGATAATATGGAAAAATATGGTACAGTCAGACAGGCCACAGGTGACAATATAATACGGTGCAGAAAAGATGCGTCTCCATGTCGGATAACTAACGCAAGAATACAGACACACACGCGTAATATTTATCACTTAATGTTTTTCCACGGAAAAAACGTTTACGCGAATGCGCCTCAATGTTATGTTACACGTACATTGCCTGTCGCGTTTAAATGTGCTAAGCGACTGTTAGCTTCTTCAAGGAATTTGCTACATATAGTCAATAATTAAATAGAGAGCCCATTAATAATTCACACAAACATGCAATTCATTACACCATGCAAATCAAATACAAGATTGTTTAGGAATTCGAATTTGAGACAGATGTGAACTGCAGTCCAATGCACTAAATTAGAGTGATTCCGCGTATTCAGTTTTGCGCTGCTGTTGTTTAATTCAACTGACAACAAAACGGATTTCATGCAAGGATAGCGCGTGCAGTAACGTAATTGTCCTTACTGCTAGTAGGAATGTAGGAGCTTCTTCTCCACAACCGACACGCTATCAAGGCGACGTGCGAAAATAAAGAGACGCCTTTGCCTTTTACTGTAATAAGGTAAACTGATATAATTCGGCATTTAAAAATTCTCAACTGTTGTTGACCACTTCTTTATCACAAACCTTCTTGTCTGTTGCTTTAACCTCACAAAACTAACACCAGGTAATCTTCATAACAAACAAATGTAACAGACAGAATAGTATATAATGTATATTATAGACCCGTACATATGTTTCGACAACAAGATGTCATCCTCAGGGGGTTCATCACATCAATTTTTACGCTTAAAAGATGGGTTTTTAATGTTTGATCTTTTAACCGTATGATTTGATGTGATGATCTTGTATTCCTTTGTGATGAACCCCCTGATAATAATACCTTGTTGTCGAAACATATGTAGGGGTCTCTAATATACATTATATATGTATTCTATCTGGTGCATTTGTTGGTTGTTATGAAGATTGTGACAAGATGCACGGCATATATAATGTACAGTTAACTCCAGGTAAATTCCCTTTATCCAAAATGTTTTATAAACTACCTCTTGTGTTTTACTCGTATGGACATGATTTCCTTCCAGCTGTCCACACTCGCACCCTCTGCACCTGTTCCCGTACACCAGGGGGTGCAAGGGCCCCTTGTTACTAAAGCCTTCCTGTGGGTAGCAACCTCTCCACAATAAACTGCGTTGCTGATCATTAAGCAATGGCGTTAACGAATGGACAAGCAAAACAACTGAGAGCTGAAGAAAGTTCTCGTCAGCAGACTGTAGGACCGAAGGATGTACAGTTTGATACAGTGCTGGGTAAAAGGCGGTCTTCTGGCCTTATCTCTCAGCTGGTGATTCAATTTTAAATTAATAGAAAATTACGTGGTACTGATTTCCGTATCATTCATGGTCTGACGTAGATAAATTCCATCTGACCCATTACTCTACAACTCAACGTCTTTGATCTACAAAGACATTTATTGCCCTTCTTCCAGTTTATGTCTGCACAATTTCAAGTTGTTACGCTTTTCCTGACAACTACGGCTACTGTAGTTAGCACAGCGACTACATACAGCACGGATCCGGAAATCGTGGTTCGGTTTCCAACAGCGCAGAAAATGTTCCTCCTCTCCATAGCGTTCAGACCGTCTCTCCCGCCCAGCCGGCCTCCTGTTCAATGGGTACCTGGAGCTTTTTCTCGGGTTAAAGCGACCGAGTCGTAAAGCTGATTATTTACTTCCATCCAGTGCAGAGTTTAAGAGTAATTAGAGCTATACACCCTTCTCCCATATGTTTGCTTAGAGACAACTTTACCTTTCATTCTCGACAGCTGTGCATTTCTAAAATTAAAAGCCCTTGTTCTAAGGATGAGTTGTTTGGTTAGACTTAAGTGAGCAGTCTTTCCTCTAATAAAATTAAGTGGGTCAGAACTTACGAGCTGCAATGGCTGATGACTACCAAGCTTCAGTGTTGAAAATTACAACAGCGCAGGAAACGTCGGTTTTCAATGCAAGTGTTAACGCTCAGCAGGGCTACCATTCTTCTCGATAATTACATTTCACTTGTCATTAACACCGCCGTCTTTTGGGATGTAACACCATGTAATCTGGTATAAACTACAGTCTCCAATGTACCTGTTAACGCACGTCTGCCACACTATTCTCATTAACTGAGTTCACAGCCTTATGTACACGACAGTCTTCTGGGATATGTACCTATTCATTCATTCTGTAGTCTGTCTTACGACAGGTCCGTAGCCTCTTCCAATTCGAGTTATAGACCTATGTAACTTGGTAACATTTACCGCCGTTTCGGAAGAAACCTACCGCTTGCATCTTCAATACAGAAGTGTAAGGTCTGTAAATTTCTGACAGACCAGACGGTATCACACCCCACAATACGGTAATCTTTATGGACACGGCCGTAAAAACTCAAATTTAATTTGCCATATTTTTATCAACAATTAAACATCTCGTAAAATGTGCAATAAATAACTGATTTATGTAATTCTCTGCACAGAAAAAATGTCTTATCAGTTACTTTGTTAATTATAAATGCATGTTTGTGTGCTATAGGGTTTGGTGTTGTTACACACCCATTATCTCATATATATATAATAAGTTCCCTTCATCTTCTCTATATACAAACAGAAGATCCGAAATACACATTTACAATTTTAGCTTAGCTCGAAAAACATCTGTACCCGTAAAATTTACCTAAACCAGTAATATGGGCCAACTCCCACATTCGTCACACCTGGCTCAGTGAGTCAGGTGTGACCCAACGCTCTGATCTGTTGTTGATCAGCTATTCAGTTCGGCTTAAAATGACGAACAGGTGTTCCATACCCCCGAAACAGGAACTATGTACCCAGTTCTGTCCATGTTCAATGATCCGTGGGGGGGGGGGATTTTCAGTGGGCTAGTGGGATACACCATTATTATTCCGAATAACTGATGGGAAACGTACGGCTATAAAAGTGGGCTGAGAAAAACGAGTGGAAATGATGGTCTTAAATACCGCGCAAGTTCTCAAAACTGAAAAAAAAATACAATATTCCTTGTTCAGTAGAGCACCTGAACAATTATCAACATCAGTGACTGAATTACACTGTATTTTATGACTAATACAAACAGTTATTTTTTTCCGTCAGAGGTGGAACTTCAACTAAAAGCCGAGTTTGTAATAACATGCTGGCGGTTAAGACCTCTCACTTCACTCGGTAGACTGATAACACTGTACAACATATTTTGACTTTTTTTCTGCTTCGGAAACGAAATATGTTTCCCTTTATAAATTTTGGGACTCTGAACACGAAAACGATCACGAAAAGCCTTGATTGGCTACAGTTTCAAAACAATTATCTATCTTAGTTATACATGTCTTACACACTATGTTCTTGACATAGTTTATACTGACTGGCTTGTCTTGATTAAATGCGCTGCCTCTTCGCCTGCCGTTTGTAAGCAAGTCCAGGAGAATCCTTTGTTACCGTCCAGCAATAGTCGGCTAACATCGATGAACTCCACTTGCCCTGGTATCTCTTCTCCACTGCTGCGATATCGCGATGAAAACGTTCGTCGTGCTCGTCGCTCAGTGCCCCACAGTTTTCCGGGAAAAAATCCAGGTGAGAGTGCAGAAAATGGATCTTTAAAGACATATTGCAGCCTAATTCCTCATAGGACAACAACAGGTTTTCAACACGTTCCTTGTATTCACTCATTCAACCAACGAATGTACTTATAAATAAATTTTCACTATACCCTACATATGTTTCGGCCTTAATTTGGCCATCATCAGGGGTAACTTGCTATGTACACTTCACTTATCACCGTCCATTTGGCACTGTTATTCAACTATTATTTTGTCAGTGTTACTACTTTACACTGGAAGTCACAAGTATATATATATATATATATATATATATATATATATGCTTTACAGGTAATTTTCTTGAATTCGTTCGGTGTATATGACGTCCATTCGTTTTCGAACTATATCGGCACTGCACTTTTTGTAGGGTGTTTGTCGTTATTATCTATTGAGATCGTCGAGGTTATTAAAACTTGTTATTAAATTATTTAAACTATTAAAACTGTTAAAACCGTTGGTTATGTTTATATTGAAGTCCGTATTCTGTTGTAGTGTTGTCTCGTTGCGTAGGTGCGAATGACGGTCCTTGAGTTTTTACGGTGTATATGACTTGCTTTCTTGTCCGAAGTATATTCTAGTACAGCTGTTGTGGTTGTATGACGCTGCGTTGTTGATGTCTATTGTAATCGTTGATGTTGTTGAAACTTGTTGAATAGTTTAAGAGGTTAAAATTATAAAATTGTTAAAAACTGCTGGCGACTGGTCACTTATAATGAAGTCTGTGTCCTGTAGTTGTGTTGTCTAGTTGCTTGGCTGTGAGTGACTGTCAACATTTTGCAAAATGTTGCTGGATTCTACCAGCGGTAGGTGCTGTACATTCCTTATTCCCGGTTCCAGTGATTGTCGGGAAGGCCGGTCCCTCCTCTTGTAATGGGAAGTCTTTGCCCGACTGTCCCATTCACGTAAGAAACAGCAAAACTTCGTGTAGCCCTGCTGCATTCCAAGGAATACAGCAACAACTTTCAAGTCTCCACAAAGCTGCCATTGGTATTTCTTGTAGTTTACGCAGTTTAGAAGAAGCTTCGTGTTGTCATATGATTCCTTCATATTGACTGCATAATCAACTGGAATTGATGGCAACACGTTGCCATTATGGAGCAGAACAGCTTTCAGACTTTACTTCGATGAGTCTATAAACAGTCTCCATTCCTCAGGCTTATGATTAATATTCAGGACTGTCATCAGACCAACAAAATCGTTTCATGCGACAAGGTTACCTTCCTTCTTAAAGAATTGAGTTAGACGTTTTTCGCCGGAACGGAACACAGACACTTTCACATTGTCATCGAGGAGATTCCACTGTTGTAGTCTCGACGCCAACCGTTCTGCTTTACCCTTCGGAAGTTCCAGATCTCTGACAAGATCGTTTAATTCATTCTGTGTGATCCTGTGTGGTTCAGCAGACATCACGTTGTGTGCGAACTCATGATCTTTTGATGTTGATGGCTCAGATATATAACAAATTTCGTCATTCTTTTCTTTTTCCGATTCCAGTGTAACTATTACTGGAGGTTCCGGAACGGGAAGTCCTTCACCGTGAGGTACTGGCCACATAGCAGATGGTATATTCGGATAGTGTAAGGTCCACTTTTTCTTCTTCGAAAAACCTTGCCGGTGGGGAGGCACCATGCAGAAACAACAGTCACTGATATGATTCGTCTGCTCTCTCCACACCATGGGTATCGGCAAAAGGCAATGATCGCCTTTTGCGGCTTAACCACTTTCGAAGGTTTGCTGCACAAGTATTGCAGCATAATGTGCGGGGCCCAGCTCTTGTCCTGGTCCCCAATCTGGCATCCAAAGTAAAGATGGTAGGCTTTCCTGATGATCAGGGGTATGGCACGCTTCTGTGATGAAAACGTCATCTCCCCACAAATATAACAAAATTGTCTGCACTCTTCATGCACTTTCGCTGCATCCTTATTGAGGTTCGGCCAAGAAACGGCTGTATAAAATTTTTAAGGCATTTATAAACACTTCACGCTGCGAAAGACGACTTTTTGAAATGAGAAACACATGTGTGTACAATGCAACTCCCTGGAAGAAACTGAAATGCAAAACGTTGGGTGTGGCAATACCTGGGAGCTGATTTCTCCATCCACTTTGTCCCGCTGCACTGCTTCATCCTTCTGATGAGCAGCAAGTAGGCTGATGCAACGCCTGGATGCTGACTGCATCATTCTCTTCACCTTAAGAGTTGCCAGATCGTTGCTCTAAGCCCCTCAACGTCAAAAGCAGTGTAAAGTGTAGAAATTGGGGCTCATCCCAGATCTTTGAAAGTAGAGCCAATTAACAATTTTAATTTCCATATTCGTGCTCAGCGCCCCAAAATTAGTAAAGATTTGCTACTTCCACCTCCGAAGCGTTTTCACTGTTGTTCAGTGTAATGAACATTGGCAGAAATAAGAAAGGTCGTGGACAACGCTATTATTTTAGTTAACCCTGCTCCAGTGACAACAATAATAATAATAATAATAATAATAAACCTCCATTGTTTTGTTCTTCAATGCAGTGTTAACTACAAATCAGTATAGTAGTAGTAGTATCAATATTTGTATTAGTGTTACTGAAAGAAAATATCGCCCTTATTTTGTAAAAAGGGGACAATCCCAAAAATATCAGTTTTACAGGAGAAGCAAAAAGGTGGCTCCGTTTTACTTGTGACAAATGCTTTGAGAAGGAAAATATCCCCCACCTATCTTGGTTATTCTTGAAGATGGATTTGTCATATTTTTACATATCATAGAGGACCATTAGTTGAATGATCTGCTACGCATAACTCAGTTCAGCTCAAAGTGGCAATTAGCCCCTTTTTACAAAACAGGGGCGATATAAACCATTAATAGCTTTATTTTTTGTGGCGCAACAGGCCAACTCGGGCCTAGGCCGCCTGACTGTTGAGGTTTCTAGATCACATACAGTTAGACACACACACACCCGGTAGGACTCCTCTGAACGAGTGATCAGCTCGTAACAGAGACCGCTACCTACGAAACTTCTTGCCCTCAGCTAGATTCGAACCCCCCCCCCCCGATCCTAGCAATCAAGCGACAGCAGACCTGCGCCGTAGACTGTACGGCCACCGGGATCGGCTTTAATAACTTATGGTGTTGCATATTATCGTGTATTTCCTTATTCAGTTACAGAAACTAGAACCCAACAAAGTATACTGGGCATAATAACATAATAACATATATACGCTTGGACATAAATAGTTTTATGTAGTTATATGTTATATATACAGTTGTAGACAAGGATCGTCGTGTCGAAGCATCTGAAAAGAGATTAGCTCTATGAAACCGATAATCCGGATCCCCCGGGGGTCAGGACAATTTTGGGCCAACTATAGCCCTGTATTTCCCATTGAAATTATTATTATATCATTCATTCTGTAGTCTGTCGTACGAGAGGTCCGTAGACTCTTCAAAAGCGAGTTTTCCACAGAGTGCGATCTAGTGCTTCCTCTCTCAAGTTCCACTATCCACTCTTTTCCTTAAGGTCAGCCAGTAACTGCTTATGTCTTCTTCCTCGTCTTTCCGTCACTTCTATCCTTCTCTCTATCTTTCCTTCAATAACGTGTTTTAGAAGGCAGTTCCTACACAAGATGTGACGGGTCCAGTTAGCCTTCCTTCTACTTATTGTATGTAGGATATTTCTCTCCTCCTTGACTCTATGTAAGGCTAATACTTCATTTCTCACACGATCGGTCCAACTGATTTCCATCCTTCTCCAGCACCACATTTAAAAACTTTCCAGGATTTTTTATCTACTTTCCGAAGTGTCCAAATTTCAGCACCATACAAAGTTCTGCTCCAAATGTAGCACTTTACTACTTTCTTCCTTAAATTTAAGTACTAGTATTACAGTACATCATTATTACTATTCTTATATACTGTAAGTAACGTATTTTCGCTTTAAGGAGTTTTACATTAGCACTAACTGATGAATTTTTTATGTTAGTTATACCACAGATTTTCCCCTCGGTGGTCCAAATTCCCGGGTAATCCGGACCACCCCTCCCCACATATAGTCCGGACGACCGAGAAACTACTGCACATGTACAAATGCGTATCATTTGCAGCGAGGTCTAGAGTTGTTGTCTCAAGTGTGTGTTCAACCTGACCCGTGGCTAATATATGAATTTTAAAATTAAAGAGTGCATATTCTATAAGAAAATATGTATATAAATATGAAAGCTTCTAATTTACACTAAAATGAGTAAATAATTTATAAAGTACCTAATCATTTAACGATTATGCTTTACTTATTTAATGAACATCTCTGTGTGTTTGTTATGATGAACATGTATGAGAACGCCTGAGGGCAACTCTAGAACTGGAATGGCAAACACGCAGGCAGCAAAGGTAATTAAACCAACTCATTTGTCTCTATGCGCTTTGCAGCTGAATAGCATTCATTACTTCAAATAAAGGGTTTGCCTCCCCCAAGCATTTGTTCCTCAATTAATTTATTATTATTTTCATATAACTGCATGTACAAGTTTTCCAGGTTATTAACTCTCTATCCCTTCCTGAACGGCTCAGTTAATCCCACGATTTCATCATAAATGTATATATAAATATATATATACATATATATAGGTATTATGTATATATAAATATATATATAACATATATATAGGTATTATGTATATATAAATATATATATACATATATATAGGTATTATGTATATATAAATATATATACATATATATAGGTATTATGTATATATAAATATTTCATTCCTTTATGCACTATCGTGTTTTATACACTTCTTATTCTACTACTTGGAACTCCTTGATGGTGCCACACCTTAGAAGAAATATGTTGGAAATTGATTAAAGGCAACTGGGGATGTCTCTTTATAAGCAGTGTACGTTCTAGTTTGTAAAATTTACACAATTAATTTTCAAGAAGTTGTCGGTATACGATTTCACGTTTTTACTGCGAACATGTTCAATACGGTTATTTTTTAGGTTCTGATATCGCGCAATGTTACAGGTTAACACCAACGTTTCGGAAGAGCATTATTTCTCCATCCTCAGGTTTGAATGAAGTAGGTCTACGAATTGATGCTGAAGTGGTCAGGGTGATGATTTGGCTCGAATTGCCTCCACAGGAAAATTGCAAGTTATGTGTCCAACCAGAACCACTACAGCTCAATCCACAATCTCCAATTCCCGCGGTTATGAATACCAACGTCAACAGATCCATGAAATGTATCAGAGTTACCGACAGCCATAATTGTATACGCTGTCGGAAAATGTGAAGAGAAACACGTCTGTTGTATTTATTTATCGAATTTTAAAGGATTCAATACCGTCAAAGCAACCAATTTTTATTATCATTAATTTATCTTAAAGCAGCGTGTTTAGACCAACGTCGGTCATTTTCAGGCCAACAAAATCACAAAAGATATAGTATACAATTACATTATTTAGTGTTATTAATTGAGATCTCAATTTTACAAGGTATAAAGTGCATGTTGCTTTGTCACTACCACTGTTATGGTGGTGATTAAAATTGTAATATTAACAGCAAAGAAGGATAGTGTCTACGTTTTTTTCCAATGGGGCAACAGCCCCTAGTGGGCCAGGGCCTCCTCAGTATCGAGGATTCACGATCACACTGAGACACACCACAGTCGGTAGGACTCCTCTGGACGAGTGATCTCACAAGAGACAGACATCCATGCGCCAGGGGGATTTGAACCCACAATCCCAGCAAGCGAACGGCTGCAGATCCACGCCTTAGACCGGCGGCCACTGGATCGGCAGTGTGTTTACATAGTGGATACAATATTTCGTAAAAAGTAACAAAATTTAATGTGGTTAAATACCGGACGCCAACAATATATAAGAGCCAAACATGGATTAGACAACTAAAATTATACCAACATCTGCAAGGTTACGCAAAATATATTTCTTCCACGAACTCTCAAAAGGAATGTAATCTCCATACGCACAATAAATAATACAAACCCTCAAGGAAATACGATGATCCAAGGCTTTCTTCAATTTCATAATTTTATATTTTAACTTTTTAACTATATTAACATTATAACTTTAGCACCACCATAACAGTTGTAGTGACAAGCAACACGCGTTTTATAAAATATAGAACTGAGATGTCAATTTTACGTTGCATTCACCGTGCATTTTTGCTTAATTGAACAATTTATACCAACAAATGCACACAGACAAATAATGTCAATAGTTTCTTTTATTAATAGCTTTCCCCAATACGTACTTCGGCGTGCTTACATCGCCATCTTCAGGGGGTCGTTGAAGTTTTTTAACATAGACCAATATTTATAAAATACATCGTAACAGCCATAGTTATGTATAATAATGATACAATGTTAATCAGTGTCACTATATATAAAATTGTACAATGGTAAATATTAATAAAATTAATAAAACAGTGCCGATCCAGTGGCCGTGCGGTCTAAGGCGTGAGTCGTCGGCCGCTCGCTTGCTAGGATCGTGGGTTCGAATCCCACCGGGGGGCATGGATGTTTGTCTCTTGTGAGTGTTGTGTGTTGTCAGGTAGAGGCCTCTGCGTCGAGCCGCTCCCTCGTCCAGTGGAGTCCTACCGACTGTGGTGTGTCTCAAATGTGTGATCAAAAGAAATTACAAACCTCGACACTGAAACGGGAAAACCGGAGTAGGTAGAAGAGGACGACTAAAAAAAAATTAAAAAAATAAAACAGTATAAAATTATTGGGTTACATGGTATAATATAACTGATAAATTATTGGCAGAGAGGTCTTGCGTTTTGGCTTGTGTGTTGCTGTACGTTGGTTATCTGTTGAAATATTGCAGGTAATTAGGGTCATGACAATTAAGAAGTAATTATGAGCATTCGTATATGTTTGCAAGTTAGGTATGAACGTACCTGTGTGTGCTGCTGTGCAGGACATTTCACCGCACAGCAGCACACACAGGTACGTTCATACCTAACTTGCAAACATATACGAATGCTCATAATTACTTCTTAATTGTCATGACCCTAATTACCTGCAATATTTCAACAGATAACCAACGTACAGCAACACACAAGCCAAAACGCAAGACCTCTCTGCCAATAATTTATCACTTACATTATACTACGTATCCCAATAATTTTATACTGTTTTTTTAATTTTATTAATATTTACCATTGTACAATTTTATATATAGTGACAGTGATTAACATTGTATCATTATTATACATAACTATGGCTGTTACGATGTATTTTATAAATATTGGTCTATGTTAAAAAACTTCAACGACCCCCTGAAGATGGCGATGTAAGCACGCCGAAATACGCATTGGAGAAAGCTATTAATAAAAGAAACTATTGACATTATATGTCTGTGTGCATTTGTTGGTATAAATTGTTCAATTGAGATGTCAATTATTAACATTGAATAATGCAAATGTGTACTATATCAACGACGATCTCAAAGGCTGCACAAGTTACACAGTGGTTACGTTAACATTAATTGTAATATTATTCACTGCTTTCACCGCTAATACTGCAGTGTATAAAGTGCTGCGGTTATGTAGCATCAAATGATATAATAAGGTGAAAAAAGATTTCGATCTTGTTGTTGTTTCCTAGTGTATTTAAAGACGATTACTCAGTTACATCGTCTATTGTAGTATCTAATAAGAAGACGGATTTGAAGGATGTAGAAGAAAATCTCCTGTTCTAAGGTACTGTGCCAACACTGGTCTGATGTGACTGAAAAAGACAAGCAAATCGATTAGCAGCGCCGGCCTGAGAACCGATAATCGACTCCTGGAATTATCAAATACAAAAACAGGGTACCAAACACTACATCGCATCTGCAGGAAACGGTGGAAACTTCCTTTCTTCAGGAGGATGAGCTGAAGACTGAGAGATGTCAACAGAGCATGAAACCTGATTAAATTTACAACTGATGATAGCAGTAACAGTGAAACTGATTATTATTATTATTATTATTATTGGGCGTTTTTTCATTCTCTAACTTAAATGTTTGCTTCCTGTTTATTAGCCCTGGTGAAATCATATCGCTAAGAATTAATATTATAATCAACAATTATTACCATTATTATTACAATTATTATTATTATTATTATTACATTTAATTAAGTTTGTCTTTCCATCAGTCACATTTTATGTTACTAATTTACTGCATTATATATCAAATATCCTTATCGTAGGTTACGAAGTACCGTTAAATTTACTTGCAATAATTTTCCATTTTTTCAATTTCATTTGACTTGTATGTAAATTAATGCTTAATTCAATTGCGTTTTTCCCTGGCTTTGCCGTTTTCTTAATTTGTTGCTGCTATATCCTTGTATTTCTACTGCCTCTGTGGTTGACTACTAGGCTGTTGAGTCATGACGTAAATTACTAAAAATTTATATTCGTATTATTATTATTATTATTATTATTATTATTTGCTTAGAGCGACAGTTCTGCAAGCATGTAATTCGCATTCGTTCCACAAGACTGGTGTGTTAAAGCAAAAAGGGTCCCGCGGTTTTACAGGGGAAGTGTTTTACCTGCATTACAGCGAGAGGAGTATGTGAGCTGCATTAATTCTTGTTCCACTATCGGCATTGTCATTCTGTAGCTGCACTAAACATGATGGATGCAAATGCCATCATGCAGCAGAATGCGTCTTCACAAGCTAACAGACACTCGATTGGTCAAGAAATTTCCCAGAAATAAGGATCATAAAGGTCAGTTACTGGCATTTGACCCCACCCCAAACAGCACAAAAATCAATTCATATTTTCAAGCCAATTGCTGCATGACCAATAATCACATCATACTCTTACCTGAGCCTGGTTGTCTAAAGCGGTCTCGGCATTCTCTACAGGCTACCCGTACCGGCCTACCTCATGCTCTTTTGTTTGATCAACTTAATAACATTTGTTAGGGTAAAGGCAAATTTGTCAACATACGTGACATGGATGTAACTACATGGGGGTGAGTGGGCAGCCTCCGCCACTTTACTCCCGAGGAACGTACCACCGGTACCATTTGAATAGGAGGACCCAGATCTGGTCAGGGCGTGCTGAAGAAGAGAAAAGTCTCTGGGCCTGCCGCGAATTGAACCCTACAATATCAATCCCATAGCCTAGTCACTATACCGACTACGCTATCCCAGCTTCCTAACAACTTTTCGTGAAAATTAGCTACAAATTTTGAGACACGTCACTATGCAAAATTCTCCCCTTCCAACTACTTTCTGTCTCGTATATCCACCTATTTTCCTCAAACACTCTTATTAAACATCAGCAAGCTCTGTTCTTCGCTTAGAGGAGTGGTTCTCAACCTCAGGTCGCGACCCAAATCAGGGTCGTGGGGGTCTGACGTAGGGTCGCGAGAAGGTTTTATGGAGAACTCGATAATTATGAAAAAATCAAAACTTGTATCTAAATTTATTTAAATAAAGATTTGTTTCTTGCATGTTTTGTGTATTTAATATTGTCCCAAAAAATATTGGATTTGATAAGTAACATTAAAAATTTAATATTTGTTTAATATTGTTACGCAGTGTCCAATAAAGAGGCTTTAGTATTAGTTCATTTATAGTAAATATCACTGACTATTGCCGTTTCCATGGGAAAGTCGCGGGTGACATACCATTTGTTACTTTTGGGTCACACACATAAAAGTTTGGGAACAGCTGACGTAGAGTATGAGGCCAAGCGGTACACACATACAGAACTAACCAACTCACTAACGAACTCCGCGGGACACAACCATTTTGAGAAGCTAACAGTCCCTCAGGTTATCAAGATATTCCTCACCTTTTATGGAAACCGACAGTTTATGAGCCTGCCCACAAGAAGCCATAAATGTTGAGACCCCGCAAAACATTTCGCAACATGCTGGGTTTTCCTTACGATGAGTCAGCCTATTAGTCAACACCAAAAACTGGAGGACCATCAGCTACTGGCTGGCTGTGGCTACTCTCAGTATACTCGCCACTACCCTTCATATCAGCAGGCCGTCTTCTCCATGCCCAACCTAAGATGCGCCTGCCAATGGGCCCATTTAATATGGCCCATAACAAACAGCTAAAATTGGTTTTGCCCTACGAGACAGAAGACAGGAAGGAAACAAGGACTGATGATAA